>SRMA01025363.1:114463-263105 GCA_007224835.1 Danionella cerebrum
AAAAAAAAAAAAAAAAAAAAAAAAAAAAAAAAAAAAAAAAAAAAAAAGAAAGAAAAATTTGAGTTAAAATAAAGATTAAAAATGCATGTTATGGTGTTGCACATTGTTGATAGAAACACTACTCTTTCTTCAAAAACCGAGCCTGATAATCCTATTGGTCATTTTTAAAGATGATTCTTTGAGTGTTATGCAATTTAATTAATTATTTATAATTTTATGTTATTATTTTGGGCAGCACAATGGCTCAGTGGGTAGCACTTCCGATTTTCCACCACAATTCCAAAAAACATGCACCAGGTTAATTGAATAATCCATGGTGTACCCCTGCCTGGGTGCTGGAGGCATGAACATTTTTGTTTATTATGTCTAAGTGCAATGTACAGAATTTAGACTCTTGTGAAGTTAAAAAAATAAATAAATAAACTAAAAGATATATTTGTGGGTAACTGTAGAGCAGGGGTCTCAAACTCAGTTCCTGGAGGGCCGCAGCCCTGCACAGTTTACTTCCAACCCTACTCAGAGAGATCCACCCCTGAAGCTTACAAACAGCCTGAAGGACCTAACAAGCTGCATCAGGTGTGTTTAGTTAAGGTTGGAGCTAAACTGTGCAGGGCTGTGGCCCTCCAGGAACTGAGTTTGAGACCCCTGCTTTAGAGAATTGAAATTATTCATTCACACAAACACTGCAACTACTGTATACATTGTTTTAATGCATCGACATACAGCAGACAATTGCACAAATTCTAATACAACCCACATTTCACCCATTTAAATCGTAATCGAGGCTTGAAGAACACAATCACCTACGGTACTTTGTTTTGGCAATTGCTCCAATAGTTAACTTTTAGCATAATGTGTGCTATTCCCTGGTGAGCTGCTGGAGTCGACATCACAAGGAAAACATTAAAGGACCACATTAATGGTCTCAAGGCCAATGGTGCAAATAGAACAGTCTCTTATTTGTTCATTTAAAATAAAAAATATTTTTTTTTATGTTATGAAATTATGTTCCTGAAACTTGATTCTGTGCTCAAAAAGAAAAATGAATGAACTAGCTATAAGCTTGTGCCCTTTATTTTCGATTGATCATCCGTTACATGACCGGACAGTTATTGATGTCTATCTCTACGTTAGCAATGGGAGTGTGAAAAACCAAAATAATGTTCACATTTCAACCAAAATTATGTTGAGTACAGAATCGAATATTGTAAAACTTTTTTTGTTTTCGTTTTTTGTTTTAAAAAATGTTTTTTAAGTGAAAATTTTTAACGGACAAGTCAAACAAATGACTGAAACACTGATTAAATAGACCCAAAGCTGAAGATTCCAATTGACTCCATCTACACAATGAACTGTGCTTTTAGTGCATCATAAGACAAATAAAAGATCAAAGATTGTAGTGCCAAATGAGAACACACTCGAGCTTCAGGACTAAACACTGCAAATGTGTGTTTATGAGGAGACATTAAAATTCAAAGCTGAAGTTCTCAAGGGATTTTAAAAGACATGGCTAAAAATCAACGTAATTCAATTCAGTGTTGTTTATTGTGCATGTTAAATTAAATTAGCCAAGGGGATCTGCATAAAAATTTAAGAAAACAACACAGCAGATGTTTTGAGCAACATGATGAAAAATATATATATTTTTTTATTAAAAGGTTAAAGCTTCATGTTTCAGAAGTCCCTTCCAGGGGACATTTTTGATCAGGCAAAACAAGGTCCAGTAGATGGTACCACATAAATTAATTCGAGATTTGGACCCAAAAGAGAGTCAACAATGCTGCTTCTGTAGAATTTCAAATAGATTGAGCACAAAAATGGCTAAAATAAAAGTTCATTTAATTGGTAGCTTTTGAAGCTTTGTTGTGAGGCTTGACAGAAACAATCAAGATGATTTCTGCTCAAGTACATGCACCCCACGACTCCTTGGGCTATAACACACATGCAACACATTCTAAACCATGTCTTGCAAAGACAAAATGCTGTTAATGCTCTTGGCTTTTGGCTGATGTGGTTTATGAATTATTTGATATTGACCCAAGAAAAGCATATATCCAGAAATTAATCCCTTGGGTATACCGCAGTAACGTGTCTGAATCTGGCTACTGAGACTCTAGGCTAAACCCCCATGTAGAAGAATGAATAGAAAAATGAAGAATAGAATAATGGGAAGGCAGAACCATGCCAGAAGAATCGTCACTTAGACGGCTCAATGACTGCTAGTTAGTTACGCCTGAGATGATGATTGACAGCTCTGAATGATGAGGGTCCTCCTACTTGGAACACCATTATCTGACCATAAAATTTACATACATGGTTTGAACAAGCAGATCCATGTTCGAGGTGGATTCTCTCCTCCCAAAGAAACAGAGATGGAGCCCTTTGTCTCATTATACTGCTTTTCCGAGGAAACGGTTGAAAAAGGGACCTGATGTCAAGCACTTGTAATTCAGAGTTAAAAATGGTTACCCATTAAAGTGCTAACACCCCCACCCTGAGGCGAAAAACTCAATGTCACCTCTTATGATAAAGTGAACGTGAATATCGTGTGTGTGATGGAAACAGACAGCTTTTATTATGAAGCATAATTACAGCATAGCTAAGTTTTGTGATGACATGTTTAGAGGGGAAACATCATTTACATGGTCCTAATCAAACTGACACTGGTTAAATATTTATATTTGGAAAGGTAAAGTAGACACTCATTGGCCACATTATTAGGTACACTTTGCTATTATCAGATTGGACACTCTTTCACCGTTAGAACTGCCTTAATACTTCATACCATATATTAAACATGGCACTGGAAACATTCCTGAGAGAGTTTGGTCAATATTCACATGTTTGCATCATGTCATTACTGCAGATTTGTCGGCTGCACATCCATGATGCAAATCTCCCTAATAAACTGGATTGGGATCTGGTGACTAGAGGACTTTTGAGTTCAGTGAGTTCATTGTCATGTTCAAGAAACCAGCCCGAGATGATTCATATTTTATGAAATGGTTTGTTTGCCTGCTGAAAGTACCCATCAGAAGATGGGTACACTGTGGTCATAAATGGATAGCCATGATCAGCACCAATATTCAGGGAGGCTGTCATTTGGTACAAACGAGCCCAAAGTGTGCCAAAAAATATCCCCCACACCATTACCCCACCACCAACCTGAACCATTGATACAAGGCAGGATTGATCCACGTTTCATGTTGTTAAACCCAAATTCTTACAGTACCATCACAATGTCAAAGCAGACGTCGATATTCGGTAATATATCAATGTTTTCCAATCTTCTATTGTCCAATTTCACGTTCTGCCTCAAAGTTTGATGTGTTTTGTGTTCTAAGATGCTTTTTTACATTGCTCAATTGCCTTTCTATCAGCTCAACCCAGTCTGGCCACTCACCTCTGTCATCAACTAGGCATTTGTGTGCCCATAACATAGGCATACTCAATAAAGTGGCCGGTTAGAGAGTGTTTTGCATACTGTCAAAATATGAGCTCATGTTTGGCCTTGTGGTATATTGGAAAGTGTGCCAGGGAAACACAGCTTTGAATCCCAAACTTGTTGTCATTTGTCTACCCACTTTCTCTCTACATGCTTCCTGTCAACTTACCATCCTGTCTGTAATACAGATGACCCTGTTGTACATTTACATATTTAGCGGACGCTTTTATCCAAAGCCACTTACAGTTCGGGTATTCATTTTATTTCAAATGTAAACATTGGCTCCCCGAAATCCTCTATACCCGGCCTTTTAAAGGAGTAGCCACTGGACTTTATTTGAAAGTTGAGGACTACCAGTTTTTACCAATAATAAAAATGTTTATTTTCTATTGCGTATAAGATACAAGTTCATCAAAGTTGTTTGAAAGAACTCAAGGGGAGTACAATGTGTGTAATTTGCTAATTTCGGGTGAACTGTGCCTTTAAGAGACAGTGTGTCATGCTCTTGTCCTGAAGTTATAGTTTTGTGCTATGGCCCTCCATTAAGGAAAGTAGGTCAGAAGATCTGGTCCTGGGAACTACTCTGCATGTGTGGACGAGGCTTTGGGGCAGTAATTATTTTTATCTTCATTAAGTTCTTCCTCAAGGTTGTAACAGAGCCTTTGACATCATGCATCCGTGTGCTTCTCTTAAACATTGGCCAAAGACACACATACATCCTTGGCCGGATTTAGAAAACATGAACATAGATATTTCCTTCATGATGCAAAGGTATGTTCAAATACACCCCCCCACAACCCGCAGCCTCAACCCCACCACCCCATACGCGCACACACACACATGCATTCACGTACACACATTAATGCACATTTAAATGCCCCCAAGGCTTTAAGTCTTGAGTTAATTAACCCAACCGTTCATACCTTGCAAACACCAATTCTGGGTTAATAAGTGATTAAATTAGTCCAAATTTTGAGGGAATGTATTTTAACCTTCAACAGATAACAGATCCTCATTTAATCTTTACACGCTGTAAAAGAAAAAAGGCTGAATCAATATTCAGTAGCCAAGCAACACAAAACTAAATGAATAAATATGATTCTGCTGGTTGCCGAGGGCGACAGTAGAGATTCGGCCTTGACTTCACACGAGTGAGATGATAAAGAGTCAGGGTCGAAGGTCATTAATGGACAGGAAAAATCACCCGTCCTTCATAAATCCTAACATTCACTGCCTCTGAAAGGAAAGGATTTTTTTCTTTCTGCTACATTTCAGGATATCATCGGCTCAGTCGTCTGCATCTGATTCTTTAATGCTAGGTTTTTTTTATTTTCGTTTTAATATCTGGTATTGCTTCCTTTTAAAATTTCTGTGTGAATGGGCATGCACGATTTTTTTCTGGAACTATTTTTACAAGTATCTCTTTTATATTAGAGTATAAAAGTATAAAACTCTTTCTAAAAAATCTGATTTAGCCAAAATGTGATATAGGAAATTTATTTATTAGAATTTACAAAGAATAAATGAACATGCTAGAATAACCCATTACAAACTATGATTAATCAACAGAATGGTGTGTAAACAACGACAGACTGACCCTTTTTTGTTTAATATTTCTTGAACATCCAACTTTCAAGGAAACATTGCTTATTGTGGGTGGTTAAAAAGTCTCTTTCTCCAAATTTTGCCTCAGCACAAGTCGATGAGCACATTTAAAAAAAATAAATAAATAAAAAAGGAGATCCTTGTGTTTGTGATAGAAAAAATTGAAATCAGCTCCTGCCACCTAGTGTTTGTGCTGAGAATGTGAGGTCAACGAATTAAAAAGATTTTTTTTTCATTTTAAATGATATATAAATCTTATACTGTTTTTGAAGCATTCTCTGGCTCGTATTTGTTATAAATATTTAAATTATTCGATTTATGGTGAAAACATATCCCACCAATATAGTGGCCTTGAATAAAACCCTCACATAAAATACTTTTTCAAGGTTTGAAATCAATTTTAAAGCAATGTAATAGGGCAATAACATTATTATTCTGTTTTTAAAAGCTTAATCTGAGTTCTACTTGCTGTTTGGTTCAGGGCTTGCGTGGGTTTCCTCAGAGTACTCAGTTTTCCCCCACAATCCTAAAACAAAAACGGGTAGTTTAATTGAAGTATCTAAATTCCCCTTAGGTGTGAATGAATGTTGCCCTGTAATGGACTGGTGACCTGTCCATGGTGTACCCCGCCTCTTGCCCGATGTGTGCTGGAGATAGGCCCAGTGACCCCTAAAGGGAATAAGCAGTTTGGAAAAATGAATGTTTGGTTCAGTACTTTGTGAGTCTTTGGGAGGAATGAACTCGCTCAGCTCTGGTTTTCCTCTCATCACAAAATGAACAGAGCAATAAGCATCTTCATTGGCTGTAATCAACATTAAAACTCAAACTGACACACAAAAAGGCAATGTACCTATTAACAACTCTCCTGTCGTAACTCCCATTGGTCCAAAATAAAATTATATCCTCCAGACTTTAGTTGCGCTTTTGTCGACTAAGCATCAAGGTCCGAACAGCTATTTTATTTCTGCTTTTAACTGTTTTAATACATCTCTTACTCTTCATTGTAAATCACTATGCATGGCTTGTTTTTATGCTATTTTTTTAAAATACCTATTGGGGTAGTTTTTTTTTATTCTATGCTTTGTTTACCCATGTAAATCCCTTTCAATTACCCTGTGTATAAAATGTGCTATACAAATAAAATTGCCTTGCCTTATACTCACATTTACTCACTAGTATAATCAAATATGTGATTTACATGAAGGAAAATTCATCAAACGACCAATTTTATTTGGTGATTCATCTCTGCAGTTTTATTTCTACCTTTTGACACCATTTAAACAGGAACAAAAACAACACAAACATGTATCCAGTACACACAATGGTTAAGCTCCGCCTCCAAGAGAAACAGATAACCTAATTAGTTCCTCCACCAACGTAAATAGATTGAAAAAACAAAGACTTTGGTTTCAAACGTAACTATTTTAGTCCAGTTTCATGCAGAAATCTAATTAAAGTTCCAAACAGCAGTCTGTTTATTCCTTCTCCAATTAATACACATTAGTAAAATATTGACAATTTATTAACTCAACCCGAACCATTGTAAGAATGTAGTGATTATTTCTGCATTGATCTATCAATTACAATAAGACCAAATTTACTATATTCTCAACTAAATCAACTGCAGTGAGTATTCGCTGACCTTACAAGTAGACCTCAGATTTGCACATAAAACAACGTCCATGACCTTTCTAAGCCTACTGAGCTTCACCCTTTGCATCAGAGTGTGATTGTGAAGGTCAGCAGGTCAGAAATCAATAGCACATGATTACTGCCTCAATCTGGACACAGCGCCATATTTCACTGATAATACAGAAGCATCAGTGCTGTCGTACAGATATTAATGTGCTGCTGACACCAGAGCCTCCTCCGTCCTTCATAGGATTATTACTGCCTGACAGGTCATTATTTCTCAATCACCAAATATAAATGCCTCCCCTTATACTGGATGTCATCTCAAATGCCATCTTTTCTAAATTGCAGCATTGATTAGACTTCTGTTGATAAAAATTACCCAAATTTTTACCTATAATTACACAAGTGTGTTTGAAATCAAGTAAGGGAGAGAAAGATGACCTCAGAGTTTATCACTATTTACTCAAAAAACAAAACAAGATGATTTTGTTGCAGCTACAACAGGCTATGGGGCACAAGAAAACTCATTTCAGAATTGAATTTTTTTATTTGATGATTTTAGTGAGACACTGTGTGGTAATAGAAACTAAATAGGTCCATGTTCTGCTAAATAAACGTAAGACTATTCATATGGTTCTAGTTGATATTCCTGATTTCTTTTTCGTCCAACTCGCAAGTTCTCTTTTCATGCTATGCGTGTGTGTGTGTGTGTGTGTGTGTGTGTGTCTTCTTTTTTCTCTTCTCTTTCTTTATTTTTACCTTGCTTAGAAACACCCTTTAGGAAAATGCCTCTGATGTGAGGTACAACTTTTATTGTAAATAATTTATCAGAGTAGTTTTAATATACATATATATTTTTATTGTGTGGTAATATTCATTATTTAATTCCAGTTACAAGTTAATAAATAAAGCTAGCAGTTTTCTTCAATAATTTTAATGTATATAGATCATTTTTACACACTACTCGAGTAGTAATTTTACTCTAGTAGTACGATACCTTTACTCAAATTTCTTTACTTTTTCGGCAAGTAATGGTACTTTTACATCACTAAATATAACATGAATTTCCCATGGAAACCATTTCGACCTCAGAATCCTCCAACTGTGATAAAAATCTAATTTTAAGTGTTATGCATTTGTTTCTACAACAAGACATTGACCTGACCATAGGTTTAAAACTCAACTAAAGTGCGTGATGTCGGGCATTAATTCACATTGCAGTCCCAAATGTAAAAATAAATGACAAGCAAATATTTTAAGTATTTTAATATGGATCAGTTAAAAGAAGAAATGTATCAAAATGTAACACTCAATAGCTGTCGAGTGCCATCAGGCAGGCAGTCCATTTTCTTTAGAAACTCAGGGGATCTTCCTAATGATTAGTCTTGATTTCTCTCAGAGATGAGCACTGTCCTCACAAACTTATCAAAATCTCAAGTGACAAGAGCCAGAATCCTCCATGCCAATGACAAAATGTTAGAATTCGAAAACAAAAGTGTTCACTTCAGTTTCTAAAAACCACACGAAAGACAAATATTTATCAGTTCAAATGAAGCTCTTCAGTGTGGTTCCAACGAGGACAGTCACCAGTAGAAGAGTGCTGGTCTCCAAACTCACCTGCGAGTTACAAACGTTACTTGAGCAGCACCGAAAGCTGAAGGTGATGTTCCTCCCACGAAAAGAAGTAACGTTGGTCCGGTCGCATGCGCTCCTCCCCATGCATCCCTTGCTAAAGAACATGGAGGAACCGGAGAAGCGACCATCACTGGTGAAGCAGAGTTCCTGTCCTGTGCACTCCGAGACAACCGGATTGCAGCTTCGATTGCGTTGCATCACCGGACAATGTGCACACAAGAGGTTACTGGAGCTCACCGGTGTTAGATACACAAGCATCCCCAGACACACAAGACCAAGCCAAGCGACACGGGAATTTCTTGTTAACGAACTCCTTTGGATGGCGAAATTACGCATTTCAGCAAATGACTGGTTTAATAAATGGATCGAAAACTCAGTGAGGGCAACAAAAAGTCTGACTACAGAAACTTAGTTACAAGTTTCAAAAAAAAACCACACACTTCACATGCAGCTGTGAGGGGTTTCATTTGATGAAACTTAATTAACACCCAGCTGAACTTCATAACGGTAAATGGATTCCTTAAACAACGCTGGCTTCACAACCATCCACAAGGCTTATGTAAACTTATCCATATGAAGTTCGATAAGACAGCAACACAACCTCATTCGAACTATCCCAGTTCTTCTTCTAGTTTCATGCAATGTTTGATTTTCTGGAAACTCTATTGTTTAAAACAAAGTGTTTATCCTCTATCAAAACTGAAGTTAGTGTTTTGAGATTATTATTGAATATTCATTCTAATACCAATTAAGAAGATTGAATGCTAGGTTTAAGATTTAACAGAAAACGAGGTTTTATTTAGCTTAAACATTAGGTGACGAGCTTGAAATGAGCTAACCAAAGCACTGTTCATAGAGACAGGAGAAGGATAAAAGGGAGCTGAGACAGATCTAGCTCTTGTAGCAGTTTGTAACTTCCTATGTGTGACATATTTCCTGCCTTATCACATAAATTAACCAGAAAATAGGAAAAACAAGTTTGCTTTTGCACACACAAAAAAATTCAACACTGTTATGGTCGTAAAGAATTATTTTAATGGCAGTGGAAAATATGTTTCAGTATTTTATTGAAATGAAAGAACAATAAATAATACTGTGATAAAAATAGCTCACTGGTACATCAGCTGTACATTATGTTTCTATTAAAGGAGCAGAAGATGTATTAAATAAAGAAAATAAAAAGAGTGAGACTCTTTTATGTAGGCTTTTTTCGTTACATTGAAAAAGCCAACATAAAGGCTGATATTGTATCAAAAAGATCAATGGAAAGACCAGGAGCCGCATCAATTACATATCTATATATAAATATATAAGGCTTTAGTTACAAAGAGGAGAAACAGGAAGATGAACAGGAATTGGAAAAAGAAGGCCACTGGACTGGAGAAGGATTGGTCCATCTGGAAACACTGAACATACTCTACAATTCATACTCTCTTGATACATGCAAACAAACCACAGTCACCACACACCAAAGACACAACAGCAGTCTTCAGGGTAAACACACACACGCACGCACGCACGCACACATGGAATGGCTGTAGTGTCAATCTTTCGGCTACTAATACCTGGTATTAAAATCACTTCTCCATACAAGAGTTTTGAAATAGCCCTCGTGATTATGAATAACTGTTAGCATTCTAGCTTCTGCTGAGATTTATCTGTTTCGTAAGGAATAAAACCACACATACACATGAAATAAAGGTGATCAAAAGAAACAAAAAGAAATATCTGGGTGAGTCAACAGTTAAGAAGCTGATGTGATTAAAATAGTCAAAAGTTTGATATCAAGCAATATAAAGTTTAGAGAAATAAATGTACAAACGCTGAGGAACAAACAGGTTAAAACACATCAGAATAAAAACAACTCAGTCGAACTCACTGGTTCGAAAAACTGAATTTGACTGACACATGTTGATAAATCCAGAGGACTAATATGAACATGACCATAGGATCCAGAACCTGGTGGAAGATATGATCTCAAACAAATGATGACCTCAATATAGTCGTAAAGTCATGCTGATATGATTATGATCATGAATGGTCATGCAGAGTTCTCAATTAATCCAGATGCCAGATGGGAATCAACTCAGAAATGGTGGAAAATGTTCAAAGTTCTTCATGAGCGACTCCGGCGCTAGAGGAAAATGATAATGAAATCAATCAAACAAACAATAAAAACAGAGATAAAATGACATCTAAAAATGTGTTGAAACGGATGGAGTGAGTTTTTAAACAAAGAAAACAACGATTGTCTCAATTCATTCAACTAAGAGGGCTTTCACACCTGATTTGTTTAGTAGAAATGAACTAGATTTTGCTTTCTCTTTTACTACAGTTTGTTTGGGCCGGTCAGAAAGCAAACTTAAAAAGTGTTAAATACTGTTTCAACATATAGATAACTTTAGCCAAATAGATTATAATGCTAGTAGTTGACCGGTTAGAAAAAGTTCTGATTTACATTTATTGAATTTCCTGTCCTAAACACCACTTTCATCCAGAAACTCAGCAGTTTCCTCAACAGACTCTCCTTCAGGTCATTGTCCTTGTAGTGCTTGTATGCCTTGTAGTGTCATACAATACGCCGTTTACTGCCATAAAACTGATTCATCGTTACGCTATTCATCGTTCTGGCACTTCCAGAATGTTTACGAGTTCCCATAGCCTAGCAACAAGCTGCATTTTGATTGTTTAGGGGTGTTTCAGTCGCCTGCGCCAGAGGGGGAAAAAAAAAACCTAGGAGTGAAAAAGAATTTATGCCTTTTCGTACAGTGAAATTATGTATTTGAAGCAAAAGGGGCCGCTAACAGGTACTGTTTCGAAATACTAATTAAAAAAAAAATACTTCTTAAAATTGCGCCTGATGTATAAAGGCCATAAATATGCAAAAGGTCCGGACCAGTCTAAACAGACAAGAGGTGTGTGAGCACATGGATGCATTTAAACTAATCCTTTTCATTCAACCAAATCAGTTTGTAGACTCTCTTCATTTCAAGCAAGGCAAGTGATTTTAAAAAGAAAACAGCAGACCGACTAGCAAAACAACCTTGTAGCCAAGGTTGACATGTTTGTTTTGACAATTTCAGAAACAAGCTCATCCCAGACATTGCATAGACAATCTTTCATAATTAAATTTGTCATTTACAGTCCTTAAAACAAACCCTGCTCATTAAACGGAGTCAAATTGAGGAGTCATAAATAATTCATTTTTTCAACCGAGTCAATTTTATGAGTGATTTGTTTGCGAAGTCATTAAATTGAATACTTTTGTCAATTTAAATGAAATTGATCATTTCTTTATTTATAGATTAAATTAATTGATTCCTTTCCAGGAAACTCAATTTCTGTTAAACATAATAAAAACTTCTTTAAAACTTAATCAGTTCACATCAATTATTCAACCCACTGATCTCCTAGTGAATGGCAGAGATTTGATCGTATTGCTGGACAGCTCATGAGAAACAATAAAAAGAGCATGGGAACTGAAATGATTCCTGCAAGACCACGTCACATGCATTGTCAAGGTTTCAACACGTTTAATCACTGCAATGCAAGCGCTCTGGGAAATGAATTGATGTAAATAATCAATATAATCATTTTTCACCTGCAGGGATCAGCAGGAGTAAGTTCTGACAGCGGCTGAATCCAGACGCTGAACTCCACTTAAACTGCCTATAGAACAAAACACACACACGCACGCACACACACACATGCTAAGGATCATTCACATGCTGAATACTTTTCAATGCCTATAAGGGGAAACAGTTACTGTAAAGAAAACCATATGCATAGTTCATACCATTTCACACAATTTTCCTTGTTTATAATTATGGTTCTAAATGATGAACCAAAGCAACTGGATGTCCAGTTGAACATGTGAGATACAGCTTCACTGGCATCAGCCCCTTGAATTGATATAAATAAGCCATTTATTTCTAGATGAGCCACTTGAGGAGTCATTGATCAAGTATCGCAAGACTTGAATTTGATGCACGCATTATACAGCACACATGCCACAAGGATGCTGCTGTTGACATTGGTGTAAAATGTATAGAGTATCGTTTAGGTATTCTGGGAGCACTCCAAATACATAAATCCATTTTTCTTATAAAGCATGTCACTTTTTAATCTTGAGAAATAAGAATGTGTTTGTTGCTTAGTCCTGCCACTCTGACTCCTGGCTCACATTTTGAGATGACCACTAGGGGTCAATTGTTTGTATAGAAGCATCTAAATGGTTTACATTGAAATTTTTCAGATGTTTGAAACTTTGCACTCAGGTTTAAATTCGCCACTTTCCTAATAATGCAAATTGAATATTATGCTCAAACTGAACATTTGCACATTTTCTTATCTTTAGAGACACAATGATTCAGTCAGACCTTATTTTGGGGTCCAAGTGTAAAAACAATGAATACATTGTGCATAGTTTTGGGGGGAAAAAAATTCCTGGACAATCAATGAATCAAATTGATTTTGAACCAAATCATTTTATTTGACTAGGTCTATAACAAAAATATGTTTTTGGATTAAAATGTAACTGGTGGGTGTATCTAGATACGAGCCGAATCATTCATCTCTGCACAGAATTTAGGCAGATCAATCAGATGCATTGACAGATTTGTAGATGATTTTTTCAAAAGTTCTCCAATTATGAGCAATACCTAGTTCTAAAATAATGTGTAAAGAGATCATCAAATAAAATCAGGATAAGTAAACAAGACTACTATATGAATCTACTACACAAGCACAAAAAACATGAAAAAATCTTCACAAACATGCTTATAAGAGCATACAACAGTCCCCTAATAGACAAACATTCACATGCTCACTCATACCGTCTAGTGTTGGGGTTTTGCGGCCCATGAGCGCAGCATCTCCAGCGCTGACCCTGAAGCTCGGTGGGAGTGTGTCAGCAGCACTTACACCAACACCTAACCCACGAACATCCTTGGGCCTAAATTTTTTCCTCCAAGACGGAGCACGTCTGAAACTACGGTCTTCATCCTGCCGGGACAGAGAACAGCATTAGCTGTTTGTATGAGCATGGATGAACAGGTGTGTGAGACTGCCTGCTTACCTCATCTTGTTTTCTGTCTGTACCAAGACTCAGCAGCTTCCTGAACTCCTGCTCCAGAACTGCCCTCGCCTACACAAACACACACACATGGTACTGATCGTTTGCATCTTTAGATGCTACTGGACTGGACTAACAACTAGCTTGCATTAGATTAATGCAACTTTCAAGCTTGATGATATTTTACATCCTGGTTTTGAGGCACAAAACTATAATGAATCTTGATCTGAATAACAAGATTACCAGAAAAAAAAAGGTCACACACTGTTTGGACTTTTGCTACTTTGTTGGGCCGCCTTCGGCATTGATTACAGCTGTTGTGTTGTATGTCACTAGATTTGTTTCCATCCAGTGTTGAATTAACTTTTCACCAAGATCTTACATTGATGATGGAAGAGCCTAACGCTGCGTCAAGCAATCACCAGCACATGCCAAATATTCTCAATGGGGTAAAAGTTTGGACTCTCTGGTGGCCAATTCTTGTGTGAAAATTATTCATGTTTGATTCTTATTGAACAGCTGTTTCACTATTTGAGCCAGAGGAATCCAGTAAAAAAAGATTGGTTGAAGAACCTGGTTATGAGCTGACCTCATTTTATTGCTGAACCTAGACCTGACCACCTACAGCAACTCCAGATTATAGTACTGCCCCCACAGGCTTGTATATTACCCTGATGTGCCCATCACTCTGGAAGAGAGTAATCTGGACTCCTCTGACCTCTTCCATTGCTACCGAGTCCAATCTTAATGCTGCTTAACATAAGTCATGTTTTTTTACAGTTAGCCTCACAGATAACTGGTTTTCTTGTTCAGATCCAATCCCTTAAGTTTCCATCACACTGTGCACATGGAGAGGCTCGTACTTGCAGGGTGTGCCGATGTTTTCTTACCTGAGTGCAGTGTGTAGGGATCTGCAGCAGGAGGGCGAGTGTGTGTGTGTCAAAGGCCTCGTCCAGAGCGATCAAGGCTCCATGAACACCACTCTCCTGCAAGTTCCCAGCAAATTCCTTCAGACCGATAGACATGAGCCAGCTCAGCACTCGCTCGTTCGTCCACACCAGAACATCTGTAACCATACAACCACACTTTAGACATTGCACTGCCAAGATGATTGATGTGGGCTCACAACCTCTGGATTTGTATTTGTGAGGCTAAAGGCCTACACACCAATCAGAATTTTTGTGCGACAATGTGTGTCGATTGAAAACCATGTCCACCAACTTGACATCATACATTTGATCGAACGAGTGGTGCAAACAAAAAAAAGGAGTATCACCCAATCGGATCAATTTTTGCGAGTAGAATGACCAATGAACGCTGGTTCTTTTGATGACTGTACAGATTTCTTTTCTTCCATTTAATTTTTCATTCTTTTTTTATTGTTTAACAAATGAAAAAGTAGTGGTTTCTTAAATTACAATCATTGAAATCATGAAACACAACACACCTGAGGAGATGTAAACCTTATGAGGGCATTAAACCTTAGGAGGACATGATTTTGGAATAGATTCATGAGCTTAGAATCAATCCTTTTTTTTCCTCAAAGTTTTCCATTTCACAATTTTAGGTCAATGTACCAAACCTTTAAGTTCCGTTTGTGACTCTTCACGTCTACGCTCCAGCTCCTTCCTGTCATAATTCAGTCTTCGTAAACACATCACACCACACTGGAAACTGTTCCTGTTAAAAAAAATAAAAATACAGTCCAGATCCACACAAATCGTCAAAGGTCAAATATCAGTGTGTATACAAGCACAAGGCCACTCAATAGGAAGCACTAAGGTGCCGCGTCACCACTCACAACTACTTGACCTAACCGGTAATTTAAAATGCAAAAAAAAATTATTGTATAAGTCTTATTTATTTATGTACTTAAGCGTTTTTAAAAAAAATGCTTTTATTTTAATTTGCATTGACTACACGTCCTGATTGAGCAGAGATACATACACCATGTTCCAAATTATTATGTAAATGCATTTTTTGTGTCACGGAAATTAAATCTTTTTTTTTCTCAGTTCAAATCATTGGTGGCATTGTGTCTCAGGGCTGACACCATTTTTTAAGTAATATAGGGAAGAAAAAAATCTCTCTGCTGCTAAAAATGTGAAATCGTCCAATGTTTTAAACAAGGTATAAAAACATTAGATATTACACAAAAACTTAAGCATGATCACCCCTTGTGTGGCAGTTTCAGAGCACAGATAGGTTAGTGCAGATAAAGGAAGATTTCAGCCAGATCCATGCAGTAGTCCAGCAGACATCAATGTGTAGAGTCTTCCATAGTTTACAACAGTGGAAAAATTCTCAGAAGCAGCTACTTATAACAGAAAACATAATCTGTTAATTCTACCTCCTGGTATAAAAAGGAGACCTGGCTGACTGGATGTGATGAAGCCAATGCTTTATTCTGATTTCCAGATCTTGTTTCTAAAATACCAGGACCAGACCCAGGATGGACTCAGACAGGAATGATAAGACGTTTTGCCAGGACAAAATGCAAATTAGCAAATACTGTAAAATCAATAGCTTCAACTATTGGAACAAGTTTCAGTAAATAAACAATTCAAAAGAATTTGACTATAGTAGCAAAACTCTGTTAAATCATGTTGATTTCAAGTCAATTTACCCAACAGTTGAACAATGTATTTATGTTTTATCAGCTCCAAAATTTTCCCTTAATTCAGCAACTAAACAGTTCCTTAAAGTGCGTACACAGTTCTGGGAAGTGCAAGTGTGAGGTCTGACCGATGGAAGCTGTCCACCATCTTCAGCTGTCCCCTCAGGTCCTTCTTGGTCAGGTGATCGAGCATGCGAGCATCTACTAGAGACTCCATGAAGAAACTCCTGTACTGCGGTAACCCGAGTGATGCCAGCCACTCATTACCGATCCATTCATGGTTCATCTCACCATACGCCAGTGTCTGATGTGAACACACAATATACTTAAGGTCAACAAAACTCATTTTCACCTATTAAATATATAGAGGATCATTAAAAGACCTAAAACTATAGCATACTATCCAGAATCAAACTTAGACCTGCTTAAATATTGGGATAGTGGTTCATTTGATGGCAACAGAGGAAAGATGGAATAAAAAAATAAAGATTTTTCTGCAGGTTCCACAATGTTAGGAATTAAGGCTTTTATCATATGTATATTTATTAAACAAAGTGCCTTAAGTTAATTATAAACAATATAACATTTAAATCAATGTGAACAAAATATTGCATCTAAAAATGTAAACAATACTTGCAGCTTGACAAACTATGAGCATTTTCAACACCAATATCTTATAAAGATTTAAAAAGTTCCCAAGAAGCAGAAAAGGAACAGAATACAATTTGACGTGGGAACATTTTTGTTTCCTGAAACATTATTTGTTTTTAACATTACAAAAGAACTTAAATGCATAACTTCTGGTCCTTATTAAACAAATAAAGCATTCAGACCTATATATGCACACGACATGAAATGAAACGCAAAACAATGGCTCTAATTTTGAAACATGAAAAATGCTGTGTTTTATGGTCACTCTGAAGCATTACTTTATGGCTAACAATGGCACATTTTTCCTTTTTACTTTTATGAATTTAGCAGATGCTTTGAAAAAAAAAAAAGATAACTTTTTTGTCAGTCCTGCTTTCCCTAGGATTTAAACCCACAAACTTTGCGTTGTTGGTGCAATGCTCTACCAATTGATTTCTTGTAAACCAAGCTATTTTCTGTGTGATTTAATTACATTTTCGGACATATGTGTATTTTTTACATGAAAGCTAACACAAAAAGATTGTTTTCCTAACTTTAAAACTTTTGTCAATTCCAAAAATGACTATTTGTGGTTGCCATCTTTGTTAAACAACCGAATGTGCCGGCTCGCGCAGTGCATGCTGGGAAATCTGTCTCAGGCACAATGGACCTAAAGTGAGTCAAAAATTTAAGACCTATGCGAAATTATTTAAAAACAGCAAATTCAATTAACTCGAAGACTCTTTTTGGCCTAAAATTTGGGTTTTTATTTTCAATTTTAGCTTTTTTTAGACCCCTGAGGAAACCCTGAATAACATGCAAGGTTGTGTGTGAAAAACAAATGAGCCACTGTTCAAAGTCTGTTGCATTGTTGCAGTGACACTATGTCTACAGTAAAAAGTAGACAGGTTTATTATACCACCGGTGCGTGCAGCTTTTGATGTGTTGGGGAGTGCAAATTGTATTGACAAAAAGAAAAAAAAACATCTGCCTTTGGGGACATTAATTTAAAAGTCAGACGCAATAAAACAGACGTGCAGGAGTGTATTCACACCTGTGCCCAGCTGCTCTCTTCATCCTCCTGGTGTTAGCAGGTTAGCATGTTAGCATGAGGAACAAGAGTGAGTCAGTGACAGAACATAAAACACAAGGTCATGCAGCTTTTACACACAAACTTTGCATACACACATTCCCATCCAATCGTATACAAGACAGACACATGCACATACCCAATACCTTGCATACATACACACGAAGACAAGCCCAGCCCAATTAATGCCAACCCCCACGCAAACCGTCTCACATCTATTTCTAGCCAACACAGGCAGACACACACTGACCGTGGGTGGTGTGGCGGCCAGACTCTCCATCTCCTCGTGTGTGAGCCACACATTCCCAGAAGACTAAAGTCAGTTGGTGAGTGACACAAACACCACAGTAAAACAGTGTAAAGACACGAAGAAAGCAGAAGAGTTAGTTAATGAGCGGCAGGAACATTAGTGGAAGCTGTTAATGAGTAGGTGTGTGTGTGTGTGTGTGTGAGTGAGACATGTGTGTGTGTGTGTGTGAGAGAGAGAGAGCGCACATGCAACATCTCAAACTGCGTCAGTCGAATGTGTTAGAGGGATGAATGCTGAGGTAGAAACAGGTAAGTGTTGTTACCCCACCTCACCAGAAATGCTTTAAATGTGCCAGTTTTATTCATGACTGTGTACCGTTCTGGAAGTGGGTGGAGCTGAAGGGCTTGTTAAACTCATGATCTCCTGGATGGCCAGTCTCAGTTTCAGCCGGTGCAGTGGGTTGCTGATGCCAATCTCTCTCTGGATCTCGGTGTCTGACAGTGCTGACATGATGGCGCCACTCTTCACATTGGCACGGCAGGCAGCTACATACCAGGCAGGCATCCCAACCCAGAGCTGACACAAATGCAAAAACATTATGAATGAGACAAACCACCTAATGTTTAATTTTGATTTCAAATATAATGTGTAGGTTTCTTAATTTTGATATTTTTGGTTATAAACGAACATTACAAGAGTTATGACAAATCATCTGCAAGTTAATTCAAATTAAAATGTGAGAAAATGTGTAATCGTCTTTCAGTTTAATTTTACAGACCCCAAATCGCTGCCATCTAGTGGTGAAAAGAAGGTACAATACCTGTGATATGGTTTGTGTTTTTTAAGATTCTGGCACAAAACAAAGCACAATGGACCAAAAAGGAGCTTGGATTAATTTAGTAGAGGTTCAAGAGGTTTTCACGCTGTTTCAACTTTTTGTTGAAAAACATATTCATTCTCAATTTTTACAGTTGAAAAAAAAAATAATACTCAGAATATCAAGCATTGCCACAAACAACTTTTTAAAGGTAATATATTAGAGTAAATTGTAAAGTAGTAAAAAAAACGCTCAAATAGGCCCCGGACTTCTAAGGGTTAAGCAATGGTAAATGTGCACCATGGAAAAATAAGCCGTACTTTCTCTTTTTAGTTTAGTATTTGTTTATATTTTATTATTTGTTAACTTATTAGAGATTAATACGCATGTTTTTTACGTTAAATGACGTCAAAACTAATGTCAGGATTCATTTGTGGATATTGTTGCTTTCTTAAGTTGTGTGGTAAAGAACTCAGCTCAAGGCTCTAAACTATAAAAAAAAATGTAAACTGTATTCTAAAAACAACTAAGTGCAATATAGCGTGTGTACCTCAAGCCAAACAACGACCGTGGGTCCATCCCACTGAGCGAAGGGCAAACCTTGGCGACAGGCTTCCTCTAGCAACTCATGCCTAAACACAAACAAGCGCACACATATTACCCTACATATCAAAAGACTCATTTCACTTGTAGAGAAAACATGCACAAGAACATGCGCGGTAGATGCAAAAGAGGCCAAGCTGAACTGCATTCCTCAACATATACACCGAGTTATGTCAAACTCATTAGTAGATGAACTGCAGTATGAGCTGCTCGGGTTGAAAAGGTACTGCTTACCAGGCTGTATATCTTGAACTATACTATATTATCAAAGGAATTCACTCATCCATATAACTGAATTCAGATGTCTAATGACTTTGTGTAGAATATTAAGCATCTAAGCATCTGTGAAACAATAGCTTGCTCTTGAAAGCTTAGTGAATTCAAAATATACCACTGCACTCCACAATGCAACAAAAAAAGAAAACTCAGAATTTAACTTTTCCACTTTTCATGGCATAAGAGCAGTAATTGTCTGGGTGAATTGTGAAAAAATGGTGAAGGTGGATTATGGTGAGTGGTTGTTTTTCAGAATTTGGGCTTGACTTTTTCCAACGAAAAGTCACTGGTGTGCTTTTGCAGAACTCCATGCTTTCACACCCGACTTGTTTCGTTAGCCGGTTATCTGGCGTTCTGTCCTCCATTGTTTACTTTCATGTGCACGTTCATTCAAATTAATGGAAAAGTGTAGAGCAGAGCGATCAGTGTGGTGCTAACGACGACTAAATCTGCAGACGATTGCTACAATGTTCAGTTGGCGTGGACCAAATGAATGAACATTTTTGGATCTGACTGGTCTACATGAAGTCCCCACTTCAGCCCAATCAAACACCGAACAATTAATGGTAAGAAATATCCTGACAAAACCAATAAACCTTGTAGAAAGCCTTCAGTGAAGAATTTAAACTTTCAAAGCTGCAAAAGTCCTTTGGGTTAAGAACATACGCTTAGGTTGGGCATGTGTATAGGAGTGTGATGAACGCTTCACATTCTGCAATATTAAGCTTGTAAGGGTTTTTCATGCAGCAAATCACCCCCACACCACACAAACACACTTGAGGGTACTCACCCTGATCTGGAACTAGACAGACACATGGAGAGAATGTGAGGAGAGAAAACAACCAAAGTGAGATAACAAACACAGATAATGATAAACACCTTCACACACACAGAAAAGGAAAATGAATGAGAGACAACACCTTCTAATTCTAACACAAACTGGTAATGTGTATAAGTGAAGATGAACGAGATCTGTCTATTTTTGGGTTGTGGTTCAAGTGATGTATGTGGTAAAGATTTGAACTCACTTCTTCTGCACTTTTCTGTTCTTCTCAGGGCCATCTCTTAGTTTACCGATGTTGTTGGTGTCAGGAAGAGCATTTCCTTCAGATGCTCCCGTGAGTGCTACGCATAAAAACACATAAGCAGTTAAAACAGAACTGTGATATTGTCACTAAAATGCTCATGTAAGTGAACAATAAAGTATAGGAAAGTTGTTGCTTTTCATAAATGGAACAGAGATGGTGTTTGTGTTGGAGCCACCAACTTCTATCATAGCTTAAAATCCATCGAGGTCTTCAATGACTTTCAAAGAGAAGCTCAGAAACCAATGATCCTTTCACATGAAAAAATGATCAAGCAATAAAGGTTTCTTCTTCTGCTTATTCTGGGGGAAACGTAGTCTCTCTAGCCTGTCCTAGGTCCATGTTCTCTTCCCAGAGAGACATGCCTGGAACACATTACCAGGGAGGCCTCCAGGAGGCCACCTGGACTCTCAATGTGGAGGAGCAGCGGCTCTACTCAGAGCTCCTTTCCCATATATGTAAGGGAGCGACAAGTGGAAGAAACTCATTTCAGCCACCTGTATCCAGGATCTCATTCTTACAGTCATGATCCTCAAGGCCATAGCTAAGGGTAGGAACATGGATTGAGCAGTAAATTAAGAGCTTTCCCCTGCAGCTCAATGCTTTCACCACAATGGCTGGTACATTGACCACATTAGTCCAGAGCCTACACCAGACCGTCTGCCAATCTTGCGTTCCATAATCCCTTTAAACATGAACAAGACCCCAAGATATTTGAACTCCACTTGAGGATTGATCACTCAACCAACTTGGTGGGAGCATTCAACTATTTTACGACTAAGAACCCTGGCCTTGAATTTCGAGGTGCTGATTCTCAAAAAGTGTACATAGTTTGATATATTTCTGAATAGTTTTATTTTATTGTAGTCAGCTTTGACTTTTCCATAGACATTTCTTTTAATGGCTCAACTTGGTGTGTTTTTAGGGCCTTTCCACCGGATGCCGTACCCTTTAACTGTACCTTTTCAACAAAATATGGATGAGGTTTTAAAAGCATGCTAAGTGAGGCCAAGTCGCTACTTTCGATTTGAAAGAAAAAAGAAACATGACAACATCTGGCTGATCACTGAGTGCGTGATGGCAGTCGCCCAAAAGGGAAAGTCGAACCTGACAAGGCTAGCATGAGCAAGAGTACTTTTTTTACCTGCAGGACTTGCTCTATTCTTCTCCTTCTTGGTAAAAAGTCTGCCGATGGAGGATTTGATGCTCTTCTTCTTAGCTGTTTTATTGAGTGAATCTTGACTACTGCTGCTGCTGCTGGGGTTACTGCCGCCACCATCGTGCAGACCGATGCTGAACATATAGACAAGCCACAGTAAAGTTAACCATCCCTCCTCCTGTCTGCCTAAAAACTAGTAAATACTAGTTTCACTGTGTTCACCTGTGAGTGTCCCGGATGTCCTCATGACTGGAGGTGTGCGTGGCCCCTCTGGCCAGTCTGATGGAAGACGGAGTGGAGGGAGGAGATGTCTCACAGCGGATTGAGGTTTTCTCGTCCTGAGCACACTAAGCATACAAAACATATTTAATTTCAACACACTACCAGTCACACTATTGTAAACATATTCTTATTTAGATTAGATTTAACTTGATTAAATCCCTTGAGATCAAAAAAAAAAAAAACAGAAAGCAAATGATCACCATTGAAAGTGATTGATTCATATATTGGCAGGAGAAAGATAGATGTTTCAAGGGACAAGACTCAACTGCGACATGAAGATCAGAAAAAAAAAAAATGTTTCGATGACTCGTGACCACTGGTAACCAGGGTGACCGTAGCACCCGCTCATTTCAGGTCAACTCTTGTTGAAATTTAAAAACAATAAATAGTAAATGGAAAAAAACAAGAATAGAATAAAAAGAAACTAGTCCGATAACTAGGAAAGAAGAAGGACAAAAGACAGTGGGCTCTTGGTGTTCCATCTTCACAGTAAGGCCGAAAAGCTCAATCGCTTTTGGCACTTTTCATTGTTTACCAATAATTTTCTTGTAGACACATCTCAGTATGGCAATTGTCCCTCACGTCTACAGTGATTTAACGACAATACTCTCGCTTCTAATAGTTCTACTGGACAGTGGTCTCTCACATCTATGATCAACTGTGGATCTTAAAAGATCTTTGATATCACTTACAAATATATGTGTGCAGCAAATTCAAAGTAAATTTCAAACATACAGTCTGAGTGAGTGATTTACCTTCCTGCGGTGTTTCCGTAAATCACTCGGCTGCGGAGAAGCCAGAGAACGAAGAAAGGGAAGAGGAGGAGGAAGATGTTAGTAGCGTTATAATACCCACAGCACAGAGAGCGCTTGAGTGAGAAACACATATACATCCACACAATAGGAAGAGACACACAGTGAATAGGAGGAAGATTGTGGTACAGATATAGCACAGTATCAGACCTGAGCTTAGGCATGGGCCAGTATAAGATTCTGACGGTGTGACAACCTTGGATGAAAATATCACGGTTTCACAGTATTACAGCTCTACAGTGTTACGAAAACAGTATTTTTCCCCTCAAGTTATTTTATTTTAGGAAACATATAGAACATTTTTTAACATTGAACATCAGGCAAAATAAACTATTGAAATCTCAATCTAGCAAGTCGTGCTTTCATATTGAGAGATGTATGTTTATTTCATTCTGGCACTTTATTTCCTCTATTCGCCAACATAGCCCTGTTTGAATAAATGAAAAGACCGAAAACTGCCCACAATGGAGCTGCCTATGCAGTAAGTGTAGTATTTTGAAGGTGCCGTGAGAATCAGTGTGTAGGCGCGTATTCACCAGGGTCATGATGCCCATGCGCTGGTTCTCTCTGCGTGGGCGGCGGGGGGTGGAGGGGTTTGACCCAGGGGGAGTGGAGCTGAACCCACACACATCCTCAGCGCTACAAACGCGCTCCTCAATTTCCTCTGCTCGCAACGCTGCACTCTCCTTCTCCTCTTGGATCATCCTACACATGCAAAAACCAGGAGCAACATTAGCACCAGCAGATACAATCCTGTCTAAACATGCATGTTAAAGTCCATCAATGTGGGAGCACCGTATCTCGTTGTTTATGGCATCCAGCTGCTCCTGTAACATTAGTGCTAGTGTCTGTGCATCAGCCTGTCCGGCGGGCGACAACATATCGATGGGGCTGAAAAGTGTGTGCGAATGTGTGTGAGAGAGTGTGTCGTCCTCAGGGTCCGACAGGTCCATGTCACTCTCAAAGGCCTGAGCTACATTTGCCAGAACGTTGGCCTGCTGAAGTCGATCCCAGTCCTGCTCGTCCAGAGTCTGCACCTGGACAAAGTGCTTTCAATTATTCATTCAAACATTGACGGCACCATCAATGCACACAAAACAACCAGACCACAGCCTGAGGGTATCTCACCTTTGAAGGTTCATCTCTGAGGGCACCGGCTCTTCCTCTCTGAGGTCTCCGGAGAACCAGAGCACTGCTGTACTGACTGTCCATTGAAACAGGGAACCGGAAATCAGGAGTAGCACTGCCGTGAGGACGACTAGCATAAACAAAAAAAAAACACAAATTGTCAGAACTGTAAAATCAAACACCCACAGGACAAAAAACATTTTATAGTGCCCTCTCTTTGAACGTAATAACATTAAAGCACCTAACCAGAGCTTTAAAACTCACACTTCATTGGAAGTAATGCTGAAATTGTTGATGGAAACCGCATTGATTAAATTAAATAACATTTTGACTTAAAACAATTAAAAACACCCTTTTAATTTTTCCACAAAATCCAATAAATCCACAAAGTAGGTAACATTCATCATGAATAATTTCTTTATCATCGATTATTAAACTATATTTACAATTTACACCAAACTATATTCAACACATATTGATTTGATTTGAATTTGCCTTTGTTATAAAGATCATTTTTATATTTTTGTATATATCTAAACATTTTTTTTGTTTAAATGATTTTTTCATACCTGCCATAGACTTACACATAGTATTGTATGTACATGAAAGTTGATAAGCAAACTGAAGTGTATTTGAAAAACAATATATTTTAGTGCAATGTTGAATATCGAATATGAGTGAACCAAAGATGAATTCTCAAATCTGTTTGGCAAAAGCTTTAATCTTTGGCGAGCCACATCTTTCCAGCATCTGAATTTCTCTTCTTGTAACACATCCCATTTGTGAAAATTTTTAATTTTACATTGCTAAAAAAAGTGGAACATGGTTTTATGACATGGCATGGCCATGATGGTCATGTGACCCAGTGCTTTAAGTTCTTGGTTGAAATAGAAAAACAAAGCGCTGCTTAACTTGTGATTAAATGAAATGAGCAAATAATAAAAATTCAAAATAACATTATTTATGCATATATCTAAAATAGTAAACAATATCCGCAGCTTGAAAATTTGTCAACAGATGGGGAGGGGAAAAAATAACAGAAACTACAAAATTTTTTCCACCAATATCTTAAAATATATATATTTTAAAGTTCCACAGTCGTAGATAAAGGAACAGATAACGTTTTATTTCCTGAAATATCAGTTGTTAACGTTTGAAAAGAACTTCAGATTAGCAACCAAATGGTTCCACCATTAAAAATCAAATGACTATTTGTGGTTGTTATGGCAGCCATCTTTGTTAAACAACCAAATTTGGCGGCTCACGCGGTGCATAGTCAATCATAGTGCATAGTCATCTCAAGCATACTCAATCTCAAATCAAGACCTGTGGAAAAATTACTCAAGACCTAAAAAAAGCCAAATTAATATAATGTGAAGACTTTTTAAGAAACCCGTGGAAACCATTGAGAACTTTTTTGTTTCTCAATGACTCTCAATCACTATTCATATTAATGATAAAAAACCAATCAAATGTCATTTTTCTTGCTGTGCATTGAATAACAATATGGAAATAACAAAACAATTACCCATGATGCAACAAAGAATTGCTCCGACTACGGTTTCGCTCCTGATCCGTTCTCATGGTCTCGATCTGAATAAGCAGCTGCTCCTGGGGTCACACATAGATTGACATGAACAAAGACAACTATCAAATCAAACAATGAATCGATCACTTATCCATACACAATCGGCCTTAGGATTTAACATAAAAAAAAATGTACACAGTGTTCACTGGTCACCTTCTCATGATGCGCCTCTTCAATGAGTTTTTTGGTGTGCTCCAAGTCACGGATCAGAGCATTCTGAGAAAGAGCATTGGTTACATTTTTAAAGAATAAAGTCGTTACTTTCTGTCACTTACCATTGATGTTTTAAATGCACAAAAAAAATACAATTATCTGTATAATTTCTATAATGAGATGCACACTGACCTTGTCCTCAAGGGCACTCATCCTCTCCTTTAGGTGCATCTGGAGTCGCTCATTAGACTCGGACAGCAATCTATCCACGGTTTCCGAAAGACGCCGGTTGTGCTCTTCGTTCATCTGCTCTCGCTGACGAGCCTACAAAGAATAAAACACCAGAAGACTACAATCAGACCACAACATGCTTCAACCTGTTAATGCCATGGTCCCTAGCCAACATTTATATATTCAAGATCTCATTATTGTACTGTTCCCCGAACAATCTGTTTCTGCTGCAGCCAAATATTTAAAAAGTTGCCGTATCAGTCCTTAAATAGTTAGCTTAAAATAGTCCCGTTTTGAAGGTTAATAATTTTGTTGTGGCTTGCATATGCTGCACAAGTTTCCTTGGCCAATCACAGTGCCAGATCGTCAGTGTTGTCTTACTTTGCGCTTACTCAAAAAAAGAATGAACAGCACATCTGGAAACCCCAGTGTGCTTTGGAATCTGTGATAAACCATGCTGATGTAATATGTCTCATTTCCTCACTTTGGTGTTCCTCAATTTCAAGGCTTCTGTTCCAGATCATGACTGAGATTTAACCTATATTGATTTGATTTACATTTTTCGTTTGTTTGAAGCATATACCTGCTAAAACTCTAGAGCTCCTAATGCTAACCAAACACAATTTTTTGCCAGATTATCATTGTGCAGAGCCAATACATCATATAATAGCTCATTCTCACCCTGAGCAGCTCCTGGTTCTTCTCCTCCAGCTGTGCCTCCAACTGTCGGAGACGCTCCTCCACATTACCATGACGCTCCTCTGCCTGTCACACACACACAAACACACACACACAGACACAAACTAACATGAAAACCACATCACACGGCACCAGACAATGCAACTCATGCAGGCATAGAGCAAACAGAAGAAACCGACATGAATGAACAGACAGCGCCGTAACTCATTCACGTGCAGGTCCCTCAGGCAGGAAATTCAAAGTCTAGTCAAGCACTTGGCCAAGAATCAATAACTTTTTTTTAGCATGCTTTGAGTTTTACCACCCAATCTCCAAGTACTCGACTAGGAAAATGATCAAAAGTACCTTCATCTGAGATCATAAAGCTCACACTACACATATACACAGACAGAAAAAGGAGAGACAGAGAGGTAGACAAGTGCTGTGTTGACACATAGATGAAGTTCCAGAGAAGCAGTACACAAACCAGACAGAAACTCAACAACACCTCGATGCTTCGGTGTCTGTGTGTACCTTAGTGAGTGCCACCACTCTCTGAGCCAGCTCAGCCTCCACCTCGGGGAGAGTTTCTGCTTTCCTCAGAGTCTGCTGCAGCTTCTGCTCTGCCAGATCCAGACGTTCCTGCAGCTGACGGCCCCGGTCCTCCAGCTTAACACATTAGCAGAGACGTGTGAATGAAACATGCTTTTCATTCCACAGCAAGCGGGATTCTTACGAAACTTTAAGAATGAATGCCACAATCCCATCTTTTCACTTGTTCTTGTTCTCAATGCCAACTTGTACAGCTAAATTCCTTAAAGAAAACTTGCTCATCTGATGTGAATTTTGAATTCTTCTCAGATGACGTCTGTAATTTCATGTATGGATATGTAAAGAGAACATGTCTGGATGTTCAAAATGTGTGGATTGCATAAGGTGATATGACCAAGGGCAATAGGGGTGAAAAGGAAAGATCCTGGAGTCAGGAGGAACCATCTTGAACAAATATGTTTTAACAGCTATCAGGTTCACATTGAATAACAGACAGAAATGAAAACAATATAGTGTTTCCCCTACCATTCAATCGGAGGGGTGCCCAATAGGAGTTGCACTAAACCCTCAAAGAAAAGTTAAATATAATATTTTTATGATATAATGTTTTAACAAGTATTTTACCATGCAAAAAGGAGGTATATGTTCTTCGTAATTGGGATATAAGCTGAAACTGTCACATAGAACACTGAAGTGACATCATCAATCAAGTCCCCTTTCTGCAAACTTAGCACTAGATTTAGTAACTTTTTATAATTTTTACGTGCATCATTGTTACAATGCTTTTTATATTGCACTGCATGCTTGTGTTATTAAAATATTAATCATACCCCATTAAAGAAGACTCAAGATTTCAACGGATTAAATCGAAAATGCAGCTTTATTTAGCTCAAACACTAAAGATGCTCAAAGCTAAATACAACGCTGCATCGAGGAAAGAGAGACAAAGAAGCTAAGGGAAGGGGAAGACACTGAGCTGCGTTTCTCTCACTGTCTACAGAGCAAAAGAAAGGTAACAAAACCTATGAAAAAATTAAATAAATACACCCCACAAAAAATGGCTCAAAAACATGATACAAGGCAACAACAGCTTGTTTTCTCAACCTTTCCCCGTTTTGCCAAGGATTGAATCCCACCCTAGACTGCGTTGAGTGTTAGTAAAGTTTCTGTACATTTTTCTACCGCCTATTTGGAGTGCACTCAGACCTGTGCCAGCAGAGAATCCTTGTGAGCGATCTGATTCTCCAGCTTGTCAGTCTGGTCATGCAGCGATGTAGCCTCTCTCTGAGCAGACAGGTAGCGCTTCTCCAGAGTGGTGATGCGCTCCTCCATGTCTTCCTTCTGAGCCAATGACTGGGACAAACATAAAGGCTTTTCAATACGCAACCCACACTCAGACAATAGATTTAAACAAAACCATTTTGCATTTGATTACGTAAAAAAATTCTTAGTTAAAATTTTAAAGGTTGACAAATAGCTAAAAAACATGATGGAAGTTTTGCTGTTAGAACTACAAATAAAGAATGCGGGTTAAAAATATAAATAAAGGTTCCGCTTTTTGGCATGTTTGGTACCTCTTTCAGGTCTCTTTGTAGACGAGTGTTAATTTCCTGTATTCGGTTCCGGTCACTCCGCGCTGACTCAAGTTGCTCTTCCAGTTCGCACACCCGCTGACTCAGAGCACAGATTCGTTGCTCCAGCTGACTGTCGGGATGGGACTCCTGCACACAACCATCAGGCACACAGTCCTCCGAGGTTGCCAGCGAACCGTCCGAAAGACGTTGCTGTGTAGGAGACACACTCTATGCTTAGATGCTGATTCTACCACATTCTGATCCAGAACTGTATGGGTCAGTCCATCCCCAGTATTTGTAAAATGTATTTAATAATCTGACACAGATTAAAGATTGATGTCAGTCTGCGGTGACATCTGTGGCAGCAGTGCCACACCCTTGCGACACGTGTAGGTTACACTACCCCGTTAGATTTACCTGCCCTCACTAACATTGAACGTATGCTTGCCAAGATATCAAAAATTCCATGTATGTTTAAAAGTTGATTTTGACTTTAAAAAGGGGTGAAAATCGTAAATTGATTTTTAATTTAATTTCATTAAGAAGTGAGAATGATTTAGGAAAGGACATGACCAGGAATGCTCACCATGCCGTTAGCATTAGCCTCAGAGCTATGATTGACTTCTGCAGACCCATCCATGATCAGCTTCCTCTGACTGCTCTGCTCCTTTAGGAATGTGAGCTACATCACACAAAAAACTAAATGATTAGATGGTGGTTGCTAAAGCGTTCAAGCTAGAGGCTAGGGTGCCGACAGGTTTTTTTTTTTTTTTTTTTTTAGAAATCAAGCTTGCCTCAGAATTCAAGCCATAGACAAAATGTGTCCAAAACTAAAACAAAGGCAACCAAACATAACATACTATTCAATTTAAAATAAACAAATCCAACATTTTAATTGATCTACTTAATTGTTATAAATAGACCTGTAACATAAAGCACGGATAACACTGCAACGGTTGTTTTTACAAAGTACATTCTAAGAAATGAACAAATAGAGTGCCTTTACGTGAGGCCACAATGAAGCAGATGAAATGTGAAATAGTTTGCAATATTTAACAAAATATACATAGATATTTGTGCTGAATTTATTAGTTATGAGATTGCTATTAATGTCAGCTATTTCAAGCAATGAAGATCTTCTTGCCTCTTTGTGTGATGCAGTGAGCTGCTCCTCCAGAAGGCTGCATCTCTCCAGAGCCACACGAAGACGCTCTCTTACCTAAGTGCGCACACACACACAGATGAACTACTGACATTTCTAGAGGGTCATTATTGGTGCCGTCAATCGATTCATTGTAAATTAATGTAAACAATTAATGTAAACTGATGACAAATAAACTATTTAAATTCACAATGTGATTATTGAATTTTTTTATTAGCTCGTAACACAGATTTTCTCATGTAAATGATGTACCTGCAATAAACCATCAATATCCTCCAAACTAACTGTTGAAACCACATTAAATATAATTTATTGATCACAAAAACATGTAATATAAACACAAAAGGAAACCTCACAATATTACTAATTGGTATTATCTATCATTTAAGCAACTCATTAGAATTTATTCATTTTAATAGTTTTTCTTGTGATTGTTTAATCTTTTGACATGATTTAAAGTCAAAATTTTGATTCCGTCCACATTATGTTGTTATTATAAGCTCTTTTTCTTGTTTTTAGATTGTACTGTGGAAAATATGTTGTACATTACTTTTGCCAGAAAAACACAGCAGGGAAACAGAAGGAGTGATTTATGTGAATGAACTCTGATCACATGAGTAATGCGGATGTAAATACACGGGGAAAACTATAAAATGGGCGAAACGGCAAAGTGATCCATACTTCATTATCATAATCATTTAAGTAACCCCCTAGTATTTATTTTTTTCTCTGTAGGCTTTTATTTTGCTTTTCTTGTCATTGTTTACTATTGTTACATGATTTAAATTCTTCTTTGCACATTAATGTGCATTTTTTAATGCGTTAAATATTCCAAATTAATCGCATACATAAACACGCTAATTATATGGGCACTAATCTTTATACAACAAACCTTTTATATTCAAAACCCATCTTATGTGAACTCGGCTTAAAAAAAACATAGTAAGTTATACCTTGAAACATAAGATTTTGTTTCAGCCCTGCCATCACTATAAAGTGACATTTGCCAATAGCCCACCTTCATGCAGCACAGACAAACTGCAGAAGTCGACAACAAGAGGTGGAGCTAGCACTCAGACATCTGTTTCTAAATATGGGTCCAGGACAAACTGAACAAACAGTGATGTTTCGCAGCTTTGGGTTTACGTAATTGGAATATATTTGCTACAGAGGAATTGATAGAACCAGTGTCCAGTTAATAATGGTTGAAATGTAACAGCAATTAATGATCCTATTAAACTGACCAATTGAAGAAGACCTTGAAAAGGCCACAATGAGAATAACAAAAAAGACAAAATAAGAAAAAAAAATAACAGTTTATATGGCAAAAAACAAAGAATTAAGCAAATACTTTAACTAAGTTTAAGCTCCTGTAGTGAAAGCAGATGCCAACAGAAATATACGCCAACATGAACAGCCCAAACGTTAGAAAAGAATGCCTCCTTGAGTGACCGTTTATTCCAAGGAACCTTCACAGGAACTCTAAAAATCATTCATTTTTGACTCTAAAATGCATTTGTTATGTATTTTATTTCAAGATATAAGCTGATTGAGAAACATGAATGAGACTTTTGATGCTAGATACTGTAAATTACTCCACACATAATCATCCATTGTGTACAAAAAAAAACACACACACACTCAAAACCTGAAAAACAACTTTAAATACGCCTTCATTAATCATTTCCAAAATAAACATAGTTAAAATTAATAAATGGTTGATTGTTCAGTCATTTGGGTGGAGGTTGAAAGATCACTTAGTGTGTACAGAATTTATTAAGCAGTCAACATCCAAAAAAGATTGACACCTTTCAAGGTTGCCCTGAAACCAAATTACAAGTAATAATAAAAATAAAAAGTCTAAAATAAAATATCAAATGTAATCCCTTTTATACTAGAGCAGCTAACATGTTTTAAACAACCGTTTACCTTTTCATCGAGGGCTTTGTGATGCTCGAAGAGGGACTTCAGAGCTTTGAGAACCTCGACCTCACTGGAGACACCAGCAGGTGATTGAGCCTGACGCTTCACTACAGTCATCCTGAGAGAACGCTCGTGGCGAGACACCAAACACTCAAGATGCTCCAGCAGAAGCTACAAACACAAAATGATACCTACTGAAACAAAGCTCACAAAAAGATTTGACTACACACTTGATCCTACTATTCTCCCTCTTGAAGATAAAGTGGAATGACTGAAACAGCAGATAATCTGTTGCTTGGTGCTGACTGCAAAAGAGAGTCAATCCCAAACATCTGATCTTTAGCAAACCAGTTACCCTTCGTGAAAACTGTGAGGGATTGAATTTTTCTGGGTTTTGTTGCTCATTTCATTAAGACTTTAAATCGTAAATAATTAAAGGTGTAATCATCAAACAGTGCAAAGCAGGGCAGTCTGTACGGTTTTGGCATCTTAACTCCATAATCTGGGACTGACCAACACCTGTCTACACCTACTTTCACCAACAGCCCTTATCTACAGCTCTCTTTGTCTGTCCATGTCAGATTCTCCACCACTTTGTATCTGGGTACTCACACGCGTGTTGTTTCTCTCTGCCTTCAGTTCCGCGATCTCCTCCTCTCGCTCCAAAAGATGTTCTCGACACATGTTCACTTCCTTTGTCAGGGCAGCAAATTCCTTTGGTGCAAAATGCAAGACATTGTCACACTCAACAAATAAAATGTAAAACAATATCTTTTTAAATACATTGAAATGACATCAATAAAATTCCATAACAAAGTCTACTTTGTAAGAAATAATAAATAATAATATGATTCAATTTCCCAGTATAGGTGGAAAACAACTATTTATATATATATATATACTGTATATAGTTATGTTGTATGAGTAGGGGTTGATATATGTGAAGTTCACAGATGCAAGCTCCTGAAAATGTGAATTAAGAACAAGGATCTCATCAACCAGAATGGTCTTGCTATTATATATATTTAATGTAAATCAAATTAAGGTTAAATAAAATAAAGAAATTAAAATCATTTAAATTTCAAATTATTTTACAGTCAACAGGTTTCATCGAATAGTTAAAAATAATGAAAATTGAGAATTTTTTTGAGTGTGTCATTACTTTTAGACACATTATGAATGAGCCAATGTTTTTAACAAAGATCAGATGCCACTTTATGACAAATTGAGAAAACTGTAAAAATGCAAAAGATTTACATACTGTTTATTGTCACTACAAATAATTAAAAATGTGACTCAAATTGTTTCACTGTAATATATTTTATAACATTAAAAATCTCATGCTTTTTTCCAGTCAAGTCAATCAAACATTCTCCTGAAGTGGAAGCCATCATCAATTGTTTTTCTGGTTTGGAATTGACGTATGCGTTTGAATAGAAGTTAAATTACTGCTAAAGTGAAGGATGTAAAGAATCCCTTTTGTCACCAATACACTCTCTCACCTGCGGCAATGCAGAGCTGAGCTGTCTTTGGAGTGTGTCACGCTCATGAGTTAGCTCCTGTGCACGGCTCTGATAGACGCAGAGGTTCTCTTGTGTCTCTCGGAGAGTGTCGAGTAGCCGGTCCCTCTCCTCTAGCATCGACACCATTAGAGACTCAAAGTGACCCTCAGAGTCACCAGAACCTGAACCGGAACCAGACCCACAGACCTCCGCCTCACTGATTGTGGGCATCACCTCGCACATCATCTGGATAGATGAACAGTGAAAGAATTGATTCAAAAATTCTTTCAGGACTAAAAATCGGAAAAATAGCCAGCCGTTCCATTAGCAAATGTTCCTAAAGGTATGGCTCAACAAAGATTAAAAGTTCATCACTAATGCTGCTTTACCACTGGATTTTAGTAACCACACACCTCGACTTGGTATGGCTTAGATGTTCTTGTCAAGGTTCTCATTTGTATTTCAACCAACTTACAGTAAACTCTCTTAGTCGATTAGTTTTAGACAAGCCACTCAAAATAAATCACTCCGCTACATCATTCTATTTCCATTTTGTGGCCACGGCCACTTATTTACATTTCGCAGTATACACAAAAAAATTGTTTTTACTATACACATTTCATTCCATAGTATTGCAACCTCAACAACTGACCGGTCAGTGATCGACAGAATTTTTTGCCATCCGAGAAAAGCATCGGCAAAAAAAAAAAAAAAAAAAAAAAAAATCAAACCATCGTAAACCACACGAAAATAAACTTGAGCCAAGAAAAAAAAAAAAAACAATTGAAGGTTGTTCACTATATAGATAACTTTCGAATTTCATTGAAACCATTTGTGTAAATACTGTCAAGTTCAGCTATTTCCCATAGACTTGTATTGGGTGCTAATCACTCTTAAGCCAGTGCCATGGGGCACTCCGTTTGGCTTCCCTCCACGGGCCATGTAAGACACACTTGGTCAAAACACATTCACTCGTCAACAACTCCAGTCCAGACATTTAGCACGAGTAGCCTGTGACTTCCATGAGACTATAACATAGTGTACTATTGTCTCACACCCATACACAAGCTCCAATTTGCATATGATTCTGGACAGTCTGCGATTCAAAATCGGGGCTTAAATCATGCCATTTGGAACTGGCTTTAGCCTGCTTTTGGAAACTCGTCAAATCTATTCAACCATCCTCTGCATCTGGCAGTAGCCTTTTAGAATAGCAAAGTAAAGATCAGTGATTATACAAGAAGCTTTTACAGTGAATATGGTCAAAAAAACTAAAAACTACACAAACTGAGATCTGCCATGTTGTAACTTACACAGATAGTGATATTTTTCCAGAGCTGTCTGGGATCACTGCACTATGTTAAGGCAGCAAAGTCTCTGGCGTCTGCTATCGCCAGATGGGGATACACCCTGGACAGGTTGCCAGTCCATGACAAGGAAACACACAGATTCACACAATTAACCTGAAGCATGTTTTTGGGATTGTGGGGGAAATGGGACTACCCAGAGAAAACCCAACCAACCGAGAACATACAACATCATCCCAAGATCACCGGCAAGCCTTGAACTACCAACCATCTAACTGAAAAGCCACTGCACTGCTTTCACAAGCCACTGGTTTTACAAACATTCTTCAAACCAAAAAGCTAAGATGACCACAAATGCAATAACAACTTGCAAGCAATTATGTGATTCATAAAAAGTTTTAATATGAAGCAAACCATAGTTTTCCCATGTGTATTTCCTATATGAAAATATACATCAACGGAAGTAACTTAAATCATACCAAAATTGCCAGTTTAACAGGGGAAAATTTACCCATTTTTAATATTATTGTTACACAAGAGACTCATGTACGCCACATACATTTTTGTTTCATTTTGTTTATATGTTGTATTTGTAAGTCGCTCCGGATAAAAGCATCTCCCAAATACATAAACATAAAATGTAAGTGTTTAAATTACTATAAAAACTAACAGTTGGCTCTCTTCATAGGTGAGGCTACATTTTCAGCTCATTTAGCCATCAAGGGCAAGGGGATAAAAAAAGGCCTTAAAAACTCTTGAATGCTTAAAGAACTACACCAACAGAAAGCAGAACGATACAAGGAAAAAAACTGTAATTACTTTTATTCAAAAAAACAAAAACAAAATAAGGACTACTAATATTGCAGAATGGTTACAAAAATAATATGGTGTTTGTTGCACATTCCAAAGATTAAAATCTTGAATGTTCATCCATAATGCAGAAAACCAAAAATTTGAAACACATTTTGGTGAGAAGAATTGCATTTAAAGAAACACAACCAAACAATACTTGACTACAAATCACTGTGTTCTGATTAACAGGATGGACATAAACTCATTATAGCACACAAATCAAAGCCAGAGACTAAGAGCACCTCATGAACTCAAAGACCAGCAGACACCAGTAACGGACAGATTTGACCTGGAACCAGTTGCAACAAAAATTAATTTAATCAAAAGCATCTTAAATTCTCTGAGATGATTTACGGTTCAAGGCAACAATTTATTAAGAATCGGAGAGCCACCATGTAAAGTTAACCACGACAGCTAAAACAGCTGGACTCAGGTCTGAAGAGTTCTGGACATTAAAGGGGTTAAAAAGCAGTATTTCTTTTACCTTGAATTTTCTGCAGCGTTTGTTCTCTTCTCGATTAGAGTTCAGTCACAGGTAACACATGTAAAGGATCAGTTCAGCTCTGGGTTGTTCATCGGGCCATTAAAAGAATCGGTATTTGCCTCAAATAAACACCGTTAACGAAAACGAAATGGAAAAAATAAAGAAAACAAACAGAGGCCTTTGTAGCAAGTCAAAAACATCACTCAAGAGTGAAGACCTGAGACTATAGTGATGGAAAAAAACATCACTGACCTTTAAAACAATTCCCATGCATACCCTCGCACTTATACACACATATAAATCATAAATTTACACAAATTCTCGTTTATAAATAAACTCCAATAGCGGCCTGCGCTAGTTAGCATTAGCAGCTAAAGTAGGAATAATCCAAATTACAATCGCACGAGCGCAGGAAAAATAACGTAGCGATCCAAATCAACACTTATGCTTCATATCTACCGACCTGATTATTTACTTAAAATATAAATTAAGGGAACGGTTTTATTGGTGTCCACCATTCTGACGCGTCACCATCTGATCCATGAGGAAAACACCGGGGTAAAAGTACAATTCCACCATTTAAAATGCCCAAAGCGTACATTAAACGATGTTAGTCAAAAACAAAGTCTTTCGGCGGCTGACGTGAGCAATAAAAACAAAAAAGAAAGAGGGGGAAACGGGGAATAAAGCAAAATTAACAGCGATAATTTGTCGCTGCTCCAGTTTCCTGCGCTCGCGAGAGGTCAGGGCGTGATGACGTCACGATACAGAAAATCCAGTCTTGTTGAAAGCGATTTAAATCAAGAAACACAATTTAGGATTTCATGCTTTTTTAAACAACACTGTATTTACCTCACACATGTTTACAACGTCTATTTCATTACTAACTCGATGCAGCTTAGTAGTTTAAAGAGACACAACGTCGAAACGTTATCAAATAAATTTTTTCTTACGGATGAGTTTATTATTATTATAATTATTATTATTATTATTATTATTATTATTCAAAGGAAATGTGTGTGTTGTAGCCATTTTTCAGATGCTTCCTAAGTAAAAAATAACTAAGAAACATATAACAGCTCGAGTAAACAGCTCCGTGTATGTACGTTTACCAGTTCCATGCGACATTCATTATTTTTTGGTTCTTAGAAAAAGTAAATCTGTCTACAAAATATTATAGTATAGTATGCAAGCAACTTATAATATATCAATCTAATAAGTACATCTGGCAGCCATTTTCGTTTGTTTGTTTTATTTATTAATTTATTTTGTTATTTATTTATTTATTGTTTATTGTTTACCAAGCTTATTGGAGTTAGCAAATAATTAAAGTGGTTACGGCGCAAAATTCCACAGAAATTCCCCAAAAGAGTGGGGGAGGGTCAATTTATATGGACTGACGTCATCAGTGGGTGGTGCATTCGTCACGCTAGAAGGCGTGGTTAACACTAAAATAGGCGTGGTTTGGTTTGAGTGGGCGTGGTTTCTTTGTGCGTCGTGTCATGTCTGCTGTCTTTCTTCTGCTTCTTGGTCTCTGTTAGGTTAAACTGATTGTTCAAATATCTTCGTTCTAAAGGTAGGAGCGCGGATTATCAACTCTGTCACATAATGTAGATTCCAGACCTTTGTATGCTCCAATTTACAATCTATCAACTTCAGAGGTTGATATAAGTTAGCAATGCTAGCTGTGCTGTAATGTGATCGACAGTCATATCTGCACTCTGCTAACCAGGTGTATTTTATTAAATTAATTAAGAGAGGCGCTAGTCTTGAGGTCTACGTGACTCTGATTAAATTGATGTATTTACTAATTTGGTGGGGTGTGCAAAGCTCGCAGATGAATAGAAATCCTGGAAATCATCTGCACACGTGTCAGTTAGAGGCTGTTATTATTTAACAACTATCTTTAAGTTGTAATGTACTGATGATATTTCTGCGTGGTCTTTACTATGATATGGATAGCAACAAAGCAGAGACTATTTGCTTTAGTGGTTTAAAATCTTTAAATATCCCCAAAACCACAGTCTACCCTGGTCAAACACTGTACAGTTTTACCATTTTGTAGAAAGACATGAAACAAATATTGTTGAGATGAATACAAGCACTTAAAATTAAAGTTTGGTGTAACATCTCAGCTTTTATTCCTGTGTACATTGTATACCTTGATATTGAAGTACTGACTTGTGAGTTTGTATTAACTGGTTGCTAATTTTTGAGCTGTTTAAGGAAATCCATAAATGTGAAAATGAATGAGGTTTTATTAACTGTAATAATCATTATTCTGTGGCATTAGGTGAAGAATATATGAATAATAATGGTTCATTGCAATGTTTAATTAAGCATTACACTGGTGTGTAATATTCAGGAGGTAAATATCATTAATTAATATCAATACTGTTTATAAGAAAATTTAGTTTCTAGCAAAAAATATCGTGTTCTCTGTGTATTGTAAGTACTATCTGTGTTTTGTGTTGTGATTGGGTGTCTATTTGTCTGCATCTCTGTGTGTGTGTCTATGCATCTCTGTGTGCTGTGATTGGCCGACTCCTCCTCCTCCTCCCCATCCTCCTCAGCATCTCTCTGTCGTCTGTGTTTGGTGACGTCAGTGAGTGTGTGCTGAGCTTTTGTCTGGGCCTGGAGCTTTCAGGATCTAACGTTTTGAAACACTGGCAGAGGGAGAGCGAGCAGAGAGAATTTGAGAAAAGCGAGGTGTTCCTGAACCTAGAGTGAGAGAGAGAAGAAGCATCCTCAGCATCAGGACCTTTAGGAGCATCACTGAGCGTCGATGAGGCCTGCTGTTTAACCCCCGCTCGCTCACCCGCCCCATCCCTCCCTTCCCATTCCATCCCTCTCCCCCCTCTCTCTCCATCACTGCTCCTGGATCAGCCATGTTTGGCACCGAGTCCTCCTGTAAGTAGCCCATCCTCCAGCTTTCTTTATAGTGCATGTATCGAGGCTTGTGTGTGTACCTGTGTGTTCTTCTGGTGAGCGTTCGTTGGATCATTCTCTGGGATATTCCACTCTTTTTCAGGAGAATTGAGCTAGAATTGGTGATATTCCTAGAACTGCATCTTGCTTTCAATCTTTTGCTTTGGATTTTATTCCATATTTTTATTATTTAAAAAAAGGTGTAGTTTTCACTTGTTTTCTTATAGGCTGTATAATTTTAACCATAAGTTTATCTGTTTTATTTTCTAAATGCCAGTATTATTGTTCAGATATTGATATTTGTTCACATGTTCCTTGTCACTTTGCATGGCTTTTACATCGGATCTCTAATACATTAAAGATTAGACTTAATACAAAAAGATTATTATTTTTAGGTTATGTGTATATCTTCATAAACTTTAATATTCCTTTATTTAAAGGTTGTAAACGATTACATATTTATACGTATATATTCAGCACATGTGTGAAATCAAATGCTTTAAACAAAGATTTCTTTCAAAATCTTTTATTTTTTGTATTAATGAGCAATATGAGAAAAGAGAAATGAACAAAAGAGAAATCTAAAAACAGTTCTTGAAGGAACGCTGCTGTTTGTTTTTCCAAACATCTTTGAGAACTTAACCACAAGTCTTCTGTGGATTTGGGCATTCTCACATCCTTCTGTCTCTTCATGTAATCCCAGACACACTCAATGATGATTAGATCAGTGCTCTGTCAGGGGCATGTCATTACTTCCAGTATTGCCCGATCTCCTCTTGGCCGAAGATAGTTTTAAAGAGTTTGGCTGTATGTTTGGGGCGCTTCCCCTGCTGCAGAATACATTGATGTGACGAAAAATATTCATTACAAAAAAAGAAGGGAGGGGTTGTTCTAAAAAAATGCTATTAAGCATTGCCACAAAAAAACAGTTTTAAAGATAATTTATTAGGGCATATTGTAAAGTAGTACAAACGCTCCAAAAGGCCCCGGACTTCTAAGGGTTAAAAACCAATTCTGGTCAGATTTCTCCTGACAGTAGACGGGTGTTTATATAGTTAAAAATATTATATTGTTATTTACAGTACTTCAAGGTTTCCTTCTGTCTTAAATGCATTATGAGGCATAGAAAGGAGGTCCTCTTTTTGCTGAGCCATATTAACATTTAGGAATTTTATGTTCTGACCTCCATAAAATAGAGTTGTTGCTTGTTGTCCACTTAAAGCTCTGAGTAATACCAAACCTACAAGATCATTTGGAAGTTTCAGATTTATGACAGATTTCTCCATGTTTTGGGTAACCAAATATAATCAAATCTTGGAGAGGGACAAAATGGTAGATTGTGAAAAGATATTATTTAAGGAACAAACAAACAAATGAATAATTACCTTAACAAATGTAATCTCACTTGCATCATAGATGTTTTTAATAATAAATACAAATAATAAATTACAACATGAAATATATCTTCTATTTTTTTATCATTGGGATCAAGTCATGGACATTCCAAATGTACCAATTTTTACTATTTGATATCCTGTCAAATCCAGTTTTTTTAAAACATGTTTTAAAAACTTTAAACTAGTGTTAGTCTGAATACCATTTGTAAACTTTAAAGTGTAAGAAATTATTGTTTTTAAAGTGTCAGATGTTGGGCGGAATGTTGTTTGGCTGGGTGTTTTATCGAGTCCTCAGACCGTCTGTTTTGCCTGTGATCAACGAGTGTGTGATGAATGCAGTGTCTGTGTGTTTCGAGGGGCTCAGTCACTCCATGAATGAGTGCAGCTGTGTGTGTTGCATGGCTAACCATTGCCCAGATCAGCTCTGCAAGGTGAAGCAAAGTGAGGTATACCAAACTCAGCCTAACCAAGAACTTTACATTTTTAGAAATTTGCATTTGTTTGCAAATATCATATTTCGTGATTCTATCTGGGTCCACTCTCTTTATAGGTTTCCATAGTATTTCTCAACCCTTGTTCTGTGTGTGTTTTGTTGGTGTGAGGCCTCCTGAACAATATTACACTCTCAGAATGTGTTTGTGCTTTTTTAGGTTTCTTCCTCTAAGCGTTTCTTCCACACGTCTTCTAGCAGTGCAATGCATGTCTGTGTTTTCTGAGTGTGGTTTTCTTTCTGGTTGCTTGAGTAATTGTTCTGTCTCTCAGTCTCCTCTTTTCTCCTTGTGTCTTCAGTGAGCATGTTCCTCAACACTCTGACCCCCAAGTTTTACGTGGCTCTTACTGGAACTTCATCCCTCATTTCAGGACTCATTCTGGTGAGTAAATAGCATATATCTATGAACAAAACATATTTTTTTAGTAATATAATGCCTTCTTGAACACTGGTAGATATTTGAGTGGTGGTACTTCCGTAAATACGGAACATCGTTCATCGAGCAAGTCTCAGTAAGTCATCTGCGGCCACTGTTGGGAGGAGTTGACTCTGGTTCAAACACACACTCCAACAACAGTAGCGGAGACTCCGAGTCCAGCCGACAGAGTGTGTCGGGTAAGAACACACACAATCACACAGTGACTAGCTTAAAACACAGCCAACATTGCTGGAAGTATGAGCATAAATTAGCTGAAAACGTATTATATAGTGGAAAATGCAATGGCATTTCTCCTCTTGTGGGAAACTGAATGATTATTTTTTTTTTTCAGTTTTATTGTGCTGTTTCTGATATTTGGTTATGTTAGCATTTTCTTTCACCACCAAAAACAACACAAATATAGTAACAAAGTAACAATATAAGAGCTATTCCATTAAATGGTTGACATTTGCTTGTTGTAACTTTTCAAATTTTTTTTTTGCTGATTTCAAAACAGATCCCAATAGCAGACATACATAAATATTCCAAATGGGTATTGGTCCATTTTATGTAACTTATTAGCTTTTTGATCAAATATAGGTGCTATTTTTTGTCTACTAAACATACTGAGCTTTTCTGTTTTGTGCTCTGCTAAATCTTAACACATTTTCTTCTCCAACAAAATCATCTCAATATCTGATAAAGTGCAAAAACATGAACTAGCTGACAATAAGCTTCTCCTGCATCCACTTGTTTTATTCCCTACAAGAATGTTAAAGCATATCTTTACTAGTTTGTCACGTTATTGTTAAATGTATTTACCTTTGGCTGTCAGTAGCACACTGTTGAAGCAACAGAAGTCATGTGATACAATCTTGCTCTCTATTAGCTTCTAGGGATACAGAGGGTTTTCTTGTTGGATGCTTTTTTTTTGTATTTCAGATTAGGAATAAAACAGGTTTGAATGCTTCTCCACAAGCATTGATTGACCTACCAAAAGTGTGTAGAGCCTTAGCTTAAGAAAAGGATAATAAAAGTGATCGATCTGTGGAAATCTCCAACACAGTTATTATTTATGTCTGTGCACAACATAAATTCTTCAGACAGCACAGATTCAAAGCCATTAGAATAAAAACCGTCATCTCTTGCAGTATCATGTGTCTTGCGTCTCCTAGCAACAAGATACATGTCCCTGGACCAATTTGTTGTGATCATGAAAACTGACAAACCATTTTATCCTTCAAACCATTCTTCGTTTAAACTCAAATGTTGTGCTTCTGATGTTTTACAACAAGCAATAAGTTATGTTACATCTAGTTTTCTCTTAGAGTATCCATATTTAAATCAGTTTTTGTTTTTTAGCATTTGATTCTCTCACACTGGCAAAATAAACCTTTAAAATGTATGAGCAGGATTGATTGTATGTAAGATGGGCAGTCAAGTCTGAAAGTAGACATCCGGACAAAATTTTTAACATCGTGTTGTAAAACTAAGTTTTGCATTTGTGTGTTTAATATTTTAAATGTTGTGTATTATTTATAGAGTGTAAAGTTTGGCGAAATCCACTCAATCTCTTCAGAGGAGCCGAATACAACAGGTAAATGCTTTGTGTTTTATGCACCAATGCAGTATCTGTGTCCATTTATATAATATATATATATATATATATATATATATATATATATATACATATACATATAGAGAGATTTTTTGTTTTTTACATATGTGACCCAGATTGGATCTGTTCGATGATACTGTTAACAGGAAACAAAATGCATGAACTCAGTTATTTTGTGATTTATATTAGGGCCTTGTTCACTTGTAGAAATATCTCAGATATGTGCCATTGCAACCGTCATGTTACCTGGCAAATCGTATTGGAGATGAAAATGAAAAAGGGATGAAACCTCCTCTTGACTTAGGAGAGGAAACCGAACAAACATTTACACAACAAGATTGGTTTACTTATCCTGATATTTTAGACCCTCTGCTCCATGATAAATCCTGCCACAATATACTACCACCAATCCTTAGATCCCACACATACAGGCCATGTTCTGAAAAGTTGAATCCCTCATGACAAAAACACATGTCCAGGCTCTAATAATGTCCTCCACCTATATATCATGTTGTTATTTGACTAATTTGCATATTTCTAAGAGGTAGCATTAAATATTATTTGCATTTGTCTATGAGCAGTGTGTGATGCTACAGCAAGTGTAAACACAAAAAATCTGATGTGTATTACAATTGAAAGAATTATTACACTCAAATTTACAAATCCAAATTTAACGTCACGTGTAAATGAAGCCTTTGTCTTTAATAAGCATCCTCTCCAGTGCTCCAGTCCAGTACCTTATAGTTTGGGACCGGGACTTATTTGATTGGTTAATGAAGTGATGCTTGGTTGTCTGTTTTTTTGTAATAATTAAATAAAGAGAAGGAGGAGTAATTAACAAGTGCAACGCAGCTGCAGCATGAATGATTTGGGCGGCATACAATAAGTAAACAGAAACAAGCTACCTAGCATTAGCATTCTGGTAAAATGGCAAAAATAAACAGCCGGTCAGCTGAACCCCAAACAAAAAGTTGTACATTCAGCAGATGCTCTGGGTAGTCACAGGACAGCAGATTTTAGTAAACTTGGCTCGAGAACCAAACGCTCTTCTTAAATGACAAACTTCTCATTTGAATCTGTGCTGTGTAGCATACAAGCTGCAATGTTTTCCTCCACATTTGCTGAAACAACAGCAACAGGATCACTTAGGGACCGTGTGCCAAAAGGGCCAAACCCAAATTATGTTTTGACCAAAAATGGTTGATAACTTCACTCTAACATGCTCTGCAATCAAACCACACACCGATGCTCACCTGCAGATTTTAACCAAATTAAAGCCTTCAACTCTGAAAGTTTCCACAGGAACATGTTCCAAAAATGGTTGACATTGTGCAAAGTCATGAAAAAAATTCCAAGACATTTTTCTCTCCTTTTGATACTGCTGGAAGGGAGACTGTGGGTGTAAAACATAGCCATTCCGAAACCGGAACTTACTGAGGTACAAGTAGTCTATTAAGTATTGGTCCTTAACTAAATTTTCAGTTGTACAAAAGACACATGTCCACACACTCAACCAGACTCATGCCTTTCCACTATGGGAAAGACTAAAAAATCTAGAGACACTAGTGACAAAACTCTAGACCTTGAAATTGAAGCAGTGCATCATATACTGGTTTGCCTTACTGTATGTGTTTGTCCCTTTCAGATACACATGGGTGACGGGACGAGAGCCATTGACTTACTATGACATGAATCTCTCCGCTCAAGATCATCAGACCTTCTTCACCTGTGACTCCGATCACCTGAGACCTGCAGACGCCAGTAAGATAGTCTTCATATCAATGATACATTTTCTCTAACACTCAAAGCAGGATAATAAAAAAATCCTCTTATTTATCTGCCCTTGCCTGAATTTTACACTCAAACCTTCTGTTCATTCACCACCCAAGTTCAAGCTTAATATATTGTTTGTGTGTTTGCAGTTATGCAGAAGGCCTGGAGAGAGAGGAATCCTCAGGCTCGGATCTCTGCAGCTCATGAAGCCCTGGATCTGGAGGAGTGAGTTTCAAACAACTCTTCAGCTCCAACTCTGGCAGGGCACACCTTACACTCACTAGGGATCGGGCTTTAACGTGAAGGTCTAAGCATTTTGATGCTCCATGAGGAAGAAGTTCCGGTTGTTCTTGAGTTTATCAGTTCATTGACACAGTAAAACATCCTTGTTGTGCACATGTGTCAACCATATGTAGAAATAAATAGACCGATGTGATAACATGTGGACTATAAACCTTTTAGAAGAATGAAACTAACACAGTTCATGATCAACACCTTCAGTAATAATTTTTTGTATTGATCCGACATTAGAATTAACATGTAAAATATCTTTTAGCCCATTCTAAGAGATTTGGTATCAAGATCAATTTAAAAGTGGTGTAAAAAAAGTAGTTTCCAGTAGAGCAAGAGTGTTTCAGAGTCTCCACATCATCACTCACATGTGCTTTTCTCTCAGAGAATTCAATGTCTGTGTTTAATGGTCAGGAATGTGACATGATTTGTGTTTGCAGTTGTGCGACGGCATATATTCTCCTGGCAGAAGAAGAAGCCACGACGATAGTGGAAGCAGAGAGACTGTTCAAACAAGCATTGAAGATAGGAGAGAACTGTTACAGGAGGAGCCAGCACACACAACACCACAGCTCACAGTATGAAGCACAGCACAGTGAGTTCACACAAACAGCGGTTCAAACTTAAAGCAGAACTAGCTCTGTAAAATACTGTGTGATTGACAGGAAGAGACACAAATGTGCTGGTTTACATCAAGAGGAGGCTCGCTATGTGCTCCAGAAAACTGGGCAGAACACGAGAAGCTGTCAAGATGATGCGCGATGTAAGTGAAACTCGATTATAAACTAGAAACCATATGTTGGCACATTAAGTATAGTTATCTCTCAATGTACACATAATTACTTGGTTAAATCGGCATATTATGCAATTTTTAAAGCATTTATAATAAATATTTTAGCTCTCTGCACTTTCTAAATGGAATATTAATCGTAAAAAAAACTTGCTCAGGGCTCTAGAGTGCGACCAATTTGGTCGCATATGCGACCAAATTTCTCAATGGTGCGACTAAAAAAAATCAAAGGTTGCACCGGTGCGACCCGTCGTTCGAGTGGGAAAAAAAACGAAACTCCGTCTACGGCCGGTCCGCCTCCTGCGCGCGGCTCACAACACGCGTATCACCCATTCATGCGGCTCAATACGCGCCTATCGCGGCAAGCGCGCCTCTCAATTCGCGTTTACCGCGCCGCTGAAGCCTCAGACGCGCGCAAACGCGTCTTTGCATTGACTTAACATGGAAACCCTCCGCGCTTACCGCGCGAACCACGTTCGATGTGAACGTACCTTTACAGCGGCAGGCAGCTGCAAACAGATCAGACGAGGCCGAGATGATAATTAAGTTTAACGTTGCCTACAATATTGCAAAAGAAGAACTCCCCTTCACTAAATTCAAGTCCGAAATAATTCTTATGAAGAAAAATGGCTTGAACGTAAACCCGACGTACAGCAATGATGTTACGCGAGTTAATCATTTACAAGTCAATATTGTCTATGGACAGTGATTTAAAAAAATAAATGAATAGATAACTAAAAAAAGTGAACTTGTGAAAATGGGGTGTTAAATGTGATGCAGTTGAAAATTTGGGTGCACCTAACTTTTGTGCTGGTGCACCTAAGAAAAAAATTTAGGCGCACCAGTGCAACCAGTGCAAAAAGTTAGTCTAGAGCCCTGTTGCTTGAGTCACCTCATATTTTTGCCTCTGCAAAACACAAAAATGTTTACCCCGTTCCTCCCACAGTCGTTCTTTGCCAAGCCTCTTTTGGGACTAGTAGTTCAGGAATCATGGGTAATGTAGTGCGTTACAGTTTATCACGAAGGACCATCAAATTTTATAAAAAATATTTGAGCTAGTGCATTATTCTGAGCAGCTATTCAGTGTTCTAAAGCAAAATGGGAAAGTATGTTTAAGAATTATGGTAAAAGTCACTTCAGAAGTTTTGTCAGCCTTTTAATTGGATGCCCTTCGATTAAAAGCACATGTCGGTATAGAGCCCATATAAAAAGGTCTCATATTTTTCTGGCACAGCAAGCCTGCATTCATGTCATGTGACAATCGTCTGTGAGAATCTGAGGTACAACCTGAGCATTTTTAGTACCATAAAGTGTACACGGTTATAGGGTACAATATCAGCAAATGAGTTTTCTTACATGCACCAGAGCTCTCAACATTGTTTAGTTGTAACACAAAAATATAAAACTACAAACAAAATTTTTTGTTAATTCCACTTGACATCAAATTCTTCAGCGTCTGAGTTTAAGAGTTTGGTGTTTTTGGCATGAAGGATGCCCAAATTTCTTTTGTCTTCTCAGAGTCAGTCTCGTTGTTTAACAGTTCAGTGATGATTCTGAAGTATAGTTTATGACTTTGGTAGTCAATGCTCCAACAATCCAACATTAGCTTCTTAGCTCACCAAATTTGTAATAAAATATTTTTACAGATTTTTGAGTACTGTAAAGCACATACAACTGGTTTCAGGCAGTGAGCACAACCAGACTTAACCGTCACCGTATTATAATATGCACTTATGATTTTTTTAAAATGAAATTTAAGTACACCTTATAGTCAGAATATGGCAGTACATTGCAAGCATTAAACGTACTGCTTACAGTCGTTCTTTACTTTTAAACCAAGTACAACAGCGCTGCAATCAGTCAACAATTTTAATTGGATTTCATGTGAAATGATGCCTGAAAAAAGGAAAGATTATTTTAGATTTGAGTTGGACGTGGGGGATCCCTGCTTGTTGGGTGTTCAGATATCACTTAAAACGCAGCCCAAACACTCTTTGGTTACCTGACTGCAACTAACACTATTGTATCTCCTGTTCAGCTTTAGAGAGAAGACCAACCAGACTTTTAAAAAAAAGTTATTATGTAGGTCTTCAAATAGTGTAAATATTCCATTAATCTTAGCATTGCAAATCTGAAAAAGTTTACTGTTGTACTGTCTCTCTTTATTAGTCCTATACCGTAGCCATATTACTAAGATTACCGCTGTCGTCATTGATGAAGAAACTACCTGTACAACCCAATCAGATTCCAGTATTTAGACAGACTACTTTTTTTTTAAAAGAGCTTTTGTTGAATTTGTCATATTACTACTTTAATGTGCATTATTCTTTGGTAATTCGACAGTTTCTTCTATGTTCACGATTCTGTTCGTTTCTCAGCTGATGAAGGAGTTTCCTCTGCTCAGTATGTTTAACATCCACGAGAATCTGCTGGAGTCTCTTCTGGAACTGCAGAATTACGCCGACGTGCAGGCTGTACTCGCCAAATATGACGGTACGCAAACAATAAACAATGAACAAGATATGGTAGATCAGATAGAAAAAGTATCGGTCAAAAAATGTTGCTAAATCCAACCTGTTTCTGCTGGACTGTGTAATAAATCACTGTTTAGGGTCATGTCAGGGTGTGTTGATGTGCACTAGTCCCTAATGAGCTTTTCTCCTCCACAGACATCAGTTTACCGAAGTCGGCAACCATCTGCTACACAGCTGCACTGCTCAAAGCCAGGGCGGTGTCTGACAAGTGAGCATGCATCTGTTTATCAAACAAGTAGCACCTCGTCACACTACAAGAGTTTTCTTTTACTGCCATCTTGCTCAGGGCTCTGAGTCCATAATGGGTTTTTTAAGCTTTGAATCAGCAGTGTCTGAGACTTCTCTCATGCTTTAGTGGAAATATCTTCAACATGTTCCTATATTGAACAAAAACTATGATGGGTGAACATGGGCGAATGAGTGAGAAGTATTTTGTTAGGTGAATTTGCTCAAGGCCAGGGCTGAAAATGTATTAAAACTAAATAGATAGACACTTTAAGGTTCCCATTCCAGCTCTTTTTTTTTTTTTCTTTACTTTTTGGTTGATCTGTTTGTGTAACAGCACTGCATGACTCTGCATGCTTTTGGGGACTTTTCCAACTTGTTCTGTACCCTTCAGCTGTACTTTTTTTCTCCGCCATTCTAAAAGTTGGGCCAAGATGATACTTTTCATCTTGAGTGACACAACGTCCTGTCGATTGCTGACTGGGAAAGTTGTTGAGCTCATTGATTGGCCGGAAAGAATATTCACTACATGCGTCATATCATTTTAGCGTTATAAACCACCACATAAAAATACCACTACTTTAAGCTCTCCATTGTTCTTTGTAGGGTGCACACAGTGACTCGCGTTCATTCTGTTTGTGTTTATTGCTGGTTTGTCCATTTCTTTCTTATTCTTGATGATGTCAATAAGCGGAACTAGAACAATGCAATGATGTGTCTCAAGTTGTATGTCTAAAAAAAAAGCTGGGCTAACCATGGGGAGTAGAGTTAAACCGCACCAAGCAGAGTCATTTCGTAACTAATATCCAGTCAAAAGCAGCATTTAAGTGTTGGGTAGGCACCGATGGCCTTAGTTAGACTCATCAAAAAAGTTCATTGGAAGGGTGGTGATAATATTGTCAATTAAATAACAATTTGGTTTGTTTTATGGATGCAGAGTTTATGATATCTAGTTCATATATTAATAGATTAGAATATCTTTTTCCAATAGAATGTAAAATACTATAGAAATTCTATATTTAAACCATAGTATGTTCATATATGCGATGTACTTTGTAGAGAGATGGAAACTGAAGTTTTAAGTAAAATCCTTTCAGATATGCACTAATTAGATCAATCCTCAAATAAATGCGTTTTTGTTGCATTTACAAACCAAAAACCGAACCTCTCTGTAAAGAGTGGGAAGCACGGCTGTGACCAGCCCAGTGTAGTCTTCCAAATGACTTCTTGACCCTTGAGTCTATTTCCACTTTCCTTCAGACACATCAAATTTTTAGAAATGATTACTGCTGTGTTTGCAGGTTTTCTCCAGAAGCAGCATCTCGGAGAGGTTTGAGTACAGCAGAAATGAACGCAGTAGAAGCCATACACAGAGCAGTGGAGTTCAACCCACATGTACCAAAAGTAAGATACGGCCCCTTGGCTTTGACCATGTTAATGATCATCTAACATCTTTATTTTGCTTTAGCATGAAGAAAGATCTTAAGAGGGTGAAACATTCAAGGGGATCTGAGAGGCAATGTTGATCAATTTATTTATTCAAAACAATATGATGTATTAGAGAAATGTGGTCTATCCCAATAGCTCTGCTACATGAGTTCCATGTGTCAATCGTGATTACAACAGACTGACCCCACCACCACTACCACCCCATACACTGTAGTTACATTTTCAAAGTACTTGTGACCACTAAAAAACTATGTATCCTATGTAACCTATGCATCCAAATATACTCTGAAACACTACTCTAATAAAGATTGCAAATCTACAATTACTCAGCAATAATCTCTATTTTTAAAAGAATAAGAAGAAAAAAGTTTAATTATGAAGGCAATGGTGACAAAAACAATGATTATGGCGACATTAATTTTCCCATTCTATGCCTTGAAATGAAGAGAAATGCTGTCCTGTTACATGTAACATGATTTTCTCTGACATGCCTGGGAGCTTGGCTGCCAATAAAATCAGGAGATTTCTTTACCAAATACTAACCAGACCGCAGAGTTTTGCAATCAATTTGTTAAAAAAAAAAAAAAAACATAGACATCTGCTTCCGTCCCTTAATTTTCTTCTAGTTTGTAGAATAGTTGGATTTCCCTAAAACTGAAACCCTGATAGGCCAATTAAGAATAAACATTAGTGTCCAATGTATTTAAAAATATCAAAATTGACTAAATATAGTTTTAGTATTACTTTTTTTTAAGTGGAATTGATTTCTGGCCTTGGGAGAGTGCGTTTATGACCTATGCTGAACACATTGGGGTGATCAGGGTGCCTAAAGATAATTGGATGCATACAGTTTACTTCATTGTTATCCGGGAAAGAAATCAGCGTGCTATGTGACTCAAATAAGAATTCCATAGTATTCATAAGTCATGAGTTTATGGAAAGTGTAATAACTTACAGAATCATTATTTATCTCCCTCTGTGTGCGCGTGCGTTTGTCTGGCCAGTACCTCCTAGAGATGAAGAGCCTGATCCTGCCTCCCGAACACATCCTGAAGCGGGGAGATAGTGAGGCTATTGCATATACATTCACACACCTTCAACACTGGAAGCGCATTGAGGGAGCGCTTAATCTCCTGCACTGCACCTGGGAAGGGAGTGAGTTAACACACACATCACACCAAAGAGCTCTCAGCTTTTGGTAAAGGCCTATACACTCCTATGTGTTTTCTTTTCATGCGAGTGGTCAAACTACTCAGATTGACTCTTTTAAGAGCTCTACTCTTCAATCTTTTCTGCTTGTAGTTTTTAAATGCCTGTGCAACAAATAAAGCAATAATTATTTGTGCATAAGAAAACTTACATTGAAGTACTTAAACATCAAATAGGTGTTATCTTTCAAAATATGGCTATGCAGAGAAATTCATAAATACAAAAAAAAAAAAACATTTTGAAACAAACAGTGAGTGTTCACAGCATTTCAGCTGCAAGAAAACATGGATTTGACCACAAACTTGAATAAATTCATCCTAAAACTCATGAAACGTCAAAATGTTCTTCTTTTTTTTTGGTTGAAATTTCTAGTATGCGTATGTTGCCATCTGTTGTACAGGGGTGTGTAAGGTGAGCAGATTTTCTAGTCACACTGTAAATAAAAAAAATGTATGTTGAAGCAATGAAATCCGGGTTTGATTCCACCCTGAAGTCCAATCTTCTGCTTGCCTTTCACACTCACACTGGCCTTTCAGTGTGAAAAGTGAAACATCATGTTTCAGGCTTTTTCCATGTATATGTTGGGAACAAAACTCCTGAATCTAAGGTGGTGGTTATTTTGCAGCATTCCGGATGATCCCGTATCCTCTGGAGAAGGGGCATCTGTTTTACCCATATCCAGTCTGCACAGAGACAGCCGACAGAGAGCTGCTACCAAGTAAGAGATTTTCCTGCACTATCCTCAACTCTTTATAAAGTCATTTGTTATTTGCATCTGAATAGCATGACATTGTTTGATTTTTAGATGAGAATATTTGAAACCACAGAGGAAGTTAACCCTTTGTTGTGTTTGTGTTTGTGTGTGTCTCTCTCTGTGTCAATTTCTCTGACTATCCCTGTGCATATTCTTGCTTGTGTCTGTCTCCGTCCATCTCTCTCTCTGCTTGTGTATTTGTCTTTCTCTTCCTGTGTTTGTGTGCGTGTGTAAGCAGTGTTCCACGAGGTCTCGGTGTACCCTAAGAAGGAGCTACCGTTCTTCATCCTGTTCACAGCCGGTCTCTGCTCCTTCACAGCCATGCTTGCACTACTCACACATCAGTTCCCAGAGCTCATGGGTGTCTTTGCCAAGGCCGTGAGTTTCACACAGATACACACACAACTTGATACAGTGGATGTACACACACCGGCCACATTATTAGGTACACCCTGCTAGGACTGGAATACATTTTTACCTTTAGAACTGCCTTAATCCTTTGTGACAGATCACCACCACTTGAATCATTGTTTTCTTCAACTCTAATGCATCAGATGGCTGCAGCCAATCAACAAGTTTTCTTCTATAGTTCCTTTGTATCTGCCAGCTAACATGTGATTTTTCACACTTTTTCTTCTACAATTGCAGTTTCAAATGCGTCACATGGAAGCAGCCATTTAACAGCTGTATTCTGTCTATGATTTCTTGTGGTAGTAGCCAACCACCACTCACTTTTACTATAATTCCACGGTGTCTGAGGCATCGCATAGTTGCAGACATCACAATGTTTTCTTCTACGGTGCATTTGTGTCTCTGATTTTTTCTACACTTTCATTGTGTTCCTGACGTATAAACAGTAGCTGCCAATCAGTATCAGTTTTCTTGTAAAATTCCATGGTTTACATAGGAGCTAATTGTTACTTTTTCTGCGTTTCTTCTATGATTCATTACAGTAATAACATTTCTGCAATGCATCACAGCCAATGATCAGCAGGCAATCAGTTCTTGTGTTTGCTACTGTTGAGTTGAGGTTTGATATTTCATATGTGTATGTTATTACTGTTTCTCTTTTTGAATTTGGAAACACCATTGCTAATATGGAGATCATAAAAATATATTGTACTTTGAATATTAGGAAAAGGAAAATGTAGAATCTTGGGGCTTTGTCGTTGTAGACCACAAACTCTGAAGTGGGAGGTTAAATGAGTTGATTGTGTATTGTGCTATTTTTCCAACTCTGGTCAGAAATTAAATGTATACTTGAAAATCTGCAAAGAAGATATACTCACACCTGTAAATGCTTATTAGTGATTCATATCATGTAAAGCAGTGCAGTATGCATCATGTTTCACACAAATGACTATTCAAGATAAATATGATATAAAAAGTAAAGTGATGTGTGTTTTCTTTTTCAGTTTCTGAGCACTTTGTTCGCTCCACTCAACTTCATCATGGAGAAGGTGGAGAGTATTCTTCCTTCCAGCCTCTGGCACCAGCTGACTCGGATCTGATTGAAAGAACTCATTTCTGATACGACTCGAAAATGGCCTAAATCTTGTCTAATCTGACCCAATCCTGACACATCTGGTCTTATCCTGGCTCAATCTGACCCAAGAATGACAAGATCCAGACCAAATCTGGCCTTATCCTGGTCCAATGTAATCTGAGTACGATGAGATCAAGACCTAATGTGAGGGAGTCTGACCTAGTTTGAGTTGAGTTGAGGAAAGACACTGGCTCAATCTCATGATGTTATCTGGCATGGAATGGAGTAGTTGAAGACCTGAAAAATCCTGCTCTGGATGCCTTTGGTGCCAAGCTCCTCAGAAGTGCCCACAGGACCCGAAGTACAAAAGTCCACGTCCAGCTGTAATCTCCAGTAAAACTGTTTGAACCCTCAAAGGCCATTGGTATATAAAACAAAAAAATAAAAATGAATACAACAAAACATTTTTTTTTGCTTGGAGCTTGGCATTTTTATGTGTCGGTGTAAAAAAGTTGTGTAAAAAGTTAAAATATTAAGCAATTTATGAACTATTCAGCGACAGTTATCAACCAATCAGAAGGACGTATAATCGGAACGTGGGAATTTGGTAAGGGATCTATTGGTTATTTTAATACATACAGGAAGGGTTTATTCTGGCTTATGTCCACGGTTGACTTTTTGAATTTATGAAACGGTTGAGTGATGGTCATGTTGTAAATTATACATTTTTTAAACCGTGGAGTGAAAGAAGCAAAATTAAAAAAAAAAAAAAAAAAACTACTGTATCACCATTCCAAATATAGTAGTTCAGGAAACGGTCTACGTGATTTACACTAAGAATACCAGTAATAAAAAGTTGAGAGTCGCTTACCTAGGTCATACTATTACACGAGGATGCGGGTAAATCCTGCTGCCAGGAGAATTCACGTATGCATTAAATTGTTAATTATTCCTGAACATTGAGCACTACAGTGAAAGGAAACATAGAATCTTTGTCACACATGGTGATAAAAATGATAAATGAACGATACCTGAAGTCAATCCCGGAAAATTCCCAGTGGTTGTGAAACATCCGGAGTTCCCCCCAGTTCCTGGGACAGGTGGTTCAGTCTGGCTGGAGCAGGAAGCGAGAAGCGGAAGTCTGCGGTCAGGATATCGCCGACTCTTCTCTCTTCATAACAATTAATTAACTATTTCATTTATTCGTCTTATTTCGAAAAACTACATTAAGGAGCACTTCGATCAAAACGTAAGTGAAAATGTGAACAAAATTGTCATTTTCAAAGCTTCTGTGAAAGGAGAGATGGATCGAAGGCGTGTTTTCCGATATTTTTAACGTTAATTCTGCTGTGTTACTGACTTATTTTTTATTTATGCTTAAGTAACCACTCAATTTTCAGTAAGGATCAATTGTGTATAATCGGTTTGCTTCGTTCATCCACGTGGCATCACTCAAACACCAGGTTTATAATGATTGTGGGGACCTAACGTAGCATTACTGACTAACGTTACTATTATTTTTTGTTGCCCTAATGTGATCATAAAATGTCAGTTGTTTCCGGGACATTTGATACTCACAAAGTATAGCTTAACCAACGTACAGAGTTTTTGAATATATGTAAACTGATCTATAACACACCGTGTTAAGAAATTATTTTTGCCTTTTATACTGGTCTGCTGGAAGATGTTGCTGTGTTTGTTGTGTGTGTCAGATGTGGAAAGCAGCGGCTGGTCAGTCTGTGTCCGTGGCAGTGGACGAAGGAGCCGACGACTGGGAAACTGACCCTGACTTTGAGGTACACACAAATTCCAGAGTGAGATTTTTTGTGTGTTTTGTGTCTTCGTTCAGCACAAAGTAAATAATCTCTATGAATTTTTGAAACCCATCAACATATATAGACCACCCAAAGAACACGTAATGAAAATAAAAGGTTGCCCTTAACAACATCCTATCGTAACGACTATGATTTGTGTATTTGGAAACATTTGCCACCCTCCTGTGAAATTGCAATTTGCAAAAACAATATGGGACCGATTTGACATAATTTCGAAATTTTCTTTAATGCGAACTCTGATTTCTCGTCGTTATTGAATAAAATAGTTATAAACAGTGCTAAGATCAATATTATTAGACCTCATAAGAAATTACAACCTTTTTTTTGCTTTGCTTTAGATCAAACAAGTGTTGTCCAATGACTTGCAAAGATAACCAAATGTGCTTAATCAACCTAATGAGTCAAGCATTTAAATTGCACCTCAAGCTGAGAACTTGTGTCTTGTTAATGCTCATTAAGATATGATGTATGCTCTTATAAAAGAAGTTTAAAAAGACCAACTGAGTTGAGAACAAGACGGGCAGAGGTAGAACGTAGTGCTGGGTGATTAATAAATTTTATTGATTTAAGGTCTATGCACATCGACATACACAACTTGATCTAAAACCATGGACGCCAACACTTCGAATGGAACGTGCCAACGAGAAACCCAGAATTTCAGATTGCCATATCGAATCCTTTTTTCCCCCAAGTAGAATGACCAATTTAAGCTGGCTCTTTTTGTGATGTAAGCTCTCAATAGTGCGCCACAAATCATTTCTTTTCTCCACATTTTTGTCAAACTGCTCCCTGTAATCAGCCACCAACAGTATATAAAGCCCTCAGCATCCATTTATTTCCTCTATATGTTCATTGATTTCTTCACTGTTGTCAAAAGAAAAAGAAGAATATATTTAAATTTTTGGGCACAGCCTTGTGTGCAGATTTCCTGCACTGTGAGGTGGAAGACCAATAAAGACTCCACTTCTGACAAAGTGCTGTGGTAACCAATTTAGGGTTGAATGAAACATAAAAAAGGACGATTATAAGAATATTTTGACCTTGAACCGTCTGAAAGAAAACTTGATTTGGGTTGACATTTTGTCTTCCAGCATAATAACGACCCAAACCATACCTCACTTATGCTGAAGAAATACCTCTCTTTAAACAAAAAAAAGTGCAGCTTTACAGGGGGTTGATAATGTTACTTTCAACCGTATGTATTTTCCTGCACTAATGTCTGATATTTTCCTCAATATCTAGAACGATGTGTCTGAGAAAGAGCAGCGATGGGGAGCAAAGACTGTGGTTGGATCTGGACATCAGGAGCACATCAAGTCAGTTTGGCTTCCATCGTATAATAACCTCCTTATAAATGTCAGAAATATTTATTGCTGAATTATTATAACTAAGCAGATATTTACTCCGGTGTTATGCAACTGTTGATTATTATTAATAACTTTTTTAATTCATACATTTTTTTCACCCCCGTCAGCATCCACAAGCTTCGTCAGACGGTATCGTCAGAACATGGTGAACTAAAGCAGAAAGAGCTTGATCGTATGCCCAAGGCATCTCATGGGTATGGAGGGAAATTTGGAGTACAACAAGACCGAATGGACAAGGCAAGATGTTTGTAACGATCTAACAAATGAATAGATGCGGTTTGGGATGTTTACCCAACTTAAACCAGTAGCCAATCAGCAACAAGGGACATGTTTATTCGTGAAGTTTGAAAGGAGGGTTCATAGCTTAGGACAGAACGATGAGAGCTACAGAAAGAAGCAAATTGCATAGAATAAAACTGAGAGGAAATTAGTTTTTGTCTAAAGGACATGTTGGAAATTGATCATGAATCATAGAAATTTGACACCATTTACTGCCTGTAAATATGCCATCAGTTCTGAAACCTTGATGAGGTACCGCACATGTGAGTCATGTGACTTTAGCCTAAGTAAATCAAAAAAAGTGAGCAGCACCTTGATTCTAATAAGGTTCTTTCCCAGATTGATTTACCGTTCACAATGAATTTTACCAATTACTAACCAAATGTGCTTCCTATTAGTCATTTTTATGAAGCAGCTGTGTATTTAAAACGCGTGGACTTAAGATGAATAATTACTGTACATCAACAGTCATTCTTTTTTTATTTTTGTGTCCGTTGTATTGGAAATATCAAAATGCAGAATAATAAATTAGTTTTTGTGAGTGTTTGCAGGGTTGATATGAGTGGCATGTAAGTAAATATAAAGTTTGTGTGTGTTCCTTACAGTCTGCGGTGGGACATGAGTACCAGAGTAAGCTCTCCAAACACTGCTCTCAGACAGACACCTCAAAGGGTTTCGGGGGGAAGTTTGGGGTACAGGCCGATCGAGTCGATCAGGTAAATCACTTTTATTTATCAGATACTTTAAGTTTTTAATAATAGATGTAAATAATATTTTTTTCCTCTGTGTGTGCTGGAGTATAGTCTGCCGTGGGCTTTGAGTATGTTGGAAAAACAGAAAAACACGCATCGCAGAAAGGTTTGTTCTTTCCATTTTTCTCCTGGCTCCACTACTTTTCACTCTGATGCAATGAACTCTTTCTGTTCTGTTTGCATCTTCAAAAGATTTGGGTTTTGAGCAACTTAACATTCAAACTACAAAGATTTTGAAAAGATTAGAATGATTTATTCTTCATGATTATTATTCATTCATGTGTGTAGATTACGCCACTGGTTTCGGAGGGAGATACGGGGTTCAGGCTGATCGTGTGGATCAGAGCGCTGTTGGTTTCGAGTACCAGGGGAAAACTGAGAAACACGAGTCTCAGAAAGGTCTGTACACACATGTATTTAAGTGCTTAGTTTAGTCTTTCTTTTTGTTAAACCTGTTATGGTTGGTTGCCATGGGAAACAAAAACCTTTTTGGAAACTGATAGGTGCTGGTTTACTTTCTCGTGTTGTGTTCAACTGAAGAAAGAACCCCGTAGTGCGAAAGGAGAGATAATTCTCACTGTTTTCTATTGTGTGTATGAACTGTGTTATATTTTCAAATAATGAAATATTTTCATTAATCTGCAGATTATGCCAAAGGCTTTGGGGGAAAGTTTGGAGTTGAAACCGATAAAGTGGACAAGAGCGCTATGGGCTTTGAGTACCAGGGAAAAACAGAGAAACATGAGTCTCAGAAGGGTCAGCATTCCAATGCCTTAACTCTTTTTATTTTCATTTTTTGGTGCATAAGAAAAGTTAAATCCCCTTTTAGAACCAATGTGTCACTATGAAATGTTCAGTAGCTCTTAGAGTCTTTTTATATCTTTTTTTTTTTATTCAGATGTTTTTGTGTTTGAAGAGTTTGGCTCCATGCTATGAAAAGGTGAAATGGTTTTCTTGAAAATAATTTGTATAAGACAAAATTGAAGCTTATTTTAGTGGAACATACTTTTATTTATTTATTTAGTTATCACTTCTATGGACATTGAAATACTAGGATTTCAAGTCTCAAATTTGCTGATTTGTTATTTTTTTAAACAAAGATGAAAAATATTTTTTTCTCCATTTTTGTTGAAGTTTGTTTAAATTTTTCCCCTTGGCTTAGAATTTTTTTGAACACAAATAGAAAGTTCAAAACCATAGATTCGTAATTTTTAAGTGGAGTTGAGGAGGCATTTTTGCTAGTTTGGTCTGAGTGAGTTTTTCAGTGTTTCAGAAAAATTTTTTTTTTGCTTTACTGTTCTAGTTTTAAATCCATGTTTTAAACTCATTTGCATTTATTTTGATAGATTATGTGAAGGGTTTTGGAGGAAAGTTTGGTGTTCAGACGGATCGTCAGGACAAATCTGCGCTGGGCTGGGATCATCAGGAGAAACTACAACTTCACGAGTCTCAAAAAGGTAAGAAATAATCATTTCTAAAAAACATAAAATGCACAATAAAGCACTTATAAGTTAAACACCAGGTTATTAATAAACATTGGCATTATTTAAGTAGTTCTAAATGTTATTATTTGTTATTTATTTAACTAAATGTTATTTTTAGATTTGAAAACACAACCTTACCACAGATTTCACCAAAAATTGAGTTTACATCATTGTTTTGGTTCACACTTTGGACTTTTTGTAAATATTGGATTTTAACATCTGGAATTAAAAAAAAGACAATATTTGGAAAAATAAACCATGAAGGCTTTTTTGAATGAACGAAACAAATCCCGTATATCCACCTTTTTTATTTTATCATTGAAGAAATGCATGTTGTTGTAGATTACTCTAAAGGCTTTGGAGGGAAGTTTGGAGTGCAGAAGGACAGAATGGACAAGGTACCACCAACACCCTACTGCTTTTATCTCGTCACAGCTTATTTAATTAAATTAGATGTTTTTTTTTCTTGACAAAATGGATTTTGATTTATGATTGTGTGTTCCCCAGAGCGCAGGCACATTCGAGGAGGTGGAGAAACCCAGTGCTGCATATCAGAAGACCAGACCAGTGGAAGCAGGTGGGAACATGCACCGATGCAGATCATGAACAGTGTTTGTTTTGATGGTGTTTTGTTCTATAATTAGCTGGAAGTGGTGCCAGCAGCATCAAAGCTCGCTTCGAGAACATAGCGCGGCAGAACGAGGAAGAGGAGAAGCAGAAAATTGAGGAAGAGCGAGCAAAAAGAGAAGCTAGAGAGAAAATCGAGATGGAGAGGGCTGCACAGCAGGTGTGTACAAAAGTGAGTGAGATTATTAAAGAAACCGGTGGTTGAGTTAAAAATGTACTTTATGATTATGTTAAGCTTAATTCCTGTGAGGGGAGGGAGAAACTTGTGCCTAATCTTTTTATGTTGGTTGAGCTCTGATGATAGAGGTGTGTTTGTCTGCAGCCGGAGCCGGTTAGTGACTCCGTGGAGAATGGTGCACATGTGTACGAGCTGGAGCCGGCTCCAGCTGAACCAGCATATGAAGAACCAGTGCAGACCACAGGTGTGCACATACACTCAGTTCAGGAAGTTTGAGGTGGTCCCTGGCTGTGTTTACTGATTTGTTTGGTGTTGCTCACTGAGTGAATGTGTGTTTATGCAGATGCACAATCATACGAGTATGCGGAAGATGTGGGCATCACCGCAGTGGCTCTCTACGACTATCAGGCTGGTGAGTCTCAAATCATTGCTTCCAGTAGGATAATGATAGACCCCTGAGTCTCCCAAGTGTGCCTATCTTCAGCGCGAGATGCAGGGGTACACCCTGGACAGGTCGCCAGTGTTTCATAAAACTTCTGTGGACTTATGATTTCTATGTGAGGGCCATGCCATCACTTTCTGAAAATAATTCTTAATGGCAACATTTTTGGGATCATTGCTCTGCTGCGGAATACATTTTGGATCATTGGAGGACGATCGTTTACTGTAGACCTTTTCTTCTCAACATCAAGAACGGCATTAATCCTGAGCAAATGTCCAACTTAATTTGCAGAAATGCTGCCCTAAATGTTCAAAGAACCTCTACCATGCTTCACTTTGCCTGTATACACCTAGGTTTGTACCACTTTGCAACCCTTCAATGAAAAAACTGGCTTCTTTTCCAGCCAAGAGCCATTTTTCTGCACTCCAGTTCCAATTTTTAGTGCATTCTTGAGTCGCTTGGCTGTATTTCCTCATTGGAGAAATGCAACTCTCTCACAAAGACCACTTCTAGCAAGACTGCTACATACAGTGGATGGGGGTACCTGGGTCCCACTGGTTTCTGCCAGCTCTGAGCTGATGGCACTGCTGCATATCTTCTGTTTACCCATCAGCTGCGCAAGTTTCCTTAGCCGACTTTTACGTCTACAAAAATGGCCTGTTTTGTGCTTCTTCAAAAGAACACATCTGGAAAATGCAGACTGTTTTGCAATCTTTGTCTGAGAAAGACTTTGTTGATGCAGTATAACTAACTTGTGTCTTGTTGCTGCTCAGTCTTGCCATGACTTTTCAACTTTACATTTTCAGCTGTTTCAGTTCAAAACTGGATTTCAACCTATGTGTGACTGACGATAATTAGCATCGTTCTGGTGTACTTGGATCATAGACTATATTCTTACAAAAGTCCTGCGCAAGTAACACTAAACGTTTATTTGAATTTAGTGAAGTTGTTTGGTCACTTTGCGTTTTGTACAGAAGCATTACTAAAAGCTTTTTTTCCACCTCTAATCTATGATTTTTTTTATTATTATTATTTAATATATGTTCTTTATGTCTAGATTTTACAAGCAGACTAGTCAATTTCAAACAAATAGAGGATAAGATCCATGTTTCTATGATTGGGCATGTTTTTCATGAGTGGGTAATCTGGATATTTTCTGTGTGTAGCGGGTGATGATGAAATCTCATTTGACCCGGATGATGTGATCACAAACATTGAGATGATCGACGAAGGCTGGTGGAGAGGCGTGTGTCGTGGAGCTTATGGACTGTTCCCGGCTAACTACGTTGAGGTGCGCCAGTGAACACCGATGCAAATGCACTCACTGAGAAATGGGGACTCTAGAGATCGCCGGCCTTGAACCATCATCGTCTTTGAAGTACAGTAGTGAAAAGCTGCTAAAATTCACAAAACTTTCAACATTACCATGCGTTTCTTAAACTTCCTGATCAACCATCTTGCTCTTCTTCGTCCGCTTCTTCTGTTGTGAACAGCAATTCTGTTGGACTTTTTTGTGCGTAATTTTAAAGGAACATTTGGCTAAAAAATATGACTATTACTTTTCCCTCACTCTCAAGTCACTGAGATTTGTGTTTGGAAAACAAAACACTACGGCAGCCTCCAACATGTTTATTGTGTTTAAGACATGAATGATGGATTTAGGATTTTGGAGAGAGAACGATAAGTTGAATTCTTCTCAATATCCACAGCTTTTCTTTAACCAAAAGCCAACAGAGATTTTTCTAGTTCTTCATTGGTTCCCCACTCAATGACAGAAAGATTACTTTTTTTTTGCCAAAATATCATACATATCATGCTTTTCATGCATCCCTAGTCAATTTCTGTGTCTTTCACATGGGGAGCAAATAAACTGAAGTCTAAATGTAAAGATGTAGTGCCCTCACTGCTTTGATCATGCTGTTAACTGCAGTGTTTATAAATGATTTAAAAGAAGACATTAAATGGCTTGTGTCGTATATCCTGAGTGTATGATCGTCCTGTTGCGCATGATTTTGTCTGTGAGTGATTTGATGGAAAGAAACAATTCACGTGGAACGGGGGAGAACATTCTGTGGCTTTGCTTTTGATGTGTATTCTGTTTAGGAGCACTATATACAATTTTCAGTTATTTGAGCTTTTGTCAGGTTTGGACAGAACACCCTTAAAAATAGTACTCTTCAAATCTGACACGTTTTTTTTTATTTTGTTTATTAGGTTATTTCTTAGCTTTCATACAAATGTTCATCATTCAGTAGTTGTGTGAAGGCAGAGCTTGCAAATATTAAAAGTATTCTGTTTGTTTGTTTGTTTTTATTTTAAAGGGGCAATAAGTTGTCAAATTTATTGATATTCCACCATTTACATTAAAGGAAAATCATTTTTCAATTTGTTTCCTGCTGGTTTTTTTTTTTTTGTTTTGTTTTCTTCAGAAGCACTGATTGTAATTTAGATATTCACAGTAATCCAAACACGGAAGCTAGCATTTTAATGCTAATCAAACTTTAGCATTTTATTATGTGCAAGAATATATGACAACTGTGTGAAGTGTTTGAGGAGTCTCTAGGAACTGAATATTGTTTCCCATTGATTTGCAGTAGTGTTGTCCACTAATGAGCCACCGTAGTCAGTGCTTAACCTCACAAAAATGTTTCTGAAAGAACCGTCAAATATCTCTTAAAACACTCTCCTAACCCTTTTGAAAAGCCTTCAGAGAAGAGTTGAATAGTTGAAATGGGTGGATCAACATCCAAAACTTGAATGATTAATAACATTTGTAATATATTTGAAACATATTTGTCTAGAATATTTATTTACAAAATAGATCTGAAGTGGTACAAATTCAACACAGAAATTAAAGACTGAATTATTCATATTGATTTATTTTTTTTTTTTTTTACAAACTTGTAACAACATTCAGACCAGTGGTACTGCTCTCTATATGCAAAGTACGCAGTTTGCCATAGGGGGGCACCATTATTTGCATTATATAAATTAGAGCTGAATAGCACAATGGGTGTTTTGTGTTGGGCACATTTTCAGATTTTAATGCATTCAAAAACTACATCTAATACAAAAGTATTATTGACATCTCAGAATTCGAATATTTTACAGTAGCATTTCTGAGTTGTTCCGTCCTCAATTTGCCTTTTTTTTCCTCTAATGGATGCATACAAAAACTCGACATCATTATAGTAAGTATTATTGACTGTCAGAATGCAAAATATAAGAATATTTTTCTGTGTAATTTTTGAGTTATTCCATCCTAAACTTCAAATAGGGAAAAAAAAACATTTGGTGAAATTATGTTGGGCATTTTAGGGGCACCCATAGTACCTTTCCGCTTGGGGCCTATTTGGCCAGCAGCGGCCCTGATCCAGCCTCATGTTTAATAATGACATTATAATTTCTTTTTACATTAGTCTTATGCAATCCTTACCAGGATGTTTTATAATAAAAAAATAAATAAATGCAAAATTAATAGAATACTGTGCACATCACGTGGCTTTTATTTCTCTTGCGCTTAAACACAAAATAAAAGAGAGAAGTGAAAATGATGATATTGACAGACACGTAAAGAAAAAGAAATATGTAAAATAACTTGTTAAAGCAGTGTTCCAGTTGTCAACATTTAAAATGTGTGCACACTGCTGAACACATTAAATGAAACATAAAGGTGAGGAACAAAAAACACAATTAAAAATGTATATTCAAATCTTTTACGCAGCTATTATTCCTCTTTTTAAATTAAGTGCTACATTTTCATAAATATATACAGTATACATTGTCTATAAATATATTGTTATTCACATGTTATCCAAAGGACCTAAATAGGATTTAGTGTTACTATTTTTTGGCAAGCAACATTCGGTAGGAACAATTACATTAAAAAAAGCTCTAGAATTACATTAAACAAAATATTCTTACACAAAATTGTTTGCTATCTAAATGTAAAATGTTTTTTTTCTTTTTCACAATAGCAGCAGTTTACTATTCACCCCTTTTAAAGGTTTATTGAAAAGTTAAACACCAAAACTACAGAGGTTTCATATATTTTCAATATATACTCATGTATACTCAATTTGAAAATTAAAGACTAAAAATAACAGTAAAGTCTTTTTGCATAGGTACACAATTGCTGAATTATGGCGTAATACCAAGTGTGATATGATTAAAATTTCACTTTATAGTAAAATACTTTGATTACCATTTTTATAAATGGTTTTAAAACCATTATATAAATTCCATATTTCCTTAGGCAAATGTGCATAATGTAAAATCACATAAAGATTAATGCAAATGTTAAGTTTGACAACTATCAATTTCCCAAACCTGTGGTCATAAGAATTGGTAAGACTTCTAAATATTTACGTTGGTTCAACTCAAACAAGACCCTTAACTGGCCATACAAAAGCAGGGTGTTGAAGATAATCACCTTCATCTCTCCATCAGCAGTTTTAGGGCTTTTTCGATGTTCATCCGATGGCCAACCCGAGTGACTCCCAGATCCATCAGGTCTTCTTTCGTCAGGTTTGGAAGGTGAGCGCCCTCTATCTCATTCTCCAGAAAGGCTTTGGTGTGTTCTGCCAGACTGAGGCTCTGCAGCCAGTCGACCACATCATGCCTGGTCCAGAGCAACACCGGTTTATCAATGAACGGTTTATCAACATTAAACATGGTGAGTGGCGTCAGAGAGCGACTGCTGACGGAGCTAAGACTCAAGCATTGATCTGCATTGGCTGTCGGCGGAGAGGGAAGACTGAATACATCCGTCAATGTAGGAGAATTGACCGATCCAGGCAGGGAAGAGCTGCGGGCAGATTCTGGACGAGGAGTAGGTGGAGAGTGAATGGATGTTACTGTACTGCTTTTGGATTCGGAAGTTTGGGACAGCCACTCTCTGAGAAACACACATCGAGAAAAAGTATTTATTGCTTAACAGACATGACTGTTTTTTTTGTTTGTTTTTGTTTTTTGCAAAATGACATGAATTTTACAGATTATATATTCCCCTTTTTAGCAATGCCAACCCTCTATGTTCATCTCTATTGTAATAGAAATATTTTGTAATCCTTTGTCTGGTTCATTTCTGAGATAGAACTTGAAGTTACATCACAAACAGGAAGTTACATCACAACTAGGAATGTACAAGTTCTATAAATGAGAGCACTTTGGACACTCAGCAACTCAGCTCTTTGAAGCGTCTCTTCCTCTCCAGCCCTGTTCCTTTATCAATCTATTTTCTCACTGCAGCATGGTACTTAGCTGTTAGCATCTTCAGTGTTTAAGCTAAATAAAAGCGTTTTCTGTTAGACCTTCTTAAACTTACTTTGATCCTATGCTTTTGGATGCAGCAGGTGGGTCGAGAGACGCTGACTGTTTGGGGAAGCGATCCTTGTTCATCTGCTGAAGTTTGGAGCTTAATTCACTGATCACATTAGCTTTGGGATCTTCATTGGGAAGGATGGTGTTTGAGAGCTCGTGGTGGTGTTTTCCCTGAGTTTTGTGAGGCTCAGATTGAATTACACCACGGAGGGGTGGAGGGGGTGCTGGTGGTGGTTCACCGATAGACTCTACACTTTCCTGTTTCAGGGAGTCCCTGAAAAATACATTGCTTTTGCTGATCGGCTTTGATTTTGGTTTTGGAGGAACAGGAGGTCGGTCCAATAAAATACATCCATTTGCATAGGCCATGCATGCATCTTCTATTCCTTCAGACGATAGAGTTGAAATACTGGAGACAGTGGAAAGGGTGCTGTTGCCTTCAAATCTATGGTCTCCTGTACTATTTCTACTGTCATTTTCCTCAATACCAGAATCTGTGACCATTTCGAGGATCTCTGGAGGTGGCGGGGGGTAGGTATGAGGGCCTGTGTAACTTACAAGACAGGAAGAGTTTGTAGAAGAATGTGAATGATAAATTGATACAGCTCCCCTTGTTTTATTATTCTTGTTCTGCTTGAGAATCTCTGCAACTTGGTCCTCAGGGACATCAATGCTGTTGGCGAACTCCAGCGGTGGAGGTACAGGCTCAGTTAAGTCAAAATCTTCATCCAGATCTAAAGATGACAACACAGGAGGAGGGATATTACAGGTAAATCCCACTGAAGGTTCCACAGGCGTTGACTTTAGTTGAAAATCAGGGTTGGGCTTTTTGATATTGGAATCATTGGGTGTGCTCCCCAAAGCTAGAGACTCTTCTTGTTTGAAAGCATCGGACTGAGTCATCTCTAAAGATTTGTTTTTATCTTGCGTCTGGACCATAAGAAGCCCGGCACACGTCTGCTTGGATAAGTTGTATGCATTTTTCATTTGCTCAGATGGATTAGTTTCTATAGCTTTCACCAGATGGTGTGTGGACTCTCTTGTTGGTCTCATTGAACCTCCGTAATCTTTTTGCTGAGCCGCTGCGGCTTTGGCGTTTGATTGTAGCTTAGTGTCTATGAAGAGTGGGTGATTCAGGTTTCCTTGTTGAGGTTCTCCTCTGGGTGGAGGAACTGGGACTTGATCTTTTTGAGCTCTGTTAACACCACCAGTTTGTCCCAGAACTAATGATAAATGACTATGAGCCTTTCCTGATCGTTGAGTTCTTAAATCTCCATCAAGACTTATGAACCGATCTGACTCGGGATGGCTCCAGGAGCGTGCTGTAAGGGGCTCGGTTCTTGGTACGGGGATGGTGAAATCTGTCGTGTTTCCTTCACATTCATCTAGTGAGCTCCCCATTAAAAAAATTTGGGGATCCAATGCATCCTGTAAATTCTTCTCGCTTTCGTACAGGCCTTCATCAACAGACACTGACTGACGTAAACGAGGGGGAGGAATTAATGGATCCTCATCCCCTAAATCCATTGAAAGGAAAGCTGGGGAGTTCTTGCGAGCTTCTAGGCGTTTCTCCCGATTACGCACGGCTCCAGCAATAGCAGCAGCAAATGGGTTTCTGATGTATCCACCTTCTGGTCTTAATTGTCCTGGTCCTTCCAAAACAGAAGATTCATTTTCCATGCTGCTTCCTCGGCTGCTTTTCCCACTACTGCTTGTTGAAGGTTCTTTGACGATGATTGTTGGTATTGAGATGGAACAGGTCTTTTCTGGGCTATCCTCAACATTTGGTTGCTTCACTAGAATTCCCTTCCTACGGACTGGCTTTGGTGGGATGTACAAAGTTTTACTTACAGCATCCAAGTATGGGTTTTCCGGCACATGGGTTCTGTTATGAACTGATATGCCGGGATGAGTTGAGCAGTCGTAGGAGTCAAAATTCTGCCGGTGGTGTCCAAGCATGTCTCTCTCAATGGTGTGGCATCTGTTCTCTGTGTAAATGGAATGGTTTGGCTCATAGGTTTGTGCTATTGACACAGACATCTTATAGGGTGGGGATGGGGGGGAGATCCCTGGAGGTGGAGGAATATCTTCTGAAGTGTCTGGCATCGAGAGGCTTCTGGAGAACTTGACAAGTGGTGGAATTAGACGCTTCTTTTCTTCTCCTGCAATGCCTTGGGGAACAAATCATGGATCATGTTGAAATAAATCATAATAATGATAAAATAAATAAGTTTTATGAAAGGTATAGAAATGAAAAAGACTAATCATTAAAACCTTTCCGTTATTTATAATACAGATGTTAGGGATTGAAGCCTAACTTAAATTTTACTGAGTCAAATAGTGTCACACACATTCAGAAGCTTCATAAGGGGGTGGTATTTGGGTCTTTATTGTTAAAGGGATTGTCCGTACATGATCCACAAATTTGGTGAAATGTCACGATTTATGTCACGGTTTCCTTGGTTGCCCTGTCCCATGTGATGTCACGATGGAAATGTTTGATGGCAAGTAACATTTTTAAAAGTATTAAACATGGCTTATTACATTTTTAAAACGCGGCTATGCTGTGAGTCTGTTTAATAATATATTAGCGGGTCTGTTTTAATATTTTTGGAATATTAAACACGGCTTAAACAATATTTTGACAAACAAAATCTGGAATTAGCATATTTTAAACTGTCTTGCATGGTGTAAACAGAAGAAACATGAGACTAATCATAGTATTTTTGTCATTAAATCTATCTATCCACCCAAACCCATCGTGTTCAGTCTTCAAACACAAAGAATTCACAACCAGCCTCATACATTCTGTAGAATGTGTCGTAATTGTTAGAGATTGAACGTCCACCGGCTCCATAGTCAAATACACCGTTTTTATTCATGGTTTAGTGTCTTGCTTTAAAGCCTTTTGGAAATCTTGTGAATTTGTGGATTGTGTACTGCAGGGAGTCTGAACCATCTTGTTGTATTAGCTATACAATGATTTATGACAAAAGCAGCCTGAAAACATGTACAAATATTTACCAATTGATTTCTGTCGTTTCATGGAGCTTTTTTGCACCCGGATGCAACTCCCATGGGCTCTTTCAGGAACATTAGGAGGAACACCAGCAACCCCTTCAGAACACTGACCCTGCTGTTAATAATTGGAAAGGATCAGAAAATGCTGTATTATGATATAACCTGAAACTAAAGAGAGAGAACAACACTCACATTAAATTCAACTGTCATAAAGCGACCTTTGGGCCTGGTCTTGATAGAGACCGTTTTCTCCACTTTGTTCTCGTGCTTCATTAACTTCTGTGGGTGAACGGCTTCTTCAGCTTTATCTGTAGAAGGAAAACATGTCAGAGGGAGGGCATAAATAAAGAGTAAGATTGTTTCAAGGTATGAAAAATGATTGTAAATTTCAGAATCAGTTTCCAAATTAGATTGTCTTGGAATCCCCGAGCCTGTTTTCTTAAATTGATATTCACTATCATAGTTGCACAATACTATTGCTTCATTAATAAATTAATCACTTAACCATGAAAACAAGCTAAATTTACCAAGTTCTTCCAGTTCAGAGGTCATTGACTTGGATCTCATAGAGAGAGCTGTTGTTGGAGCTCTTTTGGGTGGCGGAGGTGCTAAAACAACAAAAATAAATACACAACTTTAGCTTCCCAGTACTTAAGCTCCTATTGATCGGACATGATGCAATTTATTTAACAGATTTCTGTTTAAATAATGTTATAATACAAATGTTTCCATTTCTCACTTACCATAAACACAACCAGTCAAAAGTTGGAGTCATTTTTTGGATGACAGATTTTGGAATAAATTTGAGGGTAAAGATAAATTACAACAAATCTTCAGCAGTCTGAAGCTCTCTTGAATATTTCCGGTTCGAATATTTTTGTGGTTGGGTCGTTTTCCTGATGCTTGATTAAATTGACAAAAATTTCTCAGTAAGTTTTTAATGTGTTTGAAATGAAGTGTTTAACTGTTTTAGATAAAGAATTACATTTATGCGTTCTACAGCGTTCACATATCAGCTAGAGCCCTTTCTTTAAAGTTAACCATATTCAAAACAATAGGCTTCCTTATATATGGCTTAGAGCAGGGGTGCTCATTACGTCGATCGATCGCGGCGTGAAATTGAAACAATATCAAGTTCAGTAAAGTTAGCTGCAGATTCACGGATTCGGTTTTCTCTGCTCAATAGCTCGAGGCCAGAATGTTCTTAGTAAACAAATAATGCCTATTTTTAATCTGTGTTATGTAGCGGACAATCTACAAAACGTTTTTTTTTAATCAAAACATGTTTCCCTCGGCATTCGCAGAAATACATTACCATCTATGAGCAACCCGCTGACATGGAATCGCTTAGGGACCGTCTGCAAATTACCAGATCCAAAATATGTTTTACCCAGAGTATGCTTCATAACTTCATTCTAAATTGCTCTATTACAACCAAAATCAAGCAACACGCGACTCCTCACCTGCATATTGTACTGCACGACTCAGTTTCAATAAAACATTGAAAAATTTATTAGAGCATCATTTTTATTCTTGATTATTTGGATGAAAGCTCAATTGCTCCCATAAAAATCACTCTATTACCATCAATTCAGGTCACACACAACTGTTCTAATGATTCAATTCAGTGCAAGTCATCAAATTAAACTCACGTTATTACAAAAATGTAAATAGTTAATTATTACCGGTATGTGTGTTTTGTCAATTCTCAATAAAGTTGAAAATAATTGTTTGTTGATTGATGTTTTACATTTTTGTAGCGGGTTGATCACTTTGGCTCTGTCATTTTAAAAGTAGCTCGCAAGCTGAAAAAGTGTGAGCACCCCTGGCTTAGAGGGTGAAATATGGGCATGTTCTATAAGTTTTGTTTACACCAGACGACTTAAAAGGCAAATGGATCATGACATACATGGGTAGCTTCCTTTTCTGAGCCACGTGTCTTGCCAACCCATGCCTACGGCCATGTAAACTTTGATTGCCGTAACACTTCAGAGGTCAAGTACACATGGAAACAGTGTGAAAGCAAGTTGCGACTGTTCCGACTCGCAAGTTCCACTGGATAAAAGCTTCTGCTAAATGCATAATTGTCTGCCATAAATGTCGACGTAATTTTGGTGGTTGCTATACTGCACCTCTCTTGCGTTGTCTGTCCTCTTGCTCCATGCTCCTGCAGACTCTCACTGCAGTAATGACCAGTCGGTTTCCACCATGTTTGATCATATTCACAACCTGACGATGCCCCATCTTTACCACATTCTGTTGGTTGACCTAGAATATCACATGCAGAGATTGAGTGCATTGTAATCCACTCAATTTTATACCAAGCAGTGTACATTTGCTTAAGCACGCACACGCGCACACAAACACAAACACAAAAGTGGGTACACCCATCAGACAAAAAGTCCAAATTAGATGGAACCTCAACATGGCGTCTAATTTCAAAGAGCTCTCTGAGTGTTTTGCAGTTTGTAATGGACAAATAGTTTTTATCACAATAATTATTATTATTATTATTGAGTGTTTCTATTTGAATCTATTTCTATCTTGTTATTTTGTTTGGATATTTAAAATGCAATTATGTAATTTTGGATATGAGCCACAGCCTAAAGGTGGGGTGGAAAGAGGAAGTGAGCCAGAAGTTCCACATACACACTCTAATTCTTGAAGATTTTCATCAATTTTATTTAAAATCTACAACTCGTTGAATTTCATCATCGGTTGGCTCTATTGGAGATGCAAACACACTGAGGTTCTGAAAAAGCACATTGGCCAAGAGCATACAGAGATTTTTTTTTTACCTAAAAGGTTTGTTTAAAGTCTGGAGCAGAGGTGTAAAGTGGCTAATTATAAACACTCAAATTACTGTAATTGAGTAGTTTTTCACAGAAAGTGTAATTTTGTGAGTAGATTTAAAAATGTATACTTTTACTTGAGTACATTTCTAGCACATTTCTGTATCTGTCCTTGTACTGCACTATCTTTCTACAACCTGCCTTAACTACTTTATTATAATAATAATACTAAAAAAATCTACAGTGATTGGCACCTATCCTTTCCAATCAAATTGTGAAACAATACCTCAAAAATGAGGTCCAGCGAATATAACCAATCCAATACGATCACATCAATACAATCAGTAGAAACTGGAATTATTTTGCAAGAACAGCTTGTTTATTTATTTTTTTATTTTTCTAAAGTAGTTGAATGTTTAATTATGTAGCAGATTTTCTCTCGTGCTCTTTTTTCATGTCTTGCACTTTCTATATCACTCTTTCTCTCTCTTGTTCTCTCTATTTAACTCTTCCTCCTCTATTTTTTCTCCCTCTGTCTTTCCCTATATCTCTCTTCCTTTCTCTTTGTTCTCTATTTTTCTCTTTCTCTCTGTCTCTCATTCTCCTGTATTTCTATGTTCTCTTACTCTTTGTCTCTCTTTCTCACTTTCTCACCCATCTCTTCTATTTCACTCTCTCTCTCTCCTTTCTTTTTTAATCCTCTTTTTCTCATCTATCTGTCTTTTCTTTCATGCTCTCCCTTTTCCTCTCCTCTATTTTTCAACCTTTTTTTCCTCCGTCTTGCTCTTTCTATCTGTTTCTTTTTCTCTTTCTCTCTCTTTACATCACCTCTATTTCTATCTTACTTAGATACACCCTTAAAAATGGCTCGCTACTCTTAAGTAGTTTTAGGAGAGCTACTTTTTACTCATATTTTAAATATTTGAAACAGATATTATTACTCTTTCTTTACCTTTTACTTCCTACAGAGGATTCCAGACCAGTGCCTGTGAAGCTTTGATGAACTCTAGGGAAAAGGGTAGCCACACAAAATATTGACATTTTGGACATTTTCTCCTAGGGATGTACTCACTTTTGTCATTAATGAGTGTATTAGACATTCAATACTTTACATTATAGTAGAGTTCCATTTCTTTAGTGGTAAATGGATAAATATTGAGGGATGTACTTACTTCTGTGAGATGTACATAAACATAATTCCCTAATCATTCGCTTGTTCTCCAGAAAGGGTTTGGCTCTTTACCTCAGTCAAGAAGTCTCCAGATCGCAGGCCGGTTCTCCATGCAGCTCCACCCTCATCCACAGACTCCAGATATTGCAGTGCTGGGAATGCTGCAGTGGGAACAAACTCTTCGATTGGAGTGTCCGCTGTAGGGTACACAGCAAACATTCACGATGAAGACTATGGTGGACAAAAGCCACTCTCCCACAGCATTCAAAGTTGACGACATAAAATTTTACCAACGTGAAGAAGTGGAGGATTCACCTTTAGCTCCTCGCAGCACAAATCCAAATCCTTCATTGTCCTGCTTCTGTAAGATCACGGTTCTCTGCTCTGTCACGCAGTCACTGTAAAGGAAATGTTTACAGTACATTTGAGGATTTCAACCTCTAGTCTTAACAGTATTCAATAATCACAGCCAATTTAGTCTTTTCATTTTAAAATTTTAATTTTATCTTCATCATTACTTTCAGAATTAACATCAAAAGCTAAAGAGCAATTACTGTATTCTACCTTTCACTTCTTCTGAGACAGGCTTTTATAAACCAATGATCAAATCAACTTAATCGCCGAAACAAGCTCTAAAACCAACGCAGCATCTGAATCTAATTATATTTCTTTTAACAATATTTTAAAAGGTGCATGTTGAGTTTACACTTGTTAAGTCATTGGTTTCAATCAGGTCCTGTTCTGAATTCTCACCTGGTGGAGTCAATGCTGTCAAAGGAACCCACAGTGAAGTGTCTGAAGAGTTTCTTTCTGTCTCCACAGTCCGTCCGGCTTTCTGAGAAGAGCACACACACACACACACACACACACACACACGCCGCACATAATCAAAATATATATGGAATACTATTATAAACCAGTTGATAAATTTTTCAAAAGTTCAAAACAATTGTGTCCATAAAACAGTGGTGTCAGCGTTTGAGTGTAGGGGCTTGTTTCTTGTGGTCTATGCTTTTATTTTTTTTGCAGATTGCACTAAACAAATGTATTTTTCTTCAACCAATCAAATGACGAGGCTTGAATACAATGATGAGGCGTTAAGCTTAACCCTTAGAAGTCCAGGACATTTTTGAGCATCTTTTACTACTTTACATTTGCTAAAATAAATTATATTTAAAACAGCTATTTTGTGCAAATACTTTGTTTAAAAATAATTTTTGTTTACAAATATTTTTTTTATTACATTACACAATGATTCCACAACAAACCTAAAATTGTACAAGACATTTTTGTCTTTTTTTTAACTGCAAAAATTGAAAACAGACAGTTTTTATGTTTTAAAAAAATCAAAAGTGTTAAGACAACATAAAAAAATTAATAAATCCCCCCAAAAAGCAAAGTCAAGGTCAAAACTGTGAAAACGGTATTTAAAAACAGAAGCCACATCACAAGTCTTGTACTTTCAAAGGTCATTATATATAGGAATTAGCTTGCAAATATGTGCCATAACTCTTGTAATATTTGTTTAAAAACAAAAATGATCAAAATTAATTACCTTTTTGAAACCTACACATTATATTTGAAATCAAAATATGTGCGTCATTCCCAGTTAATTCACAACAGCCGGTGTGTTTGGCACACACAGTCTTTCTAGCAGTTAATAAACCAATAACTAAAGAGGCATAACAAACAGTACTGCTCAGCATGAGGAAATACTGAATTTAACCACCATCCCTCAACAGGGATCGTTCAAACATATTCTGAAGTTTTGCATTAGGGTTTTTTTTTCGTAAATGACAGGACAGTGGAGAGTGACAGAGGTAAGAGGTAAAGCATTAAAGACCATTCTGCATGTAGTAAATTGGGAAGGTCTTGAGTCTGAACTACTGACCTCTAGTCCTTTGGTTTTCTGCTCCTGAGCGAGGAAGACAGGAACGCACTAGAAGAACATGACGAGGGGTAGCGTTGTAGAGTTTCCTCCTGGTGCGTTGTACACATGCACCACCATTCACACTGCTGGAATACACAATTTAGTCTCACATAGACAATCTATTTGTTACTGCAACTGACTTTGTCTGTGTGCCTTTCACCACCAATATGCATCAATTAAACAATTTTAAACATTTATCTGAGATAAGATCAAGATTACAATTCTACCACGATCCCCCTGAGTTGGCCTGTTGTTGTCTCACCTCTTCTGCTCCTCATCCAGACTCACTGAGAGCGATCTGCCACTGCGGCTCCTGGTTGTCCGTGTCATGGTTCGAACCTGAGTTTCTCTAGAGTCCCTTGAATCATACTTCTGAATCCTCTTCATCATCTTCATTTTCTGCTGCTGTATCTTCATCATTTTCATTTTCCTCTGGAGATCCAGATCCACATCAGAGCTGGAGCCTAGCCGAGAGACACATCGAGATGTGCCTGGGGTCTGCGGCAAACACGCTGGACCATACAAAAAAAGAGGCCGATTTTTTTTTTTTTTGAGAGAAACTTGTCAAATTACATGAATAGGAAAGGGGGTAAGTTGAAGGTGTTGGGTGCTAGTAAAGTCACTTCTGCAACTTCTTCAAGTTGTTTTATTTGCTAAGAGACATACATGACATACATTACTCCCATTTTATTGATAAACAAGACGAAAACTATATTTAAAATTAAGTTCCATTTTTACCCCTTACTCCTTCGCCTCTTTCAGATTCCCTTTAATTATCTACAGATATACAGATCCAACCAAGAACATTGACATACAATCAGCGTTAATAAAAAATATATTAATATAAGAAATACATTTTTATTAACGCTGACTGTATGTCAATGTTCTTGGTTGGATCTGTAAAACCGTGGTTTAACCTCCTGCTGCTGTCAGCTGTCCCTCGTTAGTCATTAGTTCTCTCAGGTGTCCCTAATTTGTGTCTGTGAGTATTTAGATCCCATGCTGGGGTTCCTCCAGCACGGGATCATTCAGAATCTAAGTCAATTTGAATGTTAGACATCAAGTTCATCTTTATTTGCAACTCATTTTAGGTCTGAGTTCTTCTCATGCTTTGCCTTCAGACTTAGTTTAGTTCATCACTCCTGTGGAATCAGTTTATGTTAATGAGGTTTCCCCCTCATGGGACTTTTGTGTTATTTTTTTGCCTTTAATTTTTTTGTGTTTTGTAGCAACTCTAATCCTGTAATAGCGGAATAAAAGGCAACATAGTTCTCACTTCGGCCATCGGTACCCTTGCATTTGTAAACAAATGAATGACAGAGTCATAACCATGACAAACTCCACCCCTCTAGTCACAAAAAACACAAAGGACCTCAGTTGTCTCAGAAATTAAAGGAGACTCTGGGCATGCTCTTGCACCAGTCATAACTTTGTGGCAGCCTAGAATCTGATGAGCTAGTGAGAAATTGACATTGTACTTGATCTGGGGTAACATGTTTTCTACCAAAACTGTGAAGGATTCACTAAGAAAAGTAAAGAAGTTATAAAAGTAAAGGAAGAGGGGAATCCAAGTGTGAATCAAAACAATTGCAAATAAATCAAGAATGGACATGTGCGCCCCACACTGCTTAAAAACATGGTTTTCATTATTTATTTTGACTGTATCATTCAGTAATTTTGACTATTCTCTCTTTGAGTGCTGCTTGCAGCTTTAATATTAGTATTTTTGGACAAACACAATTAACTCTACCAGTGCTACTAGTTTATCTATAATTCTTTGGCTTTCCCCATTGCTAGCTTCAGAGAAAGGGAAAGAAAAATGAGAAACTAAATCTCTGTTCAAAAAATGTGTTTCCAGGGGCTATAGACATGCATTCAACAGCGCACACACACACACACACACACACACACACACTGAAGCAGGATTTTAAGGGAAATCTGTGTGCGTTACGTAAGGTTAAGAGCAATCAGTGTTTTCTCAAGAACAGCAGATCAGAAGCGGGATCAATGGAAATCTACTGGTAATCCTATATCGTGTATGCGCATGCTCATGCACCCAATCTACAGTCAAACGATAAAATGTAAATCCAAGCAGAAAAACTCAAAGAAAAAAAAAAAGAACGAGAGCGGAATAAGTGCATTGAATAAGCTTGAATAAACTTCAACTATGAATAATAACAAAAAATGACAGGAAAGGCGACTAATACCATCCAGCACCTCAAGTGTCCATCCATTTCATCTAAGAGGAAACCCATGCAAGCACAAGAAGAATCAGCAAACTCATCTCAGACAAGATGAAATCCACAGTGTTGTGCAATATAATGACATCACACATCATCAGCATAACACTAACCACTTCACTAGCACTTTAATGGCAAAGGTCATTAAAACTAAGACATGTCTGGAGAAGTAATGGAGCTAAACAGACTTTATATTTGGTATATTTCATGTTTAGACTATTTTTTAAATCTCTTTGTGCAAAGTATAGTTCTATGGACTGTATTTTTCAATTTTTAAATAGTATAGACATGAAAGTAATTACAGAATTTAGCTGCAAGCAGCAACATTAAGGGTTAAACAGACTAGTATTTAAAGGGGAATATTTAAAAAATTGTTTTATTTTACTATTTACAGACAAGCCAGGCTCATAATATTACAACTGTTTAAGCGTTGTATCTGGTAAGCGTTGATGTTGTGCTTTTTGTTTATTTAAACACGAACATAATTGTCATAATTTACCAAGAGTGTCTGGCTACAGACTTCCACTGGCACACTTCGACTGGTACTGTCCTACTATTGGACCAGTCTCGCCTGGCTCTCTATTGGATAGCACACGACACGTGACTTCTTCTGTTCCTGAAGCACAGTGTGGACACCAAACTTCAAAAGTGTACTGTCAATGTACAGATTAAGACACATGTTCAAAATATTGTGCTGTAGTCTTTTCCCTTAATCTGAGGAATGTGATTGACTTCTATAATACGAATGTGTTCCTTGTGAATAAAACTGTGGTCCTAAATAATTATTGTACTTGAACCTTTTAAAAATAGTTAATACCTGTGGTATCGTGGATAATAATTACATATTCATTTCTGCATAGAATAATACTCTGTTTGTAGTACACCAGTAGAGGGCGCTATGTTGATAGATGTTTACCTGATTAATACATATAGAGAAGACGTGTTATAAAAGACAAAAGAATGTATGTGTAACGTAGAAGTGTTGTTCCCAAAAATAAAGTACATTAAACATTAAACATTAAACATTAAACAAAAACCAAAGTGCGCAATTTAGGATTAGTTGTTTGTACCCCTATTCAATTGTTAAAGAGGGCAATTCGTGCTGGATACGCAGCCAGAGCCTTCTCTAATTTACTGCTGATGAGTAATAGTAGACGGTTTCTGCATGATGGGAATGGTGCTAGTAAAGTCACTTCTGCAACTTTTTCAAGTTGTCAGAGTTTTATTTACTTTTTGCTAAGAGACAATTATACATTAAATGGATCAATAAAGTTTTAGAATTTTTTTCGTCCAAGTTAAATGGTTATTGATTAAAAATATCAATAAAAACGTAAGTTTAGTTTGTGGCAGCCAAGAATCTGATCAACTAGTGAGAAATTGACATTGTACTCACGTTATTTGGGATAAAATGTTTTCTACCAAAACTGTGAAGGATTCCCTGACAAAAGTAAAGATGATGTAAAAGTAAAGGAGGGGAATCCAGGTGTGAATCGAAACAAACGCAAATAAATATGGATGAATGGACAGGTTTATCAGAAGCTTGTTCATATTATCGTTGATGGTGGACAAACCATCAAAGACAGCTATTCAGAAGTTGTATGGGTTGAAGATAAAATGGTGAAAAGTACTTGAGTTCATTTTATATCAACAAATGTGTTTTCAGTATGCTGCAGTGATGAGGATAGACCACTCGCAGCTTTAGCAAAAGCTTCCAATTAAAAAGCAGTTCTTTTGATCCCTATGTTATTGGTTGTGTCTGACTTATTTAAGAAAAATGACATAGCTGCACATTTGGTTGCTACTGCCTGTGATTATTTCATTTACTATTTAGAAACTGAGAGAATGAAACAATTTAAAAAGTTATCTTCAAAACAGAACATGACATTAAGCATAAATGTAGTTTCCATCCTAAATTCTTTAAAAATTCGGTCTGAAAGACTGGAAAAGCAGTAGTGCTACATAGCTCAATTAAAAGGAACTTTTGTTTTCTTTTTTTGTAAAGTCTTTTTTTGTAAAGTTTCCAATTAAAAACTTGTAAAGCTTCCAGCAGGTGCTTCCTCGCCACTAATAATTGGCTTCTAAAACCCAACAAAAACGTTCTCGTTTCCAAATGTTCTGATAATTTGATGATTTTCCTGTATAAATAAACATAGAGACATAAAGTTAATATGGTTTATGGAAGGACAGGTAACCTGTCCAGGGTGTACCCCCGCCTCTCGGCCAATGTGGGCTGGAGATAGGCACCAGCAGACCCCTCATGACCCCAAAAAGGGAATAAGCAGGTCGGAAAATGAATGAATGAATGAATGATTTATGGAATGCGTATAGGAACTATTTAAACAAAATAAGCCATGTGCATATGCTCATTGTAGAAGTCGCTCATTTGTTTATTAACAAACTCAATTAACCCACAGAAATTTGCTTCTAAAGATGTCTACAATGACAAACTGAGCCAACTATAACAAATATCAGCTTGGCAACAGCCTGGCAAGGATCTTGGATCTAACGCTCTACCTCAATATTAAGTCCAATACCATTCAAGTTAAATTAGGCACCCAGTTGGTGTTGTAAAAGGAACAAATTATTCAGGAAGTACAGGAAGTATTCAAATCACATAATGTTACTTTTTCCACTTTTACCAGTGTGTGTTCATTTTGCTGTCCATGTTATTGCCATTCTCTTTAAACGACAATTTTTTACGTGGTATTTTCTGAATTAATAGAGCATAAATGCAAAATAAACCATTTTTAACTCTGAGAAATCTGAAAACCATGAAACTTTTCAAACAAAAAAAGCGCACAAAATACAAGCGGGTTTCTGATAATGAATTCAAACCCCAAGTTTCTTTCAGCTTAGACCAGAAAACTGGCTATTCTAAGATTAATACATAGAACACCACTGTTTGGTGGATCCGAAATACAAAATAAGTATTGTTACGGGTTATGTTTTAACAGTTCAAACAACCCTACATTTTTAGAGTAATGACACCCCTCCCCCGCTCAACACACCCACGCAATCACTTTTCCAGGCTGATGAGAAACAGATCAAAAAATACCTCAGGGAGGCACCAAACTACAGCTAAATTAACAGAAAAGGTGTTTGAGGAAGATAATTGAGCAAAACTAATAAAAGTGCCCACACACACACACACACCTCTCTCGGCTGAGCAGCAGGCAGAACCCATGTCGCTTTCTGCTAATTCCCATCCCGAAGCGCCGATGCAATACAGTGCAATGCTGCGACACACACTCTCTTACACACACATGCTTTGAGGAAGAAGAAAAAGATGAGTTTGTATCATTAATCTGCTCGCACACACTCAGAGCTTTTCTCATTTACTGTGTGTTTGTGAGCACAGCTGTGGTTCGCTGGGAAACAATCAGGGATTAAAGCCTCAGATCTTCATTCCTCTGCTTCTGATTGATTTATTCATTTCTCTGAACGGCTCCACAATAATCCTGCTCACACTCCACACACGGTTTGCTTTAAAATATCAAACGCTGAAAAAATGAAACGCTAATAGAAAAAAAGTTCATGATCAGAAAATGTAGCGCAGGGGAAAAGTTTTTAGCAGGTGTGAGAAATCTGCTGTAAACAAAAAATGCTTTCAAAAATAAAGTGTGAATTATTTTTATAAATCATCGCTCTGTGACCACCATTTGCCTTCAATAGAGCAGCGATTCTTCTAGGTACACTTGCACACATGGAACTTGGTTGGAAGGTTGTTCCAAACAGCTTGGAGAACTAACTACACATCTGTGGATTTAGGCTTTCTCACATCCTTCTGTCTCTTCGTGTAATCCCCCACACACTTGATGATGTTGAGATCAGTGATCTGTGGGGGCCATGCCATCACTTCCGGTACTTCTTCTTCTTCTTTACGATAGTTTCTAATAACTTTGGCCATCTGTTTGGGGTCATTCTCGTGCTGCAAAATAAATTTGCCTCCCTGATGTTATTATATTATGGATAATTATCATCCTGTATTTCTCAGCATTGACAGAATGAACCTCCCCATGCTTTATTTTGCCTGTAGATACTCATTTTTGAACCACTTTCAAGACCATTTGTGAACTGCCTACATCTTTTAATATTTGACTCCTGCAGCCATTTTTCCACACTCCACGTTTGTATGCCACTGCATCTACAATCCTCAATATTATCCATTTCTATATGCGTCTTCTCTAGCACATCTTGAAACCCCAGTCTGCTTTGAAATCTTTGTCTGGGAGAGACCATGTTGATGCGGTATAACTACCTTGTGTCGTGTTGCTGTGCTCAATGTGTACATGACAACAAACTATCATCTTGGTAGCAGAGTTTGGTTCACAACAAGTTTCAGCCTCCTACTTGGCTGTTTCTGTTTCAGTTCATAACTGGGTTGAAATGCACATGTGACAAAGGTGATCTTTAGAGTACCCATGAGAATTTACGGGTTGAGATTTTTGCTTCTTTGAAGGATAGTAGTTTTTTTGTATTATATTTGTAATATAATGTAATAATAGAATAATTATAATATTATCAAGTCAATGCAAGTCCCATTTGAGGACAATAAATTTTTCTTTTTGAAAAAATAAAACAGAATTTGTTGGATTACCCAAGTTTTCCTGTTTCTATCAGGCATTTAAGCACTCAAACCAGTCTCTATAGACCAGTAAACATAGTGCTGAACAAGTAAAACTATCAAAGTTGAACAAATTGTCTCGGTTCTTTTAAAACAAGACAAAATACTTTTGTGACATGTATTATTGTAACACTTTTAGAGTAAAGCAGGTTACTTATCAGCACTTACACCCCTTCCACTATTTCCCGCTATCTTTAATTATCATCTATTTGGGGTTCACTACTGTGAACCAGGAACTCTCATGCAGCATTCCTAAAATAACTCTAGGGAGTATGGAGTTATAAAAACAACTCTATGGGGGTTAGATCAACACTCAACTCTTTCTTTACGGCATGCTCTCTGCAGGTTGGAAGACTTTCAAGTATCTTATAAGGTCATTTAGAGGCCTTTCATTGTGAATGAGCTAAAACTCTTGATAAGGCGACCAACTCTGTTACTTGGAAAAAACGCGGAGAGCCACTACTCTATTAGGAGGAGCCAGTTGAGGTGGCTCAGGCATTGCAGATATAATATGTAATCTTATTTTTTACAAATAGATATGAAAATATTATACGTACTTATCTGTTCAAAAATTTTATTGAATGAAATAAAGGTGGGAAAGCTGAATGTTTTGCCTTGATCTCACCTGTGTCTGTGTTCCTATAGTTTTTAATAAGTTCAGCCAACTCAAAGTTACCAGAGATTAAAGCCACCTGAAACACAAATAAGAACAGCTTAGATCACATCATTTAAAGGAGCAAGGGCTGACTTTTGTATTTACCAAAATAAACACAAACTTACAACAATACGGCCCATTTATAGTTAACGCTGCCTCTCCAAAGTTTACAAGCCGTTGATTGACTCCATGAATGTTTTTGTTACTGGCCCGAAGCGCTAAACTATGGAACTCCTCTGCACAATGAATGGAGGTGATGAATGGAGGAAACGTGATTTTAAAACTCTGAATGTGATTCCTTGAGGTGATTATGCTCATATTCTTTCATGTGTGAGTGTGCGCGGGGCTGCGTGGCCGTGCATGTGTGTCAGCTCTAATCCTCTGAGACTGTGACAGGAGATTTGTACCTCACCATCTGTAGCCTTTAATCACAGTTCATCCACAAACTACTGGAACGCACACATGTGCACATGCACACACATGAACACACCACAATGTACATGCACACACAGAAAGGTATCCACACAAGGAAACTAAATATGCTGGTAAAAATATGTTGTGTATTTAAAAAAATCATTGCATTAAAAAATGAAAAGTGACATCATGTCCTCCATTCGGCCACACCCAAATCCCACCACCCAGTAAAAATCAGTGGACTGAACCTAACCCCAACTTGCTCTTTTTTAATTTTATCCATGTCACAAAGCAGAAGAAAAGATCATTGGGTACAGTTTAAAGCGTTTAATTTTTTTTTGTTTTTTAATCAACAACTTTAAATCAACCCTGAAACTTGATCTTTTTGCTGTGTCAGTTCATCTTATGAATATTTATGAATGAAGTTGCAGTGACCTGAAAGGGGCTCTGACTGCTGTGGTTCCTCAGATCTTTTTCAGCTCCTCTGAGCAACAGGACAGCAGCACACTGCTCCTGCAGAGCACAAAATCAAAGTGTATACATACAAATCACCCATCAGATCACATGTACAAACTAAATATCTTAAAGATCTATTAAACACTTTAAATACTAATTATATGCCTACAATTTCTGCACAAACTTTGATGGCTTGCAAAAGTGCCATTTAAAAGTACTTTTACTATTAAAATAGAATGGTTGCCAAAGTAGAATTTTTGGTTGCTATGGAGGAGCCAATGTCCACATATAATGCCATTAAAAGCAATATAAACAAGATAGTGGTATACCGAAATGGTTGCTCTGGTAGTCAGTAACATAATATAATGATCATATAATGTCTTTATCATTTACCAAAGTTGAGACAGAGGTTGCAAGGGTAAACAGTTTGGTTGCTAGGGAGCACCCAGTGATGTCATGAAAACGTCTTACTATGATTAGCATAAACAAACCCCCATTTCTCTTTGATGTTTCATCTTAAAGACATTTTTGTTGACGTTTCCCGTTTATTTTCAATGTCCGTTACAAATCAACGGTAAATATTTAACCCCTTCTAGAGCCTGGAGGTTCGAAGTTGGTATGTTTTTGCTCAGACTGATAACCTCCACAAGTGTGGTCAGTTTAAAGTTTCTATAAGGTTCTTAGTTTGAGTCAGTGTTGACCCTGTGTTGAGTCAATGGAAAATTTCCCAGGATTTTCAGCAATTTCCAGAATTCCTTTAGTGGTACTAGACTAAAAAGATATAGCAACCTGAGTCAGACCAGTTTAGATATCTGGGCAAAGTTTGGTGACTCTAGCTTGAACAATATAACTTTTTATAAGCTAACACAATATGTTTATATTGGGGATGTTGGTGAGAGAAGTGGACATACATTTACAATGAAGGAAAGAAGTATTTGATCCCCTGACGATTTTGAGCTATACCCACAGACAAATAAATGATCTTCTTTCTCTTATAGTACATAGATACACACCTGGTTGTAAAGTGCACAAATATGTAGGGGTGTGTTTCCGGAGGCGTTCTGTGCACTCATATCTGCGCCATAGCCCAACAGATACTCAAGATGCTCCACATGACCGTGACGACATGCCTGTTGAGGACAAACACATAGTCATTAGCAATGTTTTCTCAAAAAAAACTACTGGTTAAGGTTCTTCTTCTAAAAAAAAAAAAAAAAAAATGATAAATTTGAAAACGATAGCTCTAACTAAACCTAACCAGGTTAACCTGAGATGTGAGACAAGGGCGTGTACAATCTGCTCTAAACCAATCACAGCAAACCTCTCCTGGTGCTTGAGCTTGAGAGATTGAGAGCTTCTGGTCGTTTGTCTGTCTTAGTTGTTCTTATCTTATTGTTCCTGATTCAGTTTAACATTTTGTTAGGGTTAGGACACAGGGCGAGAGGGTAACTAAGTACCTTGTTAGGTTTAGTTTGTTTGTATTTAGAGTGTGTTTCTTTTGCTTCTTCATACATAAATTAAATAACATTTTAGATCATGGTTGTTGTTGTAAATAAACTCAGTTCCTCACTTTATTTTGATGTCTGGACGGTCAACTATACCTGGCCAAATAACACCTTGAAACATTCTTTAATTGCTCCCCACATATTTTTAGCGGGCCAATATTAGTAATCAACAGGGAATGTCAGGAATCTTACAAACCTGCCATTCTTTCTCGAAATTGACTTCAGAATAGCGTGACCGCCCCATCTACTGTGGTTAAGATGCTCAAGGTGGATCTCTACCATTAAGGCTTTGAGGATCTTCAAAGTTCTCGCAAGAAAAGTTCTTCCAAGGACCCTTTTTGGGTCTCATCATCCCGCATGTTGACATGGTTCTTTAGTTAACGCATAACTAAGAGGTAGTTACTACAGAACTAACTAGTACCTCTGCAGTAACTAGGAAGTTACAGTTACAGTTAACTATCAGTTACTATTGAAAATATACATAACCCCTAAGTAACTACCATTAACAAATCATTAACTGTTATCTCTAAAGTTCTGTGTTGTGACTTTAGAATACTCTTTCAAGTAGTTCCCTGATAACTAAGTGGTAACTCTTCAGAAACTATTCAGTAGTTCCATGAGAATATATGGTAACTTGAATGATTCATGATGCAAGGTGTGGAAAAGGTAAAAGTTAGGAAGCCTGAACACAAAAGAATAATTATCTGGTTCCCAGGTAACAACTGATTAGTTACCATATGGAACTCTAATCCTATGTGCAATAACATACATGTGCAATAACTTATATGTGCAATATCAATAATTCAACACTTTTCTGTAAAGTCGATAGTTGTTAGTTTTCTATATATTTTATTTATTCTATTTACAGTACATTATATTTTATTTTTATTTCATTTTTCTAATAATCTTCTTTGTATTTGCATATTTATATATTTTTAAATAAGCAGTCACTGGAAAAATAATTTCCTTCGAGATTAATAAAGAATTATCTTATCTTAACTACTGAATAGTTACTGAAGAGTTACCACTTAGTTATCAAGGAACTACTTACACCAGACGTCTCTCAGTTATGTTTCCATTACAACTTGTTGTTTTTTATGCTTTATGGGGTAGGATATCCACTCCACGCACTGTTCAAAATTAAAAAAAAAATAAAATAAAATACGACGTCTATAGCAACTTTCTTTAAAACCTGAGTGAATGAATCATTTGACAGTGAACATGCACAGAGAGTTTTTTAATACAATGTTCTCAATGTGAGAGTGAGTGATACCTGGTGCGTCTCTTGCCAGCCGTTCTCATCTTGGCAGCAGAGGGCAGCATTTCGACTCAGTAGAAGCTGGCAGCAGTATGTGTCTCCTCCAGTTGTTACAGTGTGATACAGTGCTGTCAGTCCTCGACTGTCTTTGGAGTTTGGAGATGCACCAAGATCCAAAAGCACCTGGAGAGTAAGCATATGCAACATGAGTTATGCTCAACCCTCATATCGTCTTTTGTAACATTTTAAATATTAAAATCAAGTATAAACATTTACCGGTAAATGCCATGCATAGATGTTTCATTATCATTACTATTTACTTCTTTTTTTTTATTAAATATCTGTCTCCTTTCATTTCATACTCGTATTTGTAAAGATCAAAAGTAATTTCATTTCGGTTCAGATGCAGCAGAACACATGTAAACATTTTTTTTTTCAGCCAGACCACAAAAACAGTAGAACAACTCTAGTATTAAAAAAAAGCACAGGTCCTTGTAGTAGTTCTAAAAACAACAAAAAAATGTTTTTTGGTGATCCAAACTGACCATTTGAATCCATTTGAACGGCAACATTTGAATTCTATCGTTTGGTAAGATTGGCAAGTTTTTCCATATAATACAATCTTTATTACTAAAACACAGTGTCAACTAAAGTGCTGCACACTGCAAACATTAAAGTAAGGCAGCATTACAAACAGTTAAAAAAATAAATAAAAGGCACAAGCCCCTTAATCCATTATTTATTCATTCATTCATTCATTCATTCATTTTCCAACCCGCTTATTCCCTTTTTAGGGTCACGGGGGTCTGCCAGTGCCTTTCTCCAGCGCACATTGGGCAAGAGGCAGGGGTACACCCTGGACAGGTCGCCAGTCTATCGCAGCAATGGCAATTCGAATAAGATGGGTGTTCGCTCATCTGTAAATATAAACCAAAACTTCTCTTCTCTTCTCTTCTCTTCTCTTCTCTTCTCTTCTCTTCTCTTCTCTTCTCTTCTCTTCTCTTCTCTTCTCTTCTCTTCTCTTCTCTTCTCTTCTCTTCTCTTCTCTTCTCTTCTCTTCTCTTCTCTTCTCTTCTCTTCTCTTCTCTTCTCTTCTCTTCTCTTCTCTTCTCTTCTCTTCTCCTGCTTCTGCCCCTCTGGGAGTACATGCTCCTCTATTTGTTCTGCCTACTGCTGCCTTTCTCAGCTGATTACATGTGACCAAACAAGCCAATCACAGTGGTTTGACGCACGACATGAAAAAATTAAAGTTTACATTAGCACTCTTGTACTTAAAAATACACCGTATACAGCCCTTGCTTGCATTCCACAGCTTAGGGGTTGCAACAGAAAAAGTCAGATCACTCCTAAAGGCCAACACACACTGATCCGAATTTTCGGTTCTAAGTTTTGTATGACAATGCACCTCAGTCGGAAATTATGGGTGCCAAAAGAACATCACACATCGGACCGAACCAGTTTCACACTGTCATATGGCAGGGCGCATAAAGTTTAAGTGATTCAGCAAGATACACTTTAAAAGTGAAAAAGGAGATTTTAAAACCAATACGGTACTGGAGGCCAATGAAGGGACAGTAAAATCAGGGTAATGTGCTTGTTCTTTATAACGCCTTGAGGCAGCGTTCTGGTCTATCTATTGTGATACACCGTAGATAAGCTTATGAACTTTACTTCTAGATCCTACTTAAATATTCCATTGTGTTCGTTATGCCTCTATAGGAACAGTTTCATACCTCAATAGCTTGCTGGTTTTTGGCATGAGCAGCTTTGTGCATTGGGGTCATTCCATCTTTAGCTCTGAAGTCCAAATGGGCGCCTCCATTTCTCAGTATTGTAATGGACTCCACCACATTCTCCAGTTGAACCACATGAGTCAAAGGAGTCTCTGTAACACACAAGGTCTCAGATTCATGATCTCAATGATGATTAAATTAGAGAACCCTCTGTGTTTAACCATTAAATCACCAAATTTCTTGTTTTTGTTCTCTTTTTTTCATACCAGTCAGCAAAAATTGGCCAAGTTTGGCATTTGTCTGATACATACGTGTACCTTGCCGCTCGGTCCAGTCATGTACCATACTTCATTGTCGTACTTGGACCATGCAAATATTGAATTGGGGTAGACACAAATTGCTAGGTAAGAGAGACAGCAACATACAGGAGTAAACACAGGACAATATTTGAATATCACTGTTGCATTGGAAATGTGTTCATCCTGAAAAAAAAAACTGGTTTGTCATCTGCATTTTATTCCCTTTTCTCTGAATAATTGGTCAGGGAAGGCGTTTAACTGGAGTTTCTGAACTACTTGTTTTGCTCTCTGTGATTGGCTGAGTTTTGCATATTCATGTAGGGTTCTGGATCCGGCCCTGTCTGGTTAGTGAAGGCAAGTACAAGACTTTTAGTACCACAATCACTTGAAGAAGTTTTGTCCAAAATATAGCACTGGTAAATACACAGATAAGCTTGCAGTGCAGGCCGAGTGAAGGCTGTGAAGGTTCTATGATCACTTTGGATTGTATCTCTCTGATGTTTCCATTTTAGCTAAGGGATAAACAATAGCTGTTTGGTTCTTGGTATTCATCAAAATTTGTCATTTTCTCCACATAATTTGTCAACTGAGATGGCTAAAACTGTGTATTGTTTGTTTAATAATCCACGAAGGTCAAGTTCAAGATCAGAACAAAAAATGATTGTATTTCCCGATTGACCTCAGGGCCTTTTTTTTCAGGCATTGGACTTGACGGAATCTGATCTGAGTCTTGTCTTCAAGTGTGAAAAAGGTGAGTCAGTGCGTGCAACAGGTTGATTTCCTGACCATCTTGGGAAATTGTAATGTGAAATTAACCACCCACACAGAGGGCGGGGAGTCCAAAATTCCTCTTGATGTCATTAAGTATTACTTTCTGAATGCAATTTTTACAGACCTGTTTTTTATTTATTTTCTTTTTTTTTATTACATTGTGAGTTCTTAAATTTTGATGTTTTTCTTAATCCGTTTCAACAACCTTCTGCTGTACCTCCAGTCTCTGGATCCTGAAAATTGGGGTCCAGTCCCTTATCCAGCATCCGAGAGAGTTTCTCCAGCTGATGGTTCTGGATGTGATCAATGAACCTTCTCATGTTAGGCTGGTACACACAGATATAAAAAAATTAATATTCAGAAAAAAAAATCAAGCCAAAATAGTACAAGACATTCTTTACATTCATTCCTATATTTCTCCTGTTGTTATCCTTCTCTTCCTTTGCAGCATTTTAAATTCTTTCTCGTGTCAAAATCAGGAGTTCTCTCCCCTTCAGTGATGCACCAAGGAACAGCTTTCAGCAGTTTTATATCTTCTCAATATAATGAATTGATTGAGAATCTGTGATCAAATAAAGATCTACTCAAGGAATTTTTTCTGTAGAATAAATTTGGGTCTGCATTGAGACATAAATGCCTTTCTAAATATTGTATATACAAAAGTACATACCTTACAATAATAACAACACAAAAATAAGTAGGTGTTTTCTTCTGGGAAAAGTCATGTATTATAAGAGGATTTTATTGAGCGTCTACATTATTCTACAGTTTTTAATGTATGTGTATTTAATTGAACAGTCCAGGTTGCTGCTAGACTCCAATGCTGTCATTTAAAAAGTGATTAAACAAAAAATAATGTAAAAAGCAATAGTCCGAATTTCTGTCTTGTCTGCTATGATCGGTTCATTTTTCAGTGAGTTAATGCTATATAGAAAAGTTGGAGTAGAGGGCAAATATAGGGATGATAGATGAAATATCAGTTTCATATTAAACGGTTTGTCATATTAAATCCATTTACAGTTTTATAAACCAATCTTTTTTGGTTTGCTTTACTCTGATGCGAAAAATAATGCACATCTCACCTGTGTGTTGATTCTGGCGATTAGCTTTTGATCCAGACCGGAGGGATTGTAGAGGCGCGTTTTGTAACGAAACTGTCTCACAAAGAGAAAAGAACGACGACTTTAATTTAATTTGAACAATTCATTAGTCATTTTATTTTAATGTTTTACTGTCCAAATCAGTAACTATATAGAATGGAGAACTAAAAAAAATTACCTAACTATTATTATAGTAAATTCTAAGAGATATTTTTTCACATACTGTAAAAAAGGATGCATTAATTGTCCTAAATTAATATACATAAATAAATTATTTATTAACATAAATAAATATATGGCCCTATAGATAGATATTAGGGTAAAAATGAGGGTCACTGCCTACTATCTAATCAATTCTAAGTTTAAAGGGTGAAAAAATCAGACAGATAGTGGTGACTGGAACATAATACTTCAGAGTTGTTTAGCTGCATGTTTGTTTACCTCTAGTGTTGCGACACACTTGCCATCAGGAGCTGAAAATTCTCCCATCATTCTCTCTTCATCCAGAAACTCTCCAACATCATCCCCATCATACTCTTCACCATCCTCTTCATATTCTTTCTCTTGAGAGTTCTGGAAGAGGCCGTAGTTGAGCACATCCTTCAGGTTTTGGCTCAGTCCACACAGAACCAGTTGCTTCGCTGCCCAGACTGTTGAACAGGCCTCGAAACTCATGCATTTCTGCAACAAAAAATGGAGTCAGATAAAAAATGTAATGACTTTTCGGAAGTTGCAGGAAATTAGTTCTTTAAGTTTAAAAAGTGTACAATTCCTTGATTATGACATGGCTATGCTAATGTCTTGGCCACAAAAGTCGAAAATTTAACTAGTGAAAATAATTTTTCTTCATCTACAATCTGGTCCTAAACTTAAATTTTTCAATTTTTAATCAAATATTTTACAGCTTCGATGGCATGTTTCTTAGAAAATAAAACAATTTTTAATTTTTTTTCTGGAAGTATGTTAATTTATTTAGAGAAGATTTCAATTGCTGACAGTTGCACTTGTCCCCTAATCAAAATGTGATCATTTTCCTAAAATATTAAAGGATGTAAGTTAATTCCAATAATTTCAAGCCTGAAACTTACAGTTTGCTGCAGGTCAGGAATGAGAATGTTGATCATAACTGTGCTGTTCTGGCCTTCCATCAATCTCTCCATTCCAATCGTCTCATACAGAGCTTCCTCTCTAGAGCTTTCTATGTCCTCTCTGGAGTTTTCAGCATCTTCCTTGCAGGCATCTTCGTCTTCTTTGGAACATTCTGATCCTGAGTCCTGAGAATAATCTGAAAAGCTCTGTGCCATCTCGTCCTCACTTGACGTAGGGCTCCGGGGCATCTTCTGCACACTTTCTGCAACAGATAAAAAGCTGCACGTGCAAGCACTTGAAAAACTAGGAAATCTAAGTCAATTTAACAATAAAGCTGATATTCAATTTAATGTACAAACACGTAATGTTTATAATCGTCATAATGTGCAGAAATCTGAATCATAATGAACTATGCTGTTTGTGTACATCATTCCAATGCGGTCAGTATATGTACAAACAACATAGTATGAAATAAAAGAGTAGCTGGATGGCATGGGGGCTTCCTTGCTATACCCCCTCCCCCTCAGGGGAGATGTTGGGGAGAAAGGGAGGAGAAGGCTTGTACGTAGTCATTGAGTGAGAGGTTAGTTTGGTATTTATGAGGAGTTTGGTTCCAAAATGTAATGAATGCCATTTTTAAAAAAGAAATGAGTGTTTTGTTTTCACGTTTGAAAAACTTATAATCAAGTTTCCATAAAACACAATACTTGGTGTGTAAACGAGGCCTGGTTTCAATATCTGGTTTCTCACACGCTTTTACCAATCTATTAATGGAATTATCACTCTTTGGAAAAACAATAACGTATTTTTAAATAAATCTTTAAAGATTAATTTCAATTGTTTATGTTTGCATGTCTTTGATGCGCTTTATGGAAGTTTGGAAATGAAAATTTTGATTACTTTTGTGCTAAAAAAAATTGGTTGCTCAACGTTTCAAAATGGAGTTATGGCGTTTTGGAAAAATATAGGAGTGAGATAATAAGGCAATTGGCTTTGGGGTCACACCCTAGAAACTCCTCCCGAAATAAATGTATTTAATTATTAACAGGACTAGCTATTGACTTGTTAGTTGTTAATTGGTCACTGACAAGATAGTTTAATTTACTTGCTCATTGCAGTGTTCGACAAGATAGACGTTGGAACAGACTCTCTAGTGATACAGTTTGAATGTCAGGGTGTGCCATCCTGACTGTTGCACAGCATTTTTCATGAAGGTTGCAGGATTGAGGGCGAGACACAGTGGAGCATTTCCAAATAAAGCCTTTCTAACTGGAGCAGATCTCCTGCACTCTTTCATCTCATTATTCTCATCCAAGCATCCTCTCCACTGCTGCGAGAAATGGTTAGAACCGATGTTATACAGATTTTAATGCAGGCTTTTTATTTTCTTGAGAACTGTACCAAACAAAATATAAAACGTACCAAATCAAGGCATTGTTCTAAATATAATCACAGGTAATTAACCCAAAACCTGACAGTCATACAAACCTTAATAAAAGCAAATGCATTAAGCAAATGCATTAAAATAATTGATTTTTGTATCCATTAAGTGTATTATGACCAAACTATTTCTTTACATATCTTGTCAAACAACTCTTCTAAGATCATGTTCTTTATGTGATATTGAAAGTTTTTTATTCCACCTCTCATTATCCCATGCAGCACCTGTCTGTCTCTGTGCACCTCATCATAATTTGCATTACATCCATTTCATAATTATCTCTTGCTGAAATATAAAGCATAGGAATAACAATAACTATAAATATTAAATCAAGTTAATGCTTTTACCTGAATCTTGTTCTTTCCGCTTGATTTATTCCATTTAAAATCAAAATATGTTCTTTGTTGGTCACTTGAATCCTAAAAAAATGACCTGCATGGCCTTTAAAAAATGTTCACAGTGTTCAGTCCAAAAGGCTTGTGAGAAGAGAATCAAAAGTAATATTGGATCTAGATGATTAGACTCTTCTATGGTGACTCTGTGAAGAGCAGATAGCCTGGGTGGGTGAATTTAAAGAGATATTCCCTCAAACAAATGCACACAGTGCTAGCAACATTACAGTTACTACAAAGTGTATTGCAATTATCCTAATTATCCTGAAGTATCATGCATTTTTTTTATTAATATTCATTTTTCATCTATTATTATTTTAACTCTCGCTCACCACTCTATCTGTGGAATGTTTGCCAAATCTTGATAATCCATACTCAGTTATCACATTAAAGTTGAGATGAGTAGATTTATTGCTTATTGCCAATATTCCACGAATCAAATGTCCCTAGCAAATGATCAAATGCATCCCAAGCGAATGCAGCATCATTTTCATATAACCACACATTTTTTAAAACACTGGGCAAAATGGATCGTTTTTAAAATGCTCTGCACCCAAGGTCCAAGTGGACAGTGGTATTTTCAGTTCTAGGGGGAATTTTCATTGTCATCATACAATTTTTTAGAAACAACAACTGTGTTGCTGTTTACTATCATGGCTTACAGGATCTTTGAACAGAGGCGCATGTGCTTTTGCAAACTCAATGCAGAATACTCAGTTTTAAAACACCATGAATCAACTGTCACTTGTTGGTTAGGTAGAGTCTTTACCGCAAACTAAGGTTTTTGAGTGTGGATGCAGTTTTTTTAAGGGACAGTGTGGGTGCGTTTTTTTTTTTTTTTTTTTTTTTTTTTCCTCAAAGCGTGACAAAAAAGAAAATCTGGTCAAAAAACCTGGGTACATGACCTAAGCAATAATGCCCAGACCTCCTCCAGCTTATATACATACACTCTTCTCCCAAAGTCTCTCTTTATTATTAAAAACTTAACGTTATCTTATAAATTTGTTTTTCCTTTTAATTCAGACTATCGTATGAATATTCGTATGTCACAAATTCTGTTCGTGGAAAGAGAATGAATCATGGTTGAATTTGTTACAGAGCTGCAGTTAAACTGGGACATTATCGAGGTCACTGGAGGGGCTGGAAACAGAGAAGAAGAGAAGCCACGGGGACACATAATAATATTTCTCCATTAGAATCCAGAATTATTAAATTACCAGAGGGACGTCAGAGGGAACTCGTCTGATCGCTCCATTCGGAATTTAACACCAACAGCGATAAAACTAGCAGCTCTTTCCATGCTGATTAAAAGGTTTATCATGACTTCTGGAATAAATTTGCACTTGTGAAAGTTTACAGTTCAGTTTACAGTTTACTTTTATACCTAAACTTAAAAAAATTGTTTATCCTAAAATGTAAACTCTTATTAACAGCTGCGTTTCTTCGTTTTTATCATGTGACAGAAACTGGACCGTTTTCATATTTTCGTTTAGTTTATTATTCCCCTTTGACTGTAAACACATCCGCTAGAGGGCAACAGACCATCAATGACAACAACCGGTACAAAATAAAAGCCCGCTAGAATAATTTATTTACACGAAATAATATTTTTATAGAATATACATACTAAGTAAATTAATTGTACATTCACCAACCAAGCACAAATCTAGCATTGCTTTATATATGGAAATAAATACAAAATGCAAACAGTGGAACCTCATTTATTAAAGCTGTTTTTGTTTTTAACTTTTAAATTCACTACTAAAAAAAGACAAACAAATACGGTCAATTATAAAATCCTGTTAACCAGAATCCCAGTGGACAATATTTAAATTAGAACACATGCACACAGATATAGGTCTAAGTTGTGATTAAACAGGTTATTAAAAGTCTTTCATATTCATTCAATAGCTTTCATCAGAGGCATGGACTCGAGTCAGACTCGACTTGACAATATGGTAAAAACACTTGTGACTTGACTTGGACTTGAACCCCAATGACTCACGACTTGACTCGGACTTGACCCCTTTCTGAAAGAATATTTGTTTTGCTTGAGTCATGTTGGCTTAACAGATTTACATCAACTTTTACATTTCTGTGTTTAGATTATTATTTATTTTAATTTTTTTTATTTAATGCTTAGATTCTTAGCATTTTAGGGTTGAAATACATTTACATTACATTTACATTTGTGGAGTTGGCAGACCAACCACAGGAAAGCTTAATTGCTTTATTTGTTGTTGTTTTTTTTTTTTTTTTTACTTGAAATTTTGTAGCTTTTTTTCCAGTGTATTTCCAGTACAACACAATAAGCAACTTCCATAAACAAATAATTTTTTTCAGCTGTGAAAGCAAAACAAATCGGTGCAAAATACAGTAAAACTGCTTATAGCTATGTTCAAGTGTATCTCTCTCTCTCTGTCAGCTGAATTAAAGCTCATTTTCAGAGACAGACTCCTGACGGTTGACAACCGTGTGTCTCTTTTTATGCAAGGGAGGGGGGTAATGAGGAAGCTCTGAAACAAAGCACTTCTTATTCCTGCCAGTCATGAGACATAAGATGACACAAACACACGGTCACCCACGCACACACAGACAGAGAGAAGTGTGTGTATGGTCACTAATGAAACTCTTATGACTGAAACAAGCAGCGTAAAGTAGAGTTAACAGTCAATAACATAATATCGAACATTTAATATCAACAGATTGTTATTATGTTCTGTGTACGGCCTCAACCATTGTACAGAATAGTGGAGCACAATGACACACTATTAAGGACAGGTTAGGTTCCTGGTTTAGGCCTGTCTTTGTGGAGTTTGCATGATCCCTCTGAGTTCCTTTGCTTACATGGGTCACATAGGGTGATTGCTTCCAATCTGAATCCATTGTTCATAGGAATGTGCTTTCAATGGAGAGTGAATGTGGCAGACTGATGTACTGATGTTCTTTGCAGGAGGTACTCCTGGCTTTAGCCAATGTGATTGGGAAATAAGCACCAGCAGACCTTCTTGACTCAAATAAAGAATGTTTACATATTGACCATAGTTGATATAAAACTATGGATGAAGTGTCCGTGACATCATCCATCACTCATGTGGAGGTTCAAATTTGGTGTCCCCAGCCAACTCAATACCTCAGTTTCGGACAATGCCTAAGCCTAAGCTCCACTACTTTATAGCTCCATCACTCATGAACTCCAGTTCACCTTTGTTTTCTGAAACATTTTTGAAAAACAAATCACCTTTTTTAAAAGCATAAAGGAAAACATAAATATAAGCATACATAAAAACATAATTGTTACATAAAAGCATAAATAAATAAATCACTCCCTCATTCAAAAGTTGAGCACTTACTAAGTCTGGTGTCAAAAAGAGTCTGCTTGTTTTTCTGACCAGCCTCAGGAGGACAGTTAATATATTGGAGTTTGAAGAATTTTCCTATTATGGTGGACAGAAAAAATAAAAAATATATATATTTAAAATAGAAGCAAAAGTAAAGTAAGAACTAAGAATTCACCCTTTACTGTCTTTTTAATTGCAATAATGTTTCATTACAACTTGTTTTTGAACAAAAAGGTTTCTGTTGTGAGAAATAATGATGCTATTTGCATACATAGCTACTTTTCTATTCAGACACCAAGGGATTTTTAGCCCAGTTTCAAACAACAGAAGAAATAGCCAGTAAAGTTGACAGGAAGTGCTGATAACATCACTTCCTGTCAGTCAGTGGAGCAAGACTGGAAAACTAGCATGCAGAATGAAAGAAAAGGTGTACTGGGTACTAGGATGTGAATCACAGTTCCCCTTTAGGTGTGATTTATGGACATTAATAAAGACTCGAGTTTCTCCAGATTCTACGCTCATTGGATTGACCTGACTTTTGTACAGAATTGTTTGTACATACTGGTTTTACTAAAAGTTTAATTACCCTTTCTCTAAATTATAAAGCCATATACAATCATATTTAAGATCAACATTTAAACACTATTATAATAATAATATCATAATAATATTCACCTGGATTATGTGACTGTTGCAACAAAGCACACACAACATACTGGCTTCTGGTGGTAAATGCTACACTGAGGATGTTCTCAGATCCAAATTAGAATGTTTGTTTTCTGAATGCTCTGCTAACCCCAGTCCAGTTGAAATCTGGATGTAGTTCTGGGTGTAGTTCCCGTATGAGAGTGGTAGTGGAAGATGTGATGTCACTTGTGGAGCCACTCTTTAATACATAACATGGTGGTAAAAGTTTCTGTCTGGTCAAATGCAATGTTTATTTGAAAATTTACATTTATTTGTTCAAAAAATACCCAGTAAAATATTGTCCAGAAAGTTATTATTTTTTAAAGGCATTTCTCTTTCTTTTTAGCAAACAGTCGCTTCATATGGCACGTTTCTACTGCATGCTTGTTTTAGGGCTTTTGTGTTCAGAGCATTTTTTGCAAAAGAACAGTAAAAACAAGCTTTGGAAAACAACACTAGTTATGATATCTAATCTACCTACTTTACAGTGTGTTTTTTCAAACCTTCTTTCAAGATTTTAAAAGAAGGCTAAGTCAGGCCAGGGAGATACTTTTCTCTGATTGAAAAATATGGTGTGACACAAGATCTTGATGATCACAGAATGGGCAGTTGTTGAGCTCACTGATTGGCCAGAATTAAAACTGCACACAAACATACAGCATAGCTGGTAGAAATCAAGAAATCACCAGTTTAAAAAAATACCACTCCTTTCGATGTTCTCCATTGTTCTGTGTCATATACCCTTAGCATTGTGTGTCTTCTTCTTCTTAATTTTTTATGCTGGGGTTGTGAATTTACATGGCTATGATGAATGTTATACATGAAGCACCTTAAACATGTGTAAAACGTTTTTAACAAGTGATGTGTAAAAAAAGCCCACTCAGAGCCGATACTGCAAGTCGATGGAAAAAAGGTAAATTATGGAAAGAAGAGCTGAAGCATAGTAAGCTCTGAAAAAGTTTCTTTATTTGAAGAGAACAGGATCCGAAGTGATCATGGACGAGGCAGCACTGCAACGTTCATGAAACACCCACTGAAGCACTTACTATGAAGCGACACTAAAGGCCTCTACACATACGTTCGAATTGATCAGCTCTTTGTCTGGGTAGAGAAAATATTGATGCAATGACACTCCCGGCCTGAAGATGCCGTTTTTGGTTCAACAGAAAACAGAAAAAAAAAAAACTAAAAAAATCATGGATGTCAAGTTGCTTATACTGTTGATCACAGGGAGCTGTTTGACAAAAATGTGGAGAAAAGGGAGAATTTGTTATTTCTTCTGGGTTTCCTATAAAAAAGTCTCTATGAAAATGTGGAGTGAGCGCCACCAAGCAGCTCTTTTACATCTTACGTCATCAAACGAGCCAGGTTTAATTGTTTTTTTTTTTTTTTTTTTTTTTTGTTCGGACAGAATATGCGATGTCCCGTTGTTACCCATGGTTTTCGAATGAGGCGCGTTGTCACATGAAACTTCGGATCGAAAATTCTGAATGGTGTGCATTGGCCTTAAATCTTAATTTTAAACTCTTTATTTTCACAGATCTGTTGAAAACTAAATTTGGTCACCCTTTTCCTAAGGAATATCAGTTTAACATCTCAGGACAGTGTTAAAACTAATGCTTCCTAAAGCATTTCCTCTGCAGACTGGTGCTGACCAGGCTCAGCCCTACTTCGCTAGTGGACAACCATTCATGGGCAGCAGGGTGTTGAATAAACATAGTTTATTCAAATGTAAATTCTCGGAACAATTTTAGTGTGTGAAGAAGATTGAGTGAAAGAATAGAAACTGTGATTCACTAGTGAGTGACTATAAAAACCTTTAAGGAGAGTCCCTGCAATGACAGGAGTGGCTTTGTGTGTGTTTGTGTGTAGTAAACATAAAGGATTCCCGTGAGTATCCTCTGCTGCTCCCTTAAATTCCTGATAAGTGTGGGACGGAAATGTTTCCTACAACGAACACAAGGGACTCTTTTCTGCTATTACAGAAGAAATTATCTACAATTATCCCTATCACATGAGGAATCAGAACACACTAAGACATGGACGCACACAAAGAAACCAATCAAGGGCTCACCCTGAAAAACCTGTTCCTAGAGTTTTTGAGGTTTGGAATTTGTGACACATTCATACGTCATTCAATAAAAGATAAAAAAAAGTGTGAAAAAAATCTTCTTAAAAGGGAGAAAATTGTGTTCTTCATTGTTTCACGTTTGGTTTTGGTGTATATGCGGCCTTTAAAGGGTCTTTTCACATTGAGGAGCTTTTAGAACAATTAAAACCTATTTAGAACAAATTTATTGGGTTTTCCTGGAGCAAGATGTAGAAAACAGTATAAATGGGGAGACTTTTAAAGGAGCATGTGTGGTGCCTCTAAAATAGTTTAAAATCCATTCAAATCACAATACTACTTGAGAAAATATTTAATTGTGCTATTTTAGGGATAGCATGGTACGACTCTGAGCTAGATGCACGCTGGTTGGAGAGCTCACGGTGCCATTAATTTCAAAATCGTACATATTTATAACATCTGCAAGTAATTTATAGTTGAGTGAAATGACAATGGTTGGGATACCTTCCTAAAATGTCTAAAATAATGCTTTTATTCAAAGTGACTTACATTTGAATGAATTACATTTGAATGAACACAATTTTTTTTGGTCAGTTCTTGGTTCCCTGAGATTTGAACCCATATCCTTTGCATTGTCAGTGTGAGAAATATGAGTGCCACAAAACAAGTAAGGGTCACCTTTAGAGGCACGGATAGTGTTTTTGAATTAATCTTGACAATAGCATCCTGCGTATAGAGTGTGTGCTAGAGTGCACCACAATGTGTTTGTAAGCACGTGTGAAGAACATTCATGTGTACATGCGTGTGGGAGTGTGGATGCAAGCGTCTTCTAGGTGTTGCAGTGGATGTGTGAGACTCAATGGATGTGTGAATCGCTTCTCAGATAAATATATATTCAAATGAGGCAAAGAGACCTCAACTTTGTCCATTAGTTAGTGGCACCTACAATTATCCCAATAATATACAGCACTGTATATGAAGTGAAAAAGACCCTGTGTCACCTTTTAGACTAGTGAGTGTATGCCTATAATAGAGACAGATGGACATTCTTGGACTAGTTCTTTTCACTGCCATTGCAAGAATAATAATACATTTATATATTTTTATCCAGACCATATTTAAATTGTCTGCCAGTTCTCCCAAACTGGTGGAAACACATTGTATTGTATCAATAACTGTTTGACTGACAAGAAGCAGGGACTTAAAAACTTCAAAAAGTTTCCAACTTAAATCTGAAACTATGTTACTGACAAGTACCCAATTGCAAAGTCACATCACTCCAATTTGATCCTTGCTCTGTTGGTTTCTCTGGAGCTTTCATTGATCACTTCCAAGGCTAGGAATGCCTTAGTGCTTGACTGAATTTATTTGACCTCGCAGTCAAAAGTGCCTTAAAAATCATCCCATGTATAACAAATTCTGTTCTTTTACATTATTTTAGTGTAGTAGTGGGTACAAAATTGTGTAATAGTCTACCTCTAGAACATAAACATGAGCATTCAAGATGAGGATGGGATCAGTCACGATTTTTACTTTATTCACCTCAAAAAGGAACAACATTCCACATTGTGTAATCTGTTTAACCAAAAGTCAACAATTTGGGCCATTCCAGGAGAACTGCAGATCCATGATGTCTGGACAACAGGGATGTACCAGGAGCAGTTAACAAGAGAGTAGAAGACGAGTGGAGGTGGAGAAACCCAGCAGAGTGTGATCACGGACAGTCAGGGAGGTGTGAAACGTAGGCCTGACAATAGTGGTAAAGCTGTGATGACTCGTTTAATTGTTGGAAAGGAACTGGGGATGTGCTCTGATTGGATGACAGGTTCTTTGGGGTGATTGTCTGCAGGTGAATCTGTGGTTGCTAGATTGGTTGCTGGCTATTTCTCTTCCGGCTGGCTATTTTGCACTTACGGCCTCCTGCCCACCACCCACCAGTACAGGGCAAAACGGGGAGAAGTGGCCAAGGCAACAACAGCAGAATGGTCCTGGCAGGGATCGTCTTTGCCATTGGACGACCAACTCCACCACTACACCACTTCTCACCCCATTTGATTCCTATTGAAAGCTTGTTTTAACATTTAATGTGTATTATTGTGAAAATTTGTCCTGTGTGGAGCACTATGGGCCAACTGCATGGCTGCAGCTATTTGGATGATGGGCTTTTAAACAGGTTAGGGTCATTTCGGGTATAGCTTATACTGTACACCAACTTGAGTGGAAATTATGGTCTGCACATTGAACCCCCGTAACAATCTTTCAAAAAAGGTTTGTGATTTCAATAAGTTTCCTCCAATCATCAACCTTTGTTCCAGGAAATCCAGCCTCCTCTTCATTTTAAGATAGAAATACTACAATGAATATGACACAACATTTGTATTAACCAAACAAGTCTCTTGAGGTTCCTTGCCGTAATTGCCCCTGGTGATCAATGATTAGTCTGTCTACAATGTATTTAATTATGCAGAAATGTGGGTGGATGACTTCAACCTCCGCATTCCCATTGTTTATGAAGGTATGCGTGCAAAAGGATAGATTTATTCTAGGTTCAGGCATGGAGGAGGAGAAAGATGAAACTGTGCTTTTTGAGGCTCGAGATTTAATGCCACTCGATGCCATCCTGCAGGTCAATGAGCACTTTTGTCAATTCCCCCCTTTCTGATGCCGCCTGGGGCCTTTTTGAGTATTTTTTCTAAAGAATTAGCTTTTTTGTGACAATGATTGATATCATTTTTTTTCAGTACAACCCTAGCTTCTTTTTTTACAAATAGTTTTTTTTCAATACATTACTCAATAATTCCACAACAGACCTGAAATTGAACCAAAATTCAATTCTGAGTAGTACATCTTATAATTTTTTTAACAGTTTTTATGTAAAAAAAAAAAGAAAGAAAAAAATCCCCCCAAAATCAGACAAAGTCAAAGCAGTGCGCAAATTGTATTCAAAAAAGCAGGCAAACCTCTCGTAAACTCCTAAATTTGCCAGAACTTGGAAAACATATCACAGGCTTTGTACTTCCATCCCTTCTTTTCACCACTAGATGGCACTGATTTGGGATCTTTTAAATTAAACACGAGCATGCATTTCCTCACATTTTAATTTGAATTACTTTGAAAAGATTGTGTCATAACTGTTCATTTAAAGCCAAAAATATCAAAATGAACTAACTTTTTGTAAGCTACAATTTTTTTTAATCAAATTAAGACAGGTGAGTCTCGGCCTTCCTAACTCATTCAAAACAGCCGCTGTGATTGGAACGTGCAACGGTGCGTGCTGAGACTTCTAAAGATTAATATCTATTCCATTTGCAGAGAAGTGACGCGACTTTGCCAGTCCTGAACAAATTACGTAGGTTTTGTGCAAAAAATGAGGTATGACCTTAACAACACATACTAATATTTTTTTTATCCATTCTGGAATTAGTAAATGTTTACTGATACTGATGTACTCCATTATACTATTCAACTGTAGCTTTGTGTTACTATGGTTACTAATGTGGCACCCACACAATATAAAGTGAATAAAGTGACCTGAACTCCCTGCCCGCTAATCTCAATCGAGTATTCAGGCATAGAGAAGGCTCAATGTCGCCTCTAAGTGAGAATATGAGCATTATTGTGTCTGCAGTATATCACCAAATGGATGTGTACGCTTTGAAGAATGCTACCCCCAAGTTAGTGCCTTTACAATGATGAAGACTCTATCTTTCCCCTGAGCAGTATATGTTTAAAGTGAAGAGGGCTCCATGTTGACCCCCCTTTACTGTGTGTGCGATAAAAATTCCTTCCTACACAAGAGTGTGCATCCAGAAATCCAGACACCAGGAACACACCCTTCATTCCTCTTACAAGCTGATACAAGTCAACGCTCCCGGTATCAGTATGTGTGAAATGCTAGAAAATAAACGCATGCATTCACACTTAAAACAATAGTGCCATCCTCCACAGAGAGCACGGGGTGTGTGCGTGTGTCGAGTGGCCTTAGAAGTGTGTTTGCTGAGAAACACAGAGAAGAGCTTCAGAAAAACATTAGCGCTGAATCATCAGAGAGGAATGCACAGCTGAGTTAGTGTGTGAGTGAGAGCGAGAGAGAGCCTGGGTGAGAGAAAAGAGTGTGAAGAACAAAAAATGATTTAAAGTTATTAGAATAAAAAAACAATGTTTGCACGCTGATGCCAGTAGTAGATGGTCTGCACACATCATTTGTGATGAAACATAGCGTGTTCAGATTTATTCATTTTTGTTTGAGGGCATCCCAAGATGTGTTTGTTGGTTTAAAAAAATCTCGTGGTTTTGTGCCGTGGTGCAATACTTCTAAACATAGATATTTGCATCATCCATCGGTGAAGCTCAGGGTGATGCAGTAAATGGTTTGAATGGCCAGTGGAGTCTCCAAACGGAGTGACATATGTGGCATGAGGACTGAGAGGATCTGAGAGAGCTCCAGAGTTCACCGGAAGAGTCAGAGGAAACACACACCCTTCCTTCCTGAAGAGAGACACGATCAGAGAGAGAGAGAGAGAGACACACGATCAGAGAGAGAGACACATGACTACAAGAACTATTATAATATAAAATCTAGGACCTTTTGGAACTGTTAATAATTACAGATTTGCTCTAATAAATACTAGGAGACATGGATTTTCAGATCCGGTGAAATCATTTTTCAGTAAAACATCAATATTTTTTCATTATATTACGTAATATTTCAACAACAAACCAGAAATTGTACAAAAAAATACAACCATGAGTATTACATTTTGTAAAAAAAAAAAAAACAAACAAAAAAAACTGTTTTTTATGTTTTATAAAAAAAAAAATCAAAAAGTGTTAAGACAAAATATAAATTCATAACTACCCCCTCCACCCCCCCCCCCAACACATTTTGTACAAAAATTGCACACCGTTTACTAATTCTCAGATCACCAAGCTGAGCTCACTCTCTCATGCAGCATGTTGCTTCGATCTTGTGTAAAAAATAATGATAAACAAAAAATAAAAATCAAGTTGCAAGATACGCACTTCCTGTTTCTATTGGAACAGGAAGTAGAGTTTCATAAGACGCACACAGACCTATGCAAACAAATAAAAGGACTGTTAACCAACATGTTCTCTCCTTCTGCTTGTTTCAAACCAACTTTGATTCTTAAGTGGAACACAACAAAAGGAACATCTAAAATAGCTAGCTACTTATTTCCAAATTATTCTTGTCATAACTGCAACTTGAAAAGCTTTCAATATTAACGGAAGTGCTGTTCACAAGAAAACCATTTAAATATTTTTAATGATGGACTACATAATTATTAGAAAGTGCTAAATGGATGCAGAGTATACCTTTGACCACTTCATGAGTTCCTTTTCTCAATTCCCCAATTCTGATTATAGACATCACATGCTTATCTCACACAGACAAACGCTCAAGCTTGTGCAAATGGTGAGTAATCTTGCTAAATGTTTTAGGAAAGCATCTGCAGCAGTTTCGCTCACATGCTTTCCTTGAAATAACTGAATTTTGAGAAAACGGTGCGTGTGCGTCTTTTGTTCACACCTTCACACATTTCAGTTTCCACAGTCCAACGTTGACTGTCTAACTCCAACTCTAGCAACATTTAAAGATATTTTTACTGTGGAAGTCTTATGCAGGACATAAATATAAAAAATAAGGAAACATTGTAAATTAAGATATTCAATTATGGAAACTCTAAAATCCGGTTCATTAAGATTGTTTGTTTGAAACATGAAAACATGGTTATTAGTCATATTTTCATCCAAAAATGTAAACAAACGTGCGGAAAATAGGAATATCGTATATATTTTTGTGATTAAAGCACCATTTCCACACAATGAGCCCAAGATAACAAAGTGGCCTGAGTACTTGTATCTTAGAATATATATTTTATGTACATTTATTCTTATTGGGTAAAAAGTTTATCCTACTCAGTTACTATGTGAATATTTTTTATGCACATTTTCTGCATATCTTGGTATTTCCATTCCATTGTTTTATGCAATATTCTAGCAGCAAGCGATCGAAACAGACCAGTTCTTGCCCAATTAACTGTTTCCAGTCAGGTCTTATAGAATTAACTGTCATAAAAGTAAAAGGAGAACCCACAGTCATTGAAAGATCATTAGAACTAAGCCTAGATAATGAAAAAACAACCCCACACCATAATCCCCCTCCAAAAAACTGCACACTTGACATGAGCAGTCAGAAACCAAGAAGCACAATCTATAAGGTATTAATACTAGATGCTACTTTTGTATTGAAATGTCCAGAAAAATAATGTCTATACTGTACGAATCAACATACTAGGTTGGCTCAGTAATTAAGGAATTGAGCAAAGCAAATATTGCAGCTTCAAAACCCAGGGAAACCAAGAAACTTGAAATGTAATTCTTTGGATAAGTGTCTGCCAAAGGCATGAATGATACATAATGATGCTGGCTCACTGAGAATGCAGCATTATGGGATTAAGAAGTGTGAATAGGGCACACTTTAATTCTTCAGAAGTAGTAGGGGCCTTGAATGTACTGGTCGTCATTTTAGTGCTTAGCTAGCTTCTTCCTTACATTAGACTACTTCCTGTTTCGCAAAACAAACCCAGTTGTATTTGTTTAAATTCTTCTTGCACTAACCATTTAAAACAGAACAAAATCGCTTATGAAAACTTTTTAAAAGTGTACATTGTCTTAGAACGTGAAATAAAACTTGATGGTCAGAGCAAACCATGGTTCCGGGTCGAAATTCTGTAGAAGCAAGCATAACTGTGTTGGAAAGAGACAGGCCCAGGCAGTACTTCAGCAGGAATGAAAGCAATGAGAGGAATCTGAGGGGTTTTCCCCCAGCACTTCCCATAAAGCCTCACACAAACTCCCCGAGAGCACTGATGCACACGCAGATTTCAATCTAGAATATTTTGACACCATCACCACAAGTTAGTCAATTTTGTTTTCTATTTTTGGTGTTGTCTCCTCTGAAGTCATACACTACACATTTTATCCTCCTCGGGCGTTAGCAGCACCACATGACCTCAAACAATAAATCAGCTGAAAACCTAAACACGTGAAGGAAGTGAAACTTAATGTTGGGACACAATGAAGAAAACGAAAGAAAACATTCCACCCCTAAAACAGCGTTTAAATTGGTGACTAAGAACAAGAAGACAAGAAGAGGAAGTTTTTCGGAGTAATACAATCAGTACCCTCAATCGAACCTTACGCTTCTTCTAAACCTGTTTTAGTTTCAACTGCCCATTGAACACAAAAGAAAGTGCTCCTTTAGTCTCTTTAAAGGAGGCATCAAGTACCCAATTAAGTCGTTCGACAATGGTTTTTATAATACTTCATTTAAATTTTCTAATTCTTTTAAATGATCTTGACCAACTGAAGACTTTACCCCTCCCCCATCTAAAAGTAAAGTACACAGACGGGTATTTTAGTTGCAACTCGATCTAAAACCATGGGCACAAACGGGACATCACACCTCAGACCGACAAGTTTCAGAGTGCGAGGATAATGTCCAATTAAAGCTAGCTCTTTGATGACGCAAACAGGACATAAAAGTGCCGCTCGGTGACGCTATAAATCGTCTCTGTTCTCCACATTTTTCATCAGCCACCAACATTTGACATGCATAATTCTTTATGCGTTCTTTGATTTTATTGTCGTATTCTTCCTGCTCTTCTTTGCGGTTTCCTTGTTTGGCCTGGTGAACATCTGTTGCACCGCAAACGCCATCTTCGGGCAGGGAGTGTGATTGCATACGGAGAAACCATCCGGAGACTTTATACTCAAATCTAAACCCGACAGCGGCACACAAATGCGATTATAAGAGCAGAAATACATTTAACAATATGAAAACATCAGACCTATTGAGTCCTGAGATTCGAAAGGGTGCTTTTACACATTGTTGCTGTTTGAAACCTCATTCACACCACAATGAAACCTCAGATCCGCACTAGTTGAAAACACAGCCAAGTGACATCATACGAACCACTGATTGTTCAGATTGGTTACCACTCATTTGCTTCTCGATTGGTTAGAAGAAACAAAATGGACGACATCAAAACTTGATTTTGACCACTTTTAGTCCTTTTAGATTTAGACCACTCTGTTGCTTTCTCACCTGCTCAAATGAACTGTACTAAAATGGAAACGAAAAAATAAGTCAGGTGTGAAAGCATCCTTACACTTGTGGTGATGTATTTCACTTGTCCGCAGACTTTTAATATATACTGAAGAGAGAGAGAGGGACTCTGAGTGATTAAAATAACATGTGGCAGTGATAAAACACTCTGAATATAAAAAAAAAAACCTCAACTCGTAAACATCTTACTAAAGCTTCCACTTCAGTTCCTTAGGTTTAACCAAAGAAATGCAGAAATGTCCCTGCACCCATACATTAAAGCATTTGTCCCTGCAGGACCCAAGCATGGGAATAATTCACACATGTATAATTAAATACACAAGGAGCCTACGCCTCCATTTAAACATGGGCACCCTAAAAAAACACTCCCAGTTGCATACCTCAAGTAAATGTTGGCAACATCTGTTTTAAAAGATGCACACTGTAATCTATAGGGCTTCTTCCATTGTAAATCAGGAAATCCACAAATGAATGTGATGTGCTGTCATTTTCTTTTTCTGGATTTTCAATATCATCAAAATAATGGGGTGGCTCGAAAGCGCTCATATGTGTAACCACAGATCTGCAAGTGAGCCACCCCCTTCAATCACCACAACCACTTTGGTAATGGTGGCAAACACAGAGAACTGAGGACCCTTCATTGCTTTTCAAAAGGACGTAAAGGCAGGTTTTGGACACAAAAGAACTAGATTTCAAGGCCAACAGAAACTGGGGTTAAACATGCAATAGAGAGCCTTTCAATAGGGAAACAAAATATAACAGAATTAATTTATATGCTATTTTTCGATCATTTATATAAATATTTTGACCCTCTAAGGTTTATTTTCACTGATTTAACATTAATAAGTTTAACATGCTAAATCATATGAATAGAACACTTGAATCTTGAACAAATGGTAGAAACCGGACATTTAGCCTTGTCTTGCTTGGATTTTTTGTCTATAAACCTTACACCATCCATGCTATGTAAACTGGGAAAAGCAGCCTGCTCGCTGTGATTGGATGAATTTGACGCATATGAAAAACAATGGGAAAATATGATTGAATTCAACCAATTTGATAAACAAACTGATAAATGTTGAACGTATTGAAATTGTTGAGGTTTCAACAATCAAGCCATGTGGTATGTACTCGTGTATAAAGGGTAAATCCTGTTTGTGAACACATCACATTCAGTTTTGTCAAACACTGAGGTGTGAACATTATGCTTTAAGGGTGTTTTTCCTTTCAAAAGGACAAACACACAAAAAGGATGATTGATTGGGCCTTCCATTATTCACACATTGGTGATTTATTTGTCTGGGAGCAAGTGTTCAAAATATGAAGAGGGTCAAATACTTATTTCTCTCACTTCGTGTAGTATCTATATTGTGATTAACTGGCTCATGGCAAATAAAGTTTCAGTATTTTGTTTGGGAATGAGACCTCTGGTGGTGAATCATTTCATGTCGTTTTTTTTTACCAAAGGTGATGGCAAGATAAACACCATTGAGACCAGACAAGTAAAAATAACACCTGCCAGTTATGAACTCTTACAGGCAGTTCAAGGTTAAGAGGCATCTTTTCAGAACATGGGAAGCTTTAATAGTTTCCATCACAACTCTGCTAAAATGAAAAGAAAACGGCACAATGCTGGGTTTTTTTTTTTTAAAAAGGCATGTATTAAAAGTCTTTTTTAAAACAATCAGACAGCTATAAAAATGCTGGTCTGAAATCAAACGTACAATCGGATTAGAATTTCAATGGTACATCACATCTGTTAAAAACAAAATAACCAGAAAATGAAAACAAAACTAAAGCTCAGATTGAAACTGATCAAAGAGACAGTGGTTTGAGTTCCAGAGGCTTCAGTACCTGGGTCTGAGGACTTGTACACTCGAAGGCCAGAACAAAACAGAAAATAAACTAATTGCATTGATAACAGGCCTTTAAAACTGTCATTCAGCCCCGAAACAATGATCAAGTGTAATAGAGTTGAGTACTTGAGCCGTAACTCCTCACAGATTGGCACTAAACTCCTGAAGGCACTCGACGCGATGAGTAAAAGGACAACACCTTCACGCCAAAAACAGTCCTAGTGCGCTCAAGAAGAAGAGAAGTGGCACACAAAAGTGTGACGAAAAAAAAGCGGAATAAAATACGTTGAATGTTTCACAACAAGGCTTTCTGCGTCTACGCACTCCTCCAGGCAGTAAAGTACAACACAGATTGGATAAATCTTTGTATTTTCCAAGTTTTAGGGGGGTTTTCAGTATCCAGTTGTGAGTGCAAGACACTTGTGACGACATCAGCGGTGTGATTTGAGGATTCCTGAAGAGTTTTACAATAATAATAATAATCCTGGTTCCTCTTTGTGAGAAAAACAGAAATCCTGCAGCACACCTGTAAAATAAAGACACACAAAATTAGCTGGTGTGTGATACAAAGACGATAACAACAAACAACTCAAAAGGAGAATCTGTATCTGAACACAGTAAAACAAATGTCTGTTGTTGGCTACCTGCATTTGAATGAATGCAGGTATCCAAAGTGATTTACAATTGGGATAAAAATCAGCCAAAAAAAAAAACAGTTCATCGCTACTTCAGGAACTAATAAGACATTTTAGTTGATAACCGAAAAATAGATCCCTTGGAACAGACCCTTTTTCACATATTTGCTCATGATGAGGAACAGCTTTCATTATTATAATAGCTGCATGAGTTTCAAAATTTCCAATTGGATTTACAAGTGAATTCTGACCCTCTGCTGTGCATTATCTGAATGCAAACCTCTGGTGGGAATAAGGAAAGCAAGAGATACTAATGTCAGTAGAGCATTGCGCTTATACACAAATGTTGTGGGTTAAAACACCAGGAAAGCAAGAACTCACACATTAGGTTAATTCCTTAAAATGTAAGTTGCTTTTGATAAAAGTGTCTGATGAATACATTTATTTTCCAGTTTGATCTTTATTAGGAACAACTTCACTCAGTCACTTGATGCAGTGACAGAAATACACAGCTCAAAGTTGCTCTTATAAGCTGTGTGCATCCTCCCAAGTGCGTATTTTAAGTGCTTAGCCTTAAAGGCAGGGTAGGAAAGACCCGCTGCAGGCTTTTAGAATCTGAATTGGGACACAGCTATAGTGTGTGCTCATGAGACTCACCCCTAACTTGGACCACAATAATAATTTATAACTATTTATTCAAAAGGTCCAAAATCATTAATTATATCAACAGAATGAATTTTAAATGGGTTTAATGTGTTAAAAAAAAGAGCATTATAAAAAGGTCATGAACTTCATCTTGAATTTTTTCACATCTCAATTTTCTGTTTGACCATCTCCATTTTTTTTAGATAATACAGTGTAAAAATCTGTGTTTTGTCTCAAAATACCTCATAATAAAAACTATTTAGTCTACTAGTCTTTAAAAACACAACTTTTGCAATGTGTGGCTGCTTAATATGTGCCTGCCTAGTTATGCTTCACAATGTCTTTGCTGTGTTTCAAGACTTTTAAATGAGTCACTTCCCAATTATATCATGCTTGAATCCTGCACTGCAGCAATTATCATCTCACATAAAAATCTTTGGGAGTTTGGGTGACTTGAGCACCTTGCTCTTATTTTTCTCTAAAACTTTCTTCTACTGTTTCAGGTTTTTTTTCAAGTGCATTTTTGTTCACACAGACCCCATTTGATCAATGTAATTCACTTTTAAATGGTGTACTTGCATTATTATCATTATATTAGCCAAAATATTGTAATGGACAATCATGGATATCTTTAAGATAGGCCTGACTGTATTAACAGTTATGTTTGTAAGTCCCAAATCATCCTTTTATTTTGTTCCTCTCCTAAATGAAACCTCAGTATTTCGCTCTCACACCGACTGCAGTAAAACAGATTTCAGTTTTGAGACCTACAATGAGGGAAAGCAGTACTTCACACCCTGTGGATTTCAAACATTTCCCTGTAGACAAAGAAATGATCAATCCATGAATGCAGTGGAAAATTTCTTTCAACAATAGGAGCTTCAAATAACGAATTTGAAAAAAAAGTTAAACCAAGGGAGTCAAACACAGTTCCTACAGTTCCTGCCCTGCACTTCAAACCCTGCTTTGACGAGACATGTAGCTTTCAAAACAAGCCCTCGGGAGTTAAGGAGTTGGATGAGGTGTTTGGTTTAGGTTAAAGTAAATCTGTTAAGGGCCTTCAGGGAATGGAGCTTAATGTTACGAGCTGATTTTGACTTGTATTGGAAGAAGTATTTGATCCCCTCACAAAGCACGAATTAGTATTTGTTTGCCATTGTTGACAATCTTTCAGTTTATTGGCATGTTTGCACCCCTCTCTCCTATTAAAGAGTCTTCCTGAGCCACACCTTTGTTGCTTTGGGTCATTGCCTTGCTGGAATACACATCCAAAACCCATTTAACTACTTTGGCAAAGGGAAGTTGATCTCACGAAACATTGCCCTGCTTTGATGCAGTGCAGATATACTGAAATGTTTTTGTGCTCCTAGGCACCATTTACCCTTAGAAACAAAAGGCCTTGATTTAAATCCTGAGGATTCCCTCCAGATCTCCTCTCAATGGTTCAGCATTTCACTATGTAGCTTTCTAGGTTAAAAATGCTTTGATATCAAGGAAGAGATCTTCCCATAAAGTTTTGGGGCTGGTTTTGAACCATTCTTGTGATCATTGAAACTTTGAGTTCTTGGGTGGAGTCACTGATTGACACAGTTATTTAGTCTCCCTCACATTTGCATTTAAACTGTTGTCGCCCTTCATAGAACTGCTTGGTAGCTCTTTCCTGCTTTGTTTGTCTACTATGCCTAGACAGCACTTCTCTCTTCCTATGGTGAATTTGGAATCTGATCAATCGTTTCTGCATACAGGGGTCTATTATACATGTAACCAGATGATTTTCTTGATAATGGTGGATCCTTTTCTCGGACAGTTTCCTGGTGGATTCACATTTCTTGTTGATTGATGGCAATGAAATGCATAACATGAATGTTGTTTAAGTACATATGTCAAATGCCTATAACTAGATCCTGTCTGCATTCTGTCTCGCTGCAGAAACAGATCTACCATTACATTTATGGACTGATCATTTCGTTGCACACATGCCCACTTTTAAAAATCAGCCTGGAGTTTAATACCTCTTTCTGTTACATCCAAGGCTTCTGCAAAGCTGACCTCAGTGGCAAAATCTACAAATATCAAGCTAATTGTTCTAAGCATGAGTACTTTGGCTACAAGCATGATTAAATGACCTAAAACCAAATAGTTTGATGTATAATTTATTTCCAAACTATTTCAGATTTATAGAAGTAATTGTAAGTTTTTTGTTTCTTGCATTGTGATGATTCAAGACTATTTTCAAAAATAAATAAATACCAAGCTAGTGGTACTCTCTGGACTTAGTAGTTATGCGATGACAAAAATATTTGTGTACTTCATACTGGACACATTATGCCGACTCCTTTATTTTTGAGAATGTAGCTTGTAGCGATGAAATGGCAATATTTTGAACCTTTCTTAGTGGCACCGTGTATTGCAGTGAATTCAGTGCTTGAAATAGATGCAAAATCCATCAAAACAACTACTTTTCGTGATCCTAACTGTGCCTCATGATTAAATAAGAACAAAATCTACTTAAAAAGCACAAAACAAGTAGTGTCGCACATAGCAAATAAGTGCGTGCCATCAATACTGGTAATGAAGACTGATGTAACCAGTCTTCAAAACAACAAATGTGAAAGCAATAGTAAGCAGTAGCAGTAGTTTCAAATGTAATGTTTGTTTTGTCATCATACAATTTAAGTATGTTTAAGAATGACAAAAATTGGGTTCTTCATGCCTATATAAAAGTATTCATGCCATTTATATATATAAAAACCGATCCAAAAAGACTGGCCGTCATGAACCACACCCTGCCCACCAATGCCATTCTACCTGCCTGCAGGCGTTTAAACAAACTGAATATTCAGCAGGATGTGAAGCAAAGGATGTCAATATCATGTCCACATGTACACGTTTTTTTTCCTCACACCCTGTACAATAAATGAATCCACATGAATCCATTTTACAAATCACTTGGCAGATTTGATTCACCTTGGTCGCCATTTTCAAAAATGTGCAGAAAAAAAATCTATTAACTTCAAAAATAAATCAATTGTCCAATAACTCAAATGTGTAGTTTACAACGGTTTGAACGAAACTGGTTTAAACACCGCAAACAATCCCCTTTCCTTCCCATAGAGTCGAGTCGGCTCAGGCCTCCCCATTCACATTTGCCATAGCGATACACAGAAAACATGGGAGTGATCAGGATTTGTAATTGAAAAAGGCACAGTGTCATCAGTTTTGTCACCTACAGAACAGACAACTCCCCACAGCAACGTTTTCAAAGTCGCTTATCAAAGGTAGCGGTATGACCAATTTAATGCTCAGCGGCATGCTGGCGAGTTCGAGATGTTGTGCCCAACTAAATGAATGAGACAACAGGAGCCGAATTACACCTGCCAAACAAAAACCTACATTCATACAACCGTAATACCGAATTATAAGAATTGGGTCAGATGGAAAGTGATCACTGACTCCATTTCGATGTATATCGCCAATGATATGATGGACATATTTACAAAAAAGCTGGTTAGAATCTAAAGTCTATTTGAATAATACTTTTTTTGTGAATGTGGTACTTTGTAGGTCCTGAATAAAAAAAAAAAACAAAAAAAAACAAAAAAAAAAAACAAATGGGACATTTTCAAAAGTACAAAGAAAGTTTACATCTACTGCTGTTGTTGGGTCAATTGGTGATGGCCAATAGACATTGTGATGATGACGATCCATCAGCTGCCACTCCCCTGCCGAAATAGCAACCCACTTGCAAAAAACACAGTGTGTTGTGAATTATCTCTTTTAACTTGAGTTATTTATATTTCTGTTCACAAATGAGCTGCTTAGGTAAGATGTTGCAGGAATAGGGCTTGCTGGGAGTTTGTTTGGAACTGCTGTCTTGGGACCTGTACTTCACGAATTATGGGCAATTTAAGGAGAAATAAAAGTTTTCCTGCTGTTTGCATGAGATAAATTTTGGATCTACTTCGTGCAAATATTGAAGGGGTTCAAAACTGGGAATGTGTTTAATCTGTCTAGCGGCACTACGTTGACATTATTAGCATGTTTCAGACATTTTGTGCAATGCTCGGTTGGTACGCATAAAAGATAATTTTGCTGAGTCATTATTTACTAGGCAGTAATGATCTTGGTGACATTGGATAAGTTAATATTTCTAAGTTGGCGATTGACGGCCCCCTCCACAACATCATCGACCGCAATGTTTCACATTGAACATTGTCTGATGTCAAAAATTGCTTGACATCACCGAACCCTGTCTACTACAGTGAATATGACAAATGATAGAAAAGTAAAAAAAATATATACATTATTAGGTGGTGTGCCGTTTTAATTACCTAAAAGTTACTGTATTAAAAATAAAGTGTTTTTTTACAGTTAATCACATAATAAGAGCTCGAGTCCTTAATCACAACTAGTAACTTTTTCCACAACGGAGCATGGCTGTTTTTCCAAATGTCACTTGTTGCTTCCTCACCTTTTCAGGAAGTCAAGAAAACAATCAGACACATATGGAGCACAAGAGCAGCCAATGTGCAGGCTGCTGCTCATGGAGCTGTAATAAAGACTTTTACTCAGGAGAGGAAGGAAGGGGTGGGTCATAATTTATGCTTTATAACAAATGTATGTTGCACATATGTGGGTAATATACAGCCAATGCATTCTCTTATTCTCTCGCGAACCATTTTACACGTCTGCGTGAAGTACGGTATCCCCAAAACACACAAAGCCTCCTACACCTCGGAAGGCCTGAGGGCGAAAAAAAAACGGGCGATTTTTTCGTGTCGTTCAACTCACCATGGCGACCGGAGAGAGCGACAGAATCCCGGACGCGTCGGGGGTTCTAGAGGATCGCGCAGGCCGCACAGCAGGGCTCGTCCGCGCCAGGCGTAGCCGCGTAGTTCATCTGCCGCACGATCTCCGCAAACAGCTCGTCTACAGAGCCCTTGTTCTTTGCAGAGGTCTCCATGAACGGGCAGCTCCAGTCGTCCGCCAACGCCTTGCCCTCGCCCGCCGACACCTCGCGCTCGCCCGCTAGATCCGCCTTGTTGCCCACCAGGATCATAGGCACCCGCTCGTATCGCTTGACACGCACGATCTGATCGCGCATGGGCCGGATGTCCTGGAAGCTCTGTTGGTTCACCAGGCTATAGACTAAAATGAACCCCTGGCCATTTTTAATGTATAGATCCCGCATGGAGGCGAACTGCTCGGTACCGGCGGTGTCCAGGATCTCCAACACAGACGGCGACGAGTCCACCTCGATCTCCTTCCGGTAGAAGTCCTCGATGGTCGGGTCGTACTTCTCGATGAACGATCCGGTTACGAACTGAACGGTGAGCGCGGATTTTCCCACGCCGCCCGAGCCGAGTACGACCACTTTGTATTCTCGCATGGCTCCGAACGGAACGGGCAGCGCCTCGCTCTCTCGCTCTTCCTCTCTCGCTCGCTCTCCCTACCGGGCACACCCCGGTGTCCGGTTCTGGACAGTGTGTGTTCTGTTCCGGCCTTGCTCGGGATTCTGAGCCGCATCAGACGCGCTTCACGGCGGAGCGATCAACGCGCCTCTGTAACATACACACTGACACGCACGCGCACTCTTCCTGCCCACAGCGAGTCACAGGTGACATCACCAAAATGGCGCATCTTAAAGGCACAGTGCCATAAAAAAAACTTTTACCAGCGGTTGAGGAATTATGTGGAAAATACTTCCCTTCTATTGGATTTTGCTTGAGGCGCTCGCTTCTCATTAGCATAAAGTTTTTTTAAATTTCGCCACTCATTACTGATCACGCCCATATGCTGTCACCAGCGTTCGCTTATGCTCCCGTCACCGGAAGTCGCAGTCTCTATAGAAAATGAATGTGACTGTATTTAACTTGGATGAAGCGTCAAATATCTGGAAGTTTTGAGTGGAATGAAAAGTCCAAAAGCAAAGTACTTGTACTCCGCGTTAGAGGAATTTGGTTTTGTAATGTAAATAATAATACCCCTGCTTTTTGTTTATTTATTTATTTATTATTATAATTTTTTTTGTTTGCCTTCTTGCATTTGTTAAGATCTTATTTACTGTTCTTTTTTTCTCGCGCATGTGTATGCTCAGTCTTTTTATATGTGTTCTAGGTTGAGAATGCCTTTCTCTGTAATGTTCCTAAGCATTTAATAAAAAAAAAAAATAAAAAAAAAAACTTGGATGAAGTGTCAGTGACGTCACCCATTGGTTTCTGGCAAAGTGAAATGAAGCTAAAAGTAAAATAAAAAAAAGAAGCTAAAAGTGGACGTTGCCAGCAATCGCCTTCGTGAAAGTGCGTCACTTACCGGTAATTGGGAGGCGCGACATAGGCGTAGAACCCTCACATTCGACAATCTAATATCATTCATTCATTCTCCAACCTGCTTATTCCCTTTATGGAGTCATCGGGGTGTGCCGGTGCCTATCTCCAGCGCACATCAGGTGAGAGGCGGGGGTACACCCTGGACAGGTCGCCAGTCCATCGCAGGGCAACATTCACTCACACATTGACACCTAAGGGGAATTTAGATTATTCAATTAACCTGAATTTTTGGGGATTGTGGGGGAAACCTGGAGGAAACCCACTCAAGCACAGAGAGAACATGCAAACTCGTTCCAGGAAGCTCACCGGCCACCATGGAACCGACAACCTTCTAACTGGAAGGCCACAGTGCTACCCACTGCACCTCAACACAAAAAAGAAACAACCGTCAGTTAAATCTAAAAACAAAAAAACACAAGGAGAAGCAGAATTCTTCAGATGAAATGAACAACTCCAGAGGATAATGTCGTGACGTGACTGGCTGAAAGAACTGTCAATCATGTGCCCATCAAGAAACCACGCCCTTTTTATTCAGATTACATACAACTTTAGGGCGTAATAAATCTTAAACCAACAAATAAAAAAAAATTCACCCCCTCAGTGTTTATGATGGTAAAATCTAAAGATCTAAATCAACAAAACCAGTGGAACCCGTTATGGAAATAAGTTGGTGCACCAAAGTTGGCAATTTTAACATGGAAGTGAATGAGAACCAGTTTCTAGCAAGGAGCCCCGGCTCTTGCTCGATGTGAGCTGGGGATAGGCACTAGCAGACCCCCGTGACCATGAAAGGGAATAAGCGGGCAGGAAAATGAATGAATGATTATATTTTTTTTTCAAATGTTGAAACACACATCACTTCACTAATTTTAAGAAAACTCTATAGCACCATTTTAGAAATCATTAAAAATGTAATTCAATTTCACATTTTTATTTATGGATTTAGCAGTTGTTTGTACCTGAAGCAACTCACAAATTGTAAGAAAACACCCAACAAGCGCTTTATAACTCATAAGTACTAATCAATTAAGTGCATTGAAGGAAACAGATTATTTGAATTACTTTTTTTCAAGCATATAGGTTCTCTCAAAAAAGAAAAAAAATGTTTTGAAAGTCTCTGTTTTTCAAATTGGGACTGGAATAGTATTGGTGAAAAGGTTTTGGTGAGAGATTTATTGCTCGGTTTATGGAACTGCCATTTTCTGCACACTGGCTGCAATGAGGAGCCAGTGAAGAGAGGAGTGACATGGGGTCTTCTGGGTTCCATGAAAACCAGTTGAGTTGCTAAGTTCTGGATCATTTGAAGAGGTCTGACTGCCCACAAAGGAAGTCGATTGAGGAGAGAATTGCAGTAGTCTAGCCTTGTTGTGACCACAGTATGACCCAGAAATGTAATGCCCTGTTAGGAGGTGTCTGATCTTTCTCATGTTGAACAAAGCACAGCCAGGCTGTTGTAGTGATGTGCTCTTTAAATGTCAGCTGCTCATCAAACATCCCTCCAAAATTCCGAACTGAGGTAGAGGGGGGATTGTTGAGGACTCCAGTTGTATGGTGAAGTCCTTCTGGACTATGAGAGTCTAGCATGTGGTCCTGTGATGGACTCTTTACCTAACCAGAGCATATCCTGCTTTCCTTTGATGTGACCTGCAGGACCACATGACCCTCACCAGGAACCATGAAGTAAGAATAAAACAATCTAATGGATTCAACCGAAACTTGTCCTTTTATCTCCAGTGACTCATCTTTTGTGTTTTGTGATGGCTTCTGGTTCATTTCCAGTAATCCACCTGTGTGTGTTCTGTTTATTATTTCTGTCAAGTGTGTGAGCCACGCCTGGTGCGTGTGGTAAGTTTGAGTCATGCACAATCTTCGTCAGAAACTGCTCAAAGAGATTGTAATCTTGTGTTTTTTATGATTTCATAACAGTGGAGATGCTTATGGTTAAAAAACATGCAATGTTTCAATAAAGCTACTTAAGATGGACTGGTGACCATAGGTCCCAGTAGATACTAAGTCAAGCAGGAGTGGAAGATGATGTGAGTGATCAAACTGCAGTCTCCCACCTTTTTCCAACAGATTAGATGCCTTTGATTGAGGCACCAGGTTCCCATGGCTGCCCAGTGCTCCGTGGCTCTGTCACTTTCAATGATTGAAGACTTAAACAAAAAATAGTTTTAAATACAGTTTTAAGAAGTGCTAGGTTTATTTCAACAGTCAGAAACAAGACAGATTAACATAAACTTTTATTTTTTATAAGAAAATGGCATAGAAAGGATGTAGAAGAGGTCGCAAGGAATGATCGATCGGAGCCTGTCTATATCAAGCTTTGCTTAACGTGGCAAACAGATTGCTGCTTAATATATTCTGAGTAAAATTCTAACATAAAGCTTTATTGTTTTGATTAAGAACAAATATTATGACAACTCTTTCCATTGTCCTTTTGTATGTTTTATGCAAATGTCCTCTTGACTTTTGAAAGGCTCTCAAAGTTATACTGTGATGTTTAGCAATGGTAACTAATCTTAACTAATCCAAATAAAGTAATCGATTTTTAAAACTAGGAAGGGACTGCAAACTGCTGAGGAAAAGGTAAAATCTGAGGCACGAAGGAAAACCATTGAGGACGGCAGGATGCAGTGAGTGTATTATTAGTATGAGGCCTGACACACACACATTGACTCACTTCCTGTGTGTGAGAAACAGAGCAAAGGTTAAACGAGGTGTGTTACCTTCAATACACACACGCATAGAAACAGAAATCTGATTATGTGATTGTTGATCAGCTGCTCTTTGAACTCTGTGTGTGTGCGTGTGTCTGATTTGCTGAAGTCTGCTGAGGAATGTGTCTGATGGCCAGTCTGCTGAATAAAGTTTATTGACTCTGTTTACAAAGATGTGAGAAGCCCCAATACACAAACCTAATGATCACAACACTCACACACTCCTCAAGCTCTGTGGCCCTTTGTTTTAAACGTAGGTTTTCATAAATCAAATACACCCTTACCGAACAGTTAAATTATCTAATTTTTATGAATATTAATTGAAATGTAATAAAAAACAGTTGTTTGCTTTCCACTGCTTTGCATTGTTTGTGGCTACATAGACAATTCAATCAATTTATTTAATGCTTAGTCCAAAGAATCTTGGCTATTTCATTGTTGAAAACACACACAAAAAAAATAAATAATAAAAAAACTAAAACGATTAAAAATGTTATTTATTTTATTTTTTTTTTTTAAACTGGAAGTATACCAAAATTGTAAGAGGAGTAAACATTACCCAAGAAAGATATCTCAGATCATCTGAGGGAATCGGCCAATCAAGTTCTACTTTCAAGAAACTCCAATCAAGAAACTCCTGAAACTTGAGATATTTTTTTAAAAGGGTCATTAACTAAGAAATAAAAAAAATGCTGAATCTTTTAACTAGTAAGAGCTGATGGAACAATAAAGCCAGAGCAAAAGTCTCAGAACTCAAAATCTTTTCATTTAATCATATTTATAGCTACAAAGAAACTGAAATAAAATTTTAAGACGAATACAAGAACTAACAAATCAACTGTTACTTAGAGCCTATTCTGAGAAACTAACAAGGAGCGAGCCAGTGTTTGGAAGAACACATCTGTTTTTATTATTCATTTTACAGAGGACAGTTTTTCTCAAAATTGGCAAGAAGCAACCAGGATTAAAGCAGGATCCAAATAATTCATTCATTAATTCATTTTCCAAACCGCTTATTCCCTATTTGGGTTCACGGGGGTCTCTCCAGTGTACATTCCCTGGACAGGTCACCAGTCCATTGCAGGGCAAGGACCCAAATAATATAAAACAGTATTTCTAACATGTCTATCAATGTTTTGTTGGTTATTTTTTGTTATTTCTATCTATTTATCCTTACCTTAGTGGGAAACTCCATAAACCAACTGTGTTGGATGACAAGCATCAGCATAAATTCTCATAAAACCAGTCCTGGCTCAGATTAAAGTTAAAACCGCCCATGAGCTTATGGACACAGAAATGAATAAATATCAAAATTAAAATGCAAAATAAAAAAATACTCTTTTGTATTATTTAGTTTCATTTCTTATATATTTATTCGTGCATTTGTTTTTTTATTAGTCTTCCGCACGTGGAAAAACATATTTGTTTGTTTGTTTGTAGCGCTACCTGGTGGGTCATAAGAAAAGTGATTTATTTATTGAAGTCTTGAGAGTTTCGTTAAAAGTATCTAGTCTTTCACGTTCAAACATGATAAAAATGCATTTCCTCATTCTCCAGTTGTGAAACGTTTGTAGACCAGTTTTTCTGGAACTGTACTGTCGCACATTCACCACAAGGGAGCAGCAGTAAGTTGCATTTAAAATATCATGGGACTATTTATGTAATATGACGTGTGATGCTAGCTTTACATTTAAGTAAATTAATTTCACTTTTTGAACATATGCTTAAAACTCAAGTCAGATATGAGGAGCAGTAAGGCATATTCACATTACTGAATGATCCCCAAAAATAGGTTTTCTATGTTAATGTGGTTTCTTCTGGTCAATGTGTGTACATTTTTGGATATAAAATAAGGTCACTGTAAAAGTGCAAAAGTATAGAAATAATTTGTTTCTTTAAAGTTGTTAAGTGTTCAGTGGAAAGAAACAAGTCGGGCTCTAAAGAATACCCCCCCCCCCCCTCCAAAAAAAAAAAAAAGGCCTCTCAACTACAGGATTGTGCAAATCTGCTCAACAGCTGGACACAGCCGGACACAGAGAGAGAAAGAGGGAGAAGAAAAAGAAGAAGGCTTTCACTCGTCCACAATAAAGGCCTTTCATGGCTGACATTTCAACAGCATTAATAATACATGAAAACTTCCATTACACCACTGTCTCTGAACATGTTTCTGAGTGAACTGTGGTCAGTACGGAGAGGAAATGACTAATGCTGGTTAATTCACTTAATAAACACTCAAGTGTTTGAAGTGATTGAAAACTGATGATGTCAAGATGTCACTAATGGAAATAGAGTTCAAATGACTTTGATGCCATGTGGAATGAGATTTCACATCATCTGACATTTACAAACAATGAATTATCCATTTCAGTTTTTGACTGGCAGGTAGGGAAAAAGTTGTCAGTCCCGGGATTGCTAGGGGGGTCCCATAATTTCACTCGCCATATGAAATGTAAAGATCATGCCAAAAATAGTGGAAAATTGTATTTTTATAAAGGCCTCTTTATATGATGCAATATGTCTGGCAAGGCCCATATATATGTAAATTGGATTATGTTTCTCCAGAGTTCACAGACATGCAAGCTGAGAGTGTTTCATTGATGCTTCTTAATTGAGCACTCAAAGATCATTAGTGAAAACCAAAGGAAGCCTTGTGAAAAGAGACTAAAAGGGTCTAATAGTGCAAAAAAAAAACCTAAATGTTTCGTATTGAACTAAAAGGAAAAATTAGTGGTGAAAGCAAAAATATGAGGCTCAAATATGGAGCAAAATCACAACCACAACAATTACCAACAAAGAAGATAAACACGTTAATGATAAAACTACACAAAACAACTTAGTGATTCTTTTACACTTAAAGAAATATACAGTATAACGTTTGTATTCAAGGTTTTCACTGCCACATGGAAATAGCCTATATGAGGGAAAAAAAAATATATATATATATAATAGCTAAATGAGGTGTATATATGTGCAAAGAGAGGCCACATAAGTCTCCTGTATTCTCTGTAGATTAGGTGATTGACAAATAAAACAAGTGTGATAGTCATTTTTTAATGAAAGCTTATTTAATATTCTGTATAAAACAATGCTGCCAAAGGTGATGTGTGTATATTAAGATTTTTATTTGGATTCTTGATCAAAATCATAAAAAAGGCATATTATGTGATGGGGGGTGGGTCCACTCTCTCTTATTGTATTGTGTTACCAATTGTTTTCTTGATAACTTTGGTCCCAGATGCACTGAGGACATTGGGTAGAATATCCTGCTTTGTTGATTTGTAACTTTATGATTTTAGAATATGTTCTAAAACACAAATGAACATGCGCAAGCATACTTTACATGAGAAATAGACTCCCTAATTTCAGAGCAGTGTACACTTGCTCCTTGGCGTTAGTAATAACTCCGCCACAACGTTACAGAGTCTAAATTAAGAGAGCAATTCAGCTCAGTCGGATCAGTTTACATAGCTCAGGAGATTTGCCACCTTCATAACAAAAACAAAACCAAAGAATTATATAGTAATAATATCATATTACATTCAAATTTCATTTACAACATGAGGTATTTCGTGTTATGAGACACATCGCTCAGAGTGGATATCTTATTCCGACGTCAACCATCTTCTAAATTTATGACACTATAGTGTCCACTAAAAAGAATATAATGGAAACATGACATAAAACATACAACAAATATAAATAACTCAAGTGAACTAAAGTGTGTGTTCATTGTTAACTTGCTCACGGGCACCAGTTAGTGACAAGAACAGCCCCATTCAAGCAGAAAGAGTTTAATTTAAGAGATAAAATATCCATTATGGGGGTTTGGAGGCAGCATACAGGCATTAATCTCTCACTCGCTCGGTTCAGTGTTGGTTCTCTCTCTCTCTCTCTCTCTCTCTCTCTCTCTCTCAACACCACACAACACAAGACACATTTAAACAGGGTCAGCACATTCTAACAATATACCCAACAAAAGTAGTGTGTGTTTTAAACAGTAGAATGGAGCCAGTTTCCCTTCTTTTATGTAAGAACACTGGTCTGAGTGTGTGTGGGTGAACATGTGCAAGAAAAAGACTGAAAGGGGGTCTGTTTTCAGGCTTTTCCCTCACGTCTCAATCTCCTTTCACACACATATTTGGTCAAAAGCTCAATTCACAAATGCAAATAGTACATAAAGCACACAAACACACTTAAAGGTTCTTTTAATTCAGAAAACAGAATTCCCTGTACATTTAAATCTCTTATATCAGTTTGAATGAGCCACAGACACAATAATAAACAGATATTGTGGTGATTAAACTACTCTTTCCTGTGTCTAGGAGGTTTTGCTGCAAGTCTAGTGGCTGGTAAATGTTTTCAGGGTGATGGTGAGAAAGTGAAACTTGTTTTTGTCCGATTTCCAAGATTTTGCAGCTGTGGTAAGAAGCTTTCCTCTTTTAAAGTGTTCGGTTTAACCACTATCTGTGGAGAACAGAGTGCAGACATGACAGAATACCTTTTCCTCCTCCACATATAGGACTCCAGGTTAACCTTCCACTGCTCCTGCGCCTGGATTTCTGATTGAGGAGCTGGCATTTCCATGGTGGCGCTAATGATTTGATTAAAATTAAACACTTTATCACATCACCGCACACTTTAAATGTCAAATATCTGCTATAATGGTAGACACAAGTGTACAGTTTACCAGTAGTGACAGCTCTGGTTTATGGAAAATGCTCATTTTAAAAGCTACAGGAGAAAGCAAAGAAACCGATAGAAATAAAAAAGTTCAGTACATTCGTCTGCCTGGAGGCATGTGTTGCAGCTGTGGTGGGTGGGTCTTGGCGTATTGTTGATTAAGGAAACAAATACTGCACCATTCGTGCAGTTCTTAAACATAATAAATATTTATTATATTATTCATAGTGTCGTTGCTGGAGGTAGAAACCATACAATTGTGAGGAAGATGCTTTCCTCTGTTAACACTGAAGCTTTGCTGGAGTCACGTTGAGCTGGTGAATGGCTCAATTGATCTTGGCTGAGTTTTTGTCCATCTGCACTAGATCTTGCCAAAACCTCACTTTGTGTTAATTAAGGATGGCTGGGTCATTTTACATCTTTCCAAAACATTTTGTGGATAGCAGCATGTCAGTTATCAAGCTCAAAGTCAATTGGGATTCTCCTCATCTTCTTGAGAGCTGAATTTTTTATGTGCAACATAGAAATGAGATTGATAATTTGATATTACACAAAGTTAAACTAACTGCCAATTTACTATGATGTCATTATATAAAATGTAAGATTTTTTTTGTTTTATGGGAATGATTTGGCAGGTTGTTTGCGACTCTTTGTAGCAACTATAATGAGTCTGGCACTGTATTGTCCAAAGTGTTAATTTATCTGTCCTTAAAGGTGCAATATGCAATATGCAATAAAGGGGCGTGTTTATTGAAGGGGAGCGTGAGGGCTCAACAAACCCAAAACATTTTTTTAAAAAGGCAAACTGGTAAACTTGGGATTGGCTTTGAATTAAGAACTCCTAGCACCCGACGGTGAGTTTGCTTTGTTTCACCTGCACAGGTGAGCTATATCTATCAAAATTCTGAAGAGACTCCATTGGTTGGGGGAGTACTTTGTCAACATGGACTCCATCAACCTCCCATTTATGAATCATAGGGATTCATATTCCATCAATTGGCCATACTCGTCAGGCCAAACTTTCCATCAGGTTCAGAAGTGTGGTAGAGGAATTTTTTCACATTCTTTGTGAGGGCAGACACTGATGTTGGATGAGAAGTATTGGTTAACAGTCTTCAATCTGATTCACCACAGACATTTTCTATCCGGCTGAGGTTAGAACTTTGCGTAGAGGAAGTTCTTCCTCAATCATTCTTGTTCGTAGCTGGAACAGAAATGGGGGCATACCCCAATTTTCAGTCCACGTTGTTCCTGTCGTTCCCAAACACTACCACTTTGCCATAGTATCACTGACAGATGCTGATTTATTAATATTTAATCGATAGGAAATTTCACGACCGGATGTAAAGCATTCTATCTCAATACCACAATAAAATTTCCAGAGTTCTCAAGAGTAGCCCATTCTTTCACAAATGTAATCCTCATGCTTAGGTATTTGGTTTTACACACATATAGCAACAGAAATGATTTTGGAGATTCAATTATTTGTTGGTTGAAAGAATACTTTTGACAATATAGCGTAATACTTTGGATTTAATATAATACTTCCTGGTTTGGCAGTGGCTGCGATGGTCTGGCGATTTGTCTAGGGTGTACCCCCGCTTCTACGAACCCTAACCCTAACCCTAACCCCCCGCTTCCCAATGTGTGATGGAGATGTGCACCAGGAGACCCCCGTCATTCCGAAAGGAATTAAGCTGGAAAGAAAATGAATGGATGGATGGATTGTTTGCCAGTAGGTCTGTATTGGTCTGCCATTAGGCACCAAGGTGAGATCCTCGGACCCCTTGTGAGACTACATTTTTTTTTAAAGTATTGTTGATGAATACATGAATATCTTTAGATTAATAACTCTCTATTCCTAGTCCCATTTCAAGACCATAGCATTAAAAGTATATTGAGCATTTTCAAAGTCTATGAATGTCCATTGAATTGTGATGTTTTGAAAAAATTCAGGTTTAATTCATACTTTTGTAGGTTGTAATCAAAAAATATCAAATGTGATTTAGTTACTACAAAAGTCTATGCAAGATTCATTCACTACACAAAAGAAATATAGGAACTTGGGAAGTGTGTACTTGGTAGTGCACACAGTGTTGCATTGTGTGATGGACACTTGGTCAATATAGGTATTGGGCACCAGCTGGTGTGCACATTATAATGCACATCATGTAGTGGGCATGGAGCATCAAATGTTTTCAGTTTAAAGGAAAGAAACTTCATAAATAGACTTTCCTAATCAGATTGTAGATCTGTGTTTACTCTATGTTCCTTTTATATGGAGGAGGTGGTTCTGGGGGGAGAGTGAGTGAATTTGTTTGTACGCGTGTATGCGAGCATGTGTGTGTGTGTTTGTGTGTGTGTGTGTGTGTGTGTGTGTGTGAGAGAGAGAGAGAGCACAATATTAATAGTCCAGCCTGCCTCTGCAAGCCTGCTTTGTACAAAAGAATCAGTCTTAAAGGGATTTTTCACACACACAGAAAATCTTTCATGTTTATTTTTCTGTTAAGCACACAAGAAGAAAGTGAAAATCATGATCAACTGACATCAATAGGAGGAATAGGACATCAATGTTCTTTTGTGTTCAGACAATAAGGGTTAAGGAAAAGCAAAAGGGGACAAATAGATTTCCAGATTAAAGTTTATCTTATTTTAAAACAAATTAATAAATCATTCACTTTAGATTGTCTAAATTGTTTGCCAAAGCCGTCTAGCATCAGGAAGCTTTTGTTTCCGTGCTGTAGGGAGTGTCTTGGAGAGGCCAGAGAGCAGGAGAAAATGCAGCTTTATTTATTCCTGCCCCATTTATCCTTTCATTCATCCGTCTATTCATCCCTGCTTATTTTAGTTCCAGTCACAAGGCAAAGGAGCCATTCAATGCACAGTCAAATAAATGATTACAAAACATGTACAAAATACACAATGTGTAGTTATTATGATTGCAAGTAATAACAAGAATATTTCATTTGACTGTAATGCAAGCTAAAGTTGATTTAATGAAGTGATTTTGAGCCAAAAGCTACAGGAAGAAAATATACGGAGTGAAAGAGTCAACCATGAGCTCTTCAGAGACTCTGATTCAATCTTGTTTTCCTCACAAACTCAAAGATCTCATGGGAAACGTGTGTAATATGATGCTTGAGGTGACTAGATGAGTGTGAAAAACGTATGAACAAAAGGTCACACAGATTCTCTGCAGAATTGCACACCGGCACATTTGTTATTTCAACAGGTTTTCGTATAGTTCACATGTTGTACACAAAACAGTAACAACTTCAACAATATGTTTAGAAATGCTGAATTTTCTCACCAATTTCATCCTACATATCAACATACCTGCAAATGTTTCAGAATCAGCATGGGTTGACTGGTGGCCTATCAAACCACAATCAGATGGCGAGTCTCTATTGAACCGATTGAACATTTCTAAGCATGAAAGTGATTTTGGAAAATGTACAGTTCAAACTCTAAATAATATATAGAACCAAATCAGTTTTTTTACTCGTAACCTTTTTTGGTGCCTGTCTTCAAAAGTGCTATTTAGAACCAACCTCCAAAGGTGCTATTTAGCTTCAGCATTCAGAACCAAATAAAAAAAACGAAATAAAATACTTTATATGACTAACATCTGTATATAGCACATTAAAACAATAGAACTACTTTAGAACCACAAGATTTAACTTGGTATTGACAAGTATTAATTAATAACAAGTATTAACCACAAGGCCATAACACTTTCTTTACACCAACAAATGTTTAAACAGTCCATCAAAAACCCACAAAGAACAAGTAAAGAACCACAAAGATCTTAAGGAGTACTTTAGAGCAAATGGGTTATTTGGGCTTTAGGGCTATATGTCACCTTTAAATCTGTAAAGAACCAGTAAAGAACCGGTGAAGAACCAAAAAAAAAAAAAGCTTACTGGGTTCTTAAAAGTGAAAAGTGTCATATGGCACCTTGTAATCTGCAAAGAACCAAAAAAAACCCAGTGAAGAACCAAAAAGAGCTAAAGGGATTCTTTAAAGCAAAAAAAGGGTTTAAACTAACAAAGAACCAGTGAAGAACATTTTTTAGGAGTGCATGGACCTCCAATCGTATGTATATTAAATTAATTTACATAAAAAATATATTTAAAGGCATTTTTACTGGGTTTCTCCTCAGACTGTAACCTGTTTTCTGCATCATTTAATAAAATCCAAGCAACATACAAAAATTTGGAAAGAAACAGACTAAAACTATTTTTTATTCTTGACAAAGAAACGTTAATTAAATGTGGATTACTGTGTCCAAATGGGGTCTATACTATACACAACTGAGAGCATTAATGATCCATCAGATAAGAGGAAAAACAACATTACTCACAGCAGAGCGATTTCCCCCTCTTTCTTAAACAAGAGGGAATACTGTACCTTAAAATTGAGCTTGAGCTTTTAAAAGACCCATTGTAAAACAGAGATGACAACTGCATACTCATTCTTCCAACATGGAAGTATTTGACTTTTCTCAAAATCAGTGATCGACTGACTCCCAGAAAATATTTTTTCTTTTGAATCTTCTGAAACTTTAATGCTGACTTTATTGTTCTATCAGTTAATGTTTTGGGATTCCTAATGAATAACAATATTGCAATTTTGAGTTGGGAAATCACTGGACCATGTCTACAACAAACTTTAGAATACTATTTTTTACAGATTTTTTATTATAATGTGAATTTTGTTTACAAATATAACAGTAAAACAGAAGTAGCAACTAAGACAATTTAGATTAAGAGTTGTTTTGCTTTTATTAAAGGAAACAGTGCTTTCAAAAGAGTCATTTCAGTTCTGCTCAAGTGGAGGATCATTTTCCTACACAAACATATTTGGTTATAATAGACACAGACATGATTTTTATTGACAACTGTATTTGTTTTAGCTATAAACACTATGACAGACTAAATAAAATGCATCATCATGAGCTTTTAAACAAGGCTATAATATTCCCTTCATAATCCATGGGCAGATAATATACACACGTATACGGTAACAGCACAGAATGCACATCCAGACACTTATAAAACAGGTTGACAGCTATTAACTATATCATTAGTGCACACACGCTATTCTGAGAATATAAAAGAATACATTTATTATCTGTGATAAAATGTGCCAGTGCTTTTATCTTCTTAAACTTCAAACATTGTTAATGATTATTTAGAGTTTCTGCAATATAACAAAGACAAACGTGAAAATTGTTGAAGAAGTCAAAACTTTTTGATGAGTTCACATCATAAAATAACTCATAAATAACTAGTCATAAATTCTAAACTTTAAATACACAAATAACACTGACCAGAGAATAGTACAGTACAGTACGGTACAATACAATTTAATTGTCACAATTTGCCTAAATTTGTGACTGCAGTTGAGAAGTAAATATTTTTAAAGTGAACCTCAAATCAAACACACTTTACAGGATGTGACAATGTAGTCACACGGTGTGGTGATGTCACAAGTCCCTCCCACAACTCTTGACTGAGTGGTTATGTTGTGCCGTTGTTTGGTGTAAAGATGAAGATCATTGAGGGACTCAGTGGACAACTTTTGTATGTCAGCGGTAGCTCATGATTATTTGAAGAGATGTTTTTTTTGTGTTTTGTTTCAACAAAAGGGTGTTTTTACAATAACATTAACAGATTTCAATCTGTGTTACCTGATGAAATGCTTAGGAAATAGACAGGGCAGTATATGCTCAAGACGCACATAGAGCAGAGCGGAGCAGCACACAAAGCAAAGTTTTTAATGCTATTGTTTATCTGTTTTACAATAAAATAAATTGTCTATTTTTCTGTGTCTCAAAAAGTTAATGATATTCTATAACACGCGGTTATTTTAACTATCCTCACTTCAATCTTTTGAATTCTAAAGAACAGACTATGCAAAACCACTCTGTGACTACTATTGGGTAGAAAAAAGCAATTATGCAGTGGTTGAGCACTTTAAAATGTAAATGCAACATTCTCGACTGAATTCTTCTCTCATATCTGCTGTCATTGCACAAAACGTTCTTTTAAATCTATTCTTTCTCAACAACACAGAGATAGATGCTCCATTTATGTAAATTGTTTGATCATTTCTCTGGAAATGCCATAAGAGATAGACAGACAGGTTTATTTTTGCAAAAGTCAAACAAGAATAATTGTAAAACATCAATTAATTGATTCACTCAACCTTGTCGTTCCTCGATAGGGTCATTGGTAGGGTTTTTTACTCTTTTTTTTTTACTGAAAGCCCCAATATTAGATAAAAGTGCAATCCTAGTATAGCAGAGACAGAATTATACTATTTTATAAAACCTGATCATCAAAACCTTTTTCATTTGAGCGAGTTACACTGGTTTGACCAAAAATGAAAGTTTGCTATGATGTTGTTAGCTTTCACAATTTTTATAAATAACTTTTAGTCAGTTGTCAATGTAAATATTGCATGATGGAACTATCTTCCAAAACAAAACTACATACTTATGATCATCTTTTCTAGCTGAGACCTCATCAAGAGTAATTAAATATTCAATGCAGCTCCAAGATTTCCTCAGGTATTTGCAAAAACAAAGAGCTGCAGCATGAAGATGGCATCTTTCATCACATGTCTTTTTGTATGTAGCAGTGGCACCTTGTTCCATAACATCCTATTTTTGTTCTGTTCAAATGTTGATATTGTATTCTTATAACAATCGAAGCGCATCAGAGTTTGTTTGGAAGTGGACTGAGATCTGTTTGCTTGTTTTATACGCACAAGGATTTGAGTGTCAGCTTTCACACTTAGTCAAATGAACAAAATAAACTGAAGTATCGCACTAAGGTTCATTTTATTAAATACAATGGTAAACTTGAATATCTTCCACCACTAGTCACAGGGGTCTACTGGTACCTATTTCCAGTTCAAATTGGGTGGAAGGCAGAGGTACACCCTGCAGGGCTCACCAGGCAATCACAGAGACTTTTGGTTACAGCCTCCTGAGGGTAATTTAGGTGCTAACTCCCACTTGCCCCTTCCCCTATGCCACTGAAACCCAAGACTAGAGCATTGAATTAAAAAGCACTCCTATGAATCGGGCCACCCCTACGAATCATCAGCCAAAATGATTCTTAAGGATCAGCAAATACAAAACCCTTGCTAGTTTTTAAATTTCCTGTAACACTAGTGATTTGTGATCTAAATTACTTGTGCTGACCCATATTTGGATATTGCGCATGAAATGTACAAGAATGGTTTTCTTGGATCTTTGTTTTGAAGTGTGGTTCAAGCCTTTTCTGGGAATTGAGGGCTGCACAGCCCTTCCCTTTCATTTGTGACAAAATAAATGAAGAAAACTGATGGAAGCATGGAGGGACAATGCAACATACGCTTAGAAAGCTACCTGTTTGGACTGAAAACTGTTAACCTTATAACCGAGCCAGCAGCAAAAACCAAATAAGTCGAGTTGCTTCACTAAAAACATATGGAGCACTCCATGATTTCCCTTTTCATCCAAATGTAAAACACTACGTTAAACAATCTGTTCAGCATTTTGTGCTGAAACCTCAAAAACCTAGAGTCCATCTCTTTTAGGCTTGACTTTCTCCATTCTCAATGCATTCTGGTAAACTATTGAGTGCAGTCTCCTCACTCCTAGATTGCAGAAAATGATCTCCCTTCCTTGAGGATTTTTTAGTGGCCTTAGAAAGTTTACGTCTGAATGTGTCTCCGGCCAGAAAATACAGAATAGGATCGACACAACTATTGAGACTGGCCAGGCCTCGGGTCACCTGATAGGTGGCATAAACTCGATCGTTAAATGCGCACATCTCCGGAGTCTGAAAGTACAATCTTGCGCGCATATTTAGGTTCTTCATCACATGGAAGGGAAGATATGAAATGGCAAATACAGTGAGAACGATGATGACTAGATAGATGGATTTCTTTCTAAGTGGAGCATTATTCATGTCATTATAAATCAGTGCTTTCACAATTCCCCCATAGCAGCTGAGAATGATAATGAACGGGATGCAAAAGCCAAAAACTGTCATGCACATGCTATAAATGAAGTATCCGGACAGCTCTTCTTGGCTTGTAGTATCGTAGCATGTAATAAATCCCTTCTTAGGTCCAGTACGTGAATAATAGAGGATAGGAGAGATTCCTAACACAACAACCAACCATACGAGTGCAACCGTGCGCACAGCGTTCTTCTTTTTTAATCTCCCCAGCGATTTTAAAGGGTGAACGACGCCAGAGTAACGATGCACGCTGATGCACGTAAGGAACAGGATGCTTCCATAGAGGTTAACGTGGAAAATGAAGCGCTGGAATCTGCAGAGAGCATCTCCAAATATCCAGTGGGTTTTGTTAAAGTAATAATAGATGAGAAAAGGCAGTGATAACACGTAGCAGAAGTCAGCCAGTGCAAGGTTAAACATGTAGACGGAAATGCTACTCCAGGGCCTCATGTGACGCAGGAACATCCAGAGAGCCAGGCTATTACCGATAAACCCTGTCAGGAAGACCAGTATGTAGACCACTGGCAGGTAGTAAAACTGGAAACCTGTTTTAGTCAGAGGGCATTTCCACGTCAAGTTGGAGAAATCTGTGACGTTGGGAATGGATGATGATGTCAGGTTGTTGAACTCAGCCGGCATGATGTTCAGGATCAGCGGTGTATTATATCTATCAGGAGAAGAAGAAAATGGCTACACTTAATTTCAATAAATTTAAATGAATGTTCTATTCTTCACAGTACCCTGTGAGCACCAGGAATACCACGATGACCATTTCAGACAAGAGTATTTTTCCTCTCATTTCCTCTCAAAAACACCCCAAAAATTCCCTGTTTTCAAAAAATTCTCTGTTTTCAACGGGGAATTTTTGGGGTGTTTTGAGAGCAAATGAGAGGAAAAAATACTCTTGTCTGAATGTTCAACAGATCACAGGAAATTATACCTAATTTGAGCAAATGCAAAGTAAAGTAAAATTGCTACATTTAAAACATTTTGGTGGGAAATGGTCAGTTTTGTTGTAGTGAAGTACCAAAATGGTTTAATGAGCAAACATGTAAAAATATATGTGTGAAGGATGCGCAGCTGGGGTAGAGAGAGGAGGCAACTTAACAAAAGAGCCCCACCGACTGTAATATAGAATAAAATCTGATGGTAATTGTTGGGTGGCATACTAGATAGCACCGCTGCCTCTCAGTTAGTAGGTTGGCAGTTCACGACCAGATTGGAGTTTACATGTTTTTCCTGTGTTTGAATCCTCAAGTTGAGTGGACTCTAAGGCCAAGTCCATACGTACCCATGTTTTTTGAAAACAAAAAAAAACAAACAAAAAAAAAAAACTATATTCACACGTGTCTATTAAAAAAAAGACACCCCTGAAATGCTGTAAAGACTCTACCAAACCAACAGGCGGCAGTCGATTCGTGGCGTTTCACAGTGTGACAACAAAATCCACCCCCCGGACCAAAACTACTACGGTTATCCTGTACATATGGACACGGATTGGCCTCCACGGATTCACCTTTGCCAGCATTTTAAAAATGTGCGGTTTCATGAAAATAGTGCTGTGGTTATGTGTGGAAGGACAGCTAACCGCGCAGAAAAATATGCCAGGTATGTTTGGACAAGGCCTAAGTTAACGGGAAATGGCCCAGCGATCTGGCCAGGGTGTACCCTGCCTTTTGCATATAGGCAACTCTGTGACAGAGAGAATGCGTGGGTTTTCTCACGGTATACACTGTACAAGTCTTTGTGGTCTGGTTGATTTAACACCATAAAACTGAATTTTGATCACAGGGATTTGAATAGTACCTTAGTGATGCATTGGGTGGGGATGGTGAGCCACATGTTCATGCTGCTGCCACTATTCTATTCAGAGAAGAAGAGAGATATTAAGGGTAATACTTTTTAAAGCTAAAAATACAGAACATTATCTCTACTATATTGAATAGAGGGGTAACGATACACTCTGCACAAGTTATGAAACATATTGCTTAAATAAACACTTCCTTAAATAAAACAACAACAAAAAAAACTTTTAAATAAAAGAAGCTGAAATTTAAAAAGAACTTTTAAATAAGATGCATAACCAAAATAAAAACTGGTCATATGTTTTTCCTGTTATTGGAAAATTAAACAGAATTTAAAAAAAAAACAAAGCTAAAACAACTGTGGTCTAGTTTGTTTGTAATTAGAGCATGTGGCATCATCCACCCACTAGAGGGCATCATTTACATAAAGACATGTCTTGAACTCCGAGCGATGGAAAGAGCTCATATTATAATGTTCCTCTTGTTCTCTTATATTTGTTAAAATCATTAATTATATTGCTCATAATTTTGGATGAAAACAGACACAATGTTCGGACATACTACATTAGCCATGTTGTCACCAACCAAACTCTGTCAGTTGTATCGCATTTATAACAAAGATTTCTCTTGCATACAGCAAAGAAATTCTCCTGGGATTAAGAAGTGTAAATCAAATCAAACCATATAAAAATCTATCAGACCTTAGACATATTTTAAAGAGCAGATCAAATTAAATTACTGTTCACAAATTACTATTCACTTAGAAGAGCCAATAGCAGATGGATTAATATGATCAGAAACTTCAGTTATTTGTCAGTGGTAATTACATTTTATGCTACAACAGAAAAAAAATCATTACTTTGTAGTGACCAATTTGTGAAACTTCAACAGCGACATGGCTTCTGTTACAGATATAGACGGTAAAATGCATTAATGTAAAAAAAAATGGTAGCTGGCCGCTGTGGTTGCCAGCATTATACTGTAGAAACTATGGTGCCCTACTATCGTCTTAATTAATAGCATGATATATATCAAAGGTGATAAATTACAAGATCGTTGAAAAAAACGATAATTTTCTGGCAGCTGTGGTTGAAGGATACTGTAAAAAGTACAGTGCACAACTGTGGTTTAAATGTACAGCATGTAACTGTTAACATTAAAAACTGTAACATTACCTAGTATAAAACTGTTAAATCACAGCAACTATAGTGTTGTTGGGCGATCACTGAAACTCAAGTGAACAAGTCTTCCCATACTGCAATAGAAAAAAACAGCAACTTGCTGTTATTAAATTGAAAATATTTTGCTGTAAAAGTTCCACCTAAATGTACAGGATTTTTTACATATATATACTCTGTGCAAATATGCTGCTTGCTGCAAATTTTGTGACTGTAATATAAAAAGTGCTAGTCTCTTCATCAAGGAAGGTTCGGCAACAAATATAGCAACCTCCAGTCTCGGGCGGAGTAGATGGAACTCTTTAACCAAAAACTAAATTGGACTTTTCTTTGACCAATCTTTTCAAACCTCATCTTATTTATTGATTTAAAAAAATGTTATTGATGAATTTTATTAACTACAAATGTTCATTTTTATGCACCAAATCTTTTTTTTTTATTATTTTATTCACACTAGAAACAAATGGAGGGAGCAGAACAGTAACACAGTGGTTAAAACTGTAGCCTCTCTCTCTCTCAAAAGGTTCCCGTTCCCAGCAGTGGGATAAGTGCATCTTTGCAGTTTGCAGCACTCGATTTCTCTCAGGGTCCCCACACATGCATGTCGAAAAGATTGGTGACTTCAGACAAGATTAAATATGAAAAATGGTGAGTGAACGTGTCCATGAGATGGACTTGTCCAAGGTGTACCCCAGACTTCCGACGACTCAACCAGAGACTAATTGGGGATCGTAATAGTTGAAGGGATGAAGCAACATGCGTTTGGCTCGTCTTCCAACCATCAAAAGTTATATTCAACTGGAATCCATACTTTGAAAGCTATAAATAGACACAATAAACAGCAGAAACGGTCGTGTCACTCACCAGCGAGTCGCTAGTTTCGCGCGCATTCCCGGTTTCAATAAAGGAGTCCTGAACGAGAGAGTCCGCCTTGCGTCCTCTGCCCGTTCTCTTGGAGTCTGGAGTTTTGTTTACCGGAATGCCGAGCCCTTCAATGGAGTCAGGCGTCTCCGGGGAATAGACCCGTGTGCGTTCTCCAAGATTCTCCGCTCATTGAGTCCGAGCCCGAACCTCGATCTCTCACAAACTCTATACGGACACAACCAGATCGAGCGGTTCGAGAAACACTCTATAATCGCCGACTCCCCAGGGACACGGGAGCCGAAGCTTCACTGAACAGCATGCTGGAAATGATTCAGATGAACCGATTCTGAGGAGCGTAATCAAATTATAATCGGTGTTGGAGGGGAGAAGGGAAATAATCCTCATTTAACTAAACAAACACTCTAAAAAATAAAGGTTCTAAATAGAATTGTGGTTCATTGGATCGTTTTCAAATGGGAACTAATTTAAGAGCTACTTATGCATGGGCTCTCAAGAACCTTTTTGTATATGTGCTTTTGGCACCAGTTAAAGGTACTTTAAAGAACTTTGAATGTGTGCTGAAGTATCTCTGGTGGACCGTAAAGACCTTAACTGGTTCTTTTTGCAAAAAAAAAAAAAAAAAAAAAAAGAAGTGCTATACAGGATATAGGATCTCAATAACCACAGAGAATGACGGAATAACAATTTTTCTGTGTGTATGTGCTATACCACTCAAAGACACCAAAGAATTACAGGACGGCTGAAGAACATTTTTTTTTCGCTTTCTGTCAAAATCAGCTACCATTCTCCAAAAACAAAGTTGGATATCCATAAATGGGTTTAATTTATATCTTAACTGAAATTATTATTGAATTATAATGTTTTTATTGCTCACAAAAGTCCTTGATTATCCCTTGAGTTGTAAGAATCACAGAGAAAAATGTTAGAGAGAATCGACTCCCTGAATGACACAAACCTCTGTCTCTCTCTCTCTCTCTCTCTCCCTTGCCAACTTAATATGACAATATATAATATAATAACATCAGACAATAACAAACAGCAAACAGTAGTATTTATGTGTAATATAAATATATAATGTTATATATTTAAGGATCTATTCTAAAAACATCAACATGTGCTTGAGGGTGTGCGGTTGGGGTGGGTGCTTGTGTGTTTGTCCCTCAGTGAAACAGGTTTTACAACCAGATGAGTTTATGCATGTCAAACGAGCAGAGTCAGTTGAAGGAGTTCAAGTGGTAGCAATATATAACTGGACGAACGACACACACACACAAACATGCCTGCAAAAGCATGCAAATACACACGTGACTGAAATGAATAAAAACAAAAAAGGCTGATGCCACTATTTAAGATAAGGTTTAAGATCAATGGATACTTAAAGAGAACTAAGATTAGAAGCCTGTCTTCAAGGTAATTTTATTTTGTAGACTGTAATCCGAATTAAAAGAGCCACTGACCAACCAACAAACCCAACAACCAACCTAATAGCCAAACTACTAAACACCCACAACCAAACCAACCATTTGACCAACCAACAACTGACTAACCAACTGACCAGCTGACCAACTGACCCACCAACAACTACCCAAACCAATAACCATAGTCAACAAGAAAACAACTAGTGGCACAAGTCATGAAAGACTGAAATCCTGCCATGCCTACAAATCCCCCTTCCTCAAAAAAGCTAGAAAACACATTTTTGTGCTTGGGCATTGTTTTTTTGGTCATTTTGGCAGAAATTGTGTACCCTGCCTTTGAGTTGTTTTGCTTAATTGTATTCACTATTAAATGTATGAAATGTTTGGCTTTGGGTAAATGTTCAAAATCAGCAGGGGGAAAGTGCTTGTTTCTTTCACTCCATGCTACATTGACAATTTCCCCTCACGTTGATCAGCAGCAGCAGAAGTTTCCTTGTGATTGTTCAGCCATTTATCTCAGTTTAATCTGGGCTTGAATTGAAGGAAACACTTAAATGTTTTCTTTAGCTCTGAGTATGGTCAGAACTCAAGGAGAAAGAAAATTCATAAATTAATAAACAGTATAATTCAATAATGTTTTGTTTGTAGCATTTTTTTGTTGTTATTGTTCTATTGGTTTGTTTTGTGTGATTCTTTTAAAAACTGTGAATCATGAAATCATGAAAAATCATGAAATAAAGCATGCTACGCCTGTCTTATAGACGACCATATAGTGATAGAGAGAAAAAAATGTAATGATAGTAAACCAGTTTTAGCAAACTGCACACTTCAGCTGGTCTCTAGACTTCATTTCCCAGTAAGCCTTTGAAGTCAAAATTTAATGAACCCTTTCTTATGTTGTTTGCACTGAGCTCCATTTAATTTTTTTCATCCCTTAATTATATTTCCATGGATCATGAACATGTATTTCCATATTCATGATACAGGCCTGCAATTTGTTTTTTGCTACTTTGCGCCTGCACATGACCTCCCTGGTAAGATCTGGAGAAACCTTAGATCATTGAAATTAATGTCTGTCTATTAAAAAAAAAAACATCAGTTGTTGGACAGCGCTTGCATTTGGACATTGTCCCAAAGAAAGGATGAAGGGGATAATGCTTTATTTACCTTTTTATTTAGAATCACTATGGATCTAAGCATTTTCATTATTTAAAAGTTTATGAATTGGATAATTATTAATGTATATGAAAAAGTTTAGATGGTCATTTAGACCATCTACCATTCCATGTTAACCAATGTTTTCTCTTCTTGAAGATCTTTGGTCATTCAAGCAATCCCGGTGTTCAACAGATTGACGGTCTGTGCAGGTGCAAATGCAAATGGTCAGAGAGAGACCAAGACATTTCCATAAAAGAGGTTTTTCTCTTTTGGACAAACTGAGCGAAGTGGTAGATCGCCCCCACGAAGAGAAGAACTTTTAGTGCTTTCTGATATGCTCTTGAAACTCTGTTTATTCTGCTCTTCCTGATCATGATCCTTAGGTAAATACCGCCCCCCCCCACACACACATAGTTACAAAGTCAGTTCTTCATAAATAAAACCATTTGAAAATCTACCATAAACTTGTAAATTAGAAAGCAAAACTTTCGACTTATCTGAATTTACCAACTTTAAATAAACCCAAAATCTACAAACCACAGCAAATACAGTGTAGTTTCAATGGTGAAAGAGTTTTTCCCAATGGTGAATCACTTTGTTTATATTTGTTCCATTTGGACATTTGCTCAACACAGAGAAAAGGGTGGAGCTTCTCGTCAAGTAGGAAAGCAACATCCGGGTAGGAGCTTGTAGAAGGTGAACTTTGTGTTCACCCACAAGGAAGGACAAGTAACCAAGACGTTCTGCAACAAGGAGCTTCTCCATTATTTATTTTAAAATCAAATCTAAATCGCCGGTCTATTAAAATATTTTACACAATGCTTTCATAAAACCCTTACATTTTCCTTATGTTTGAGATGAACAATTCAAAAACAGCACAGCTGGGGTTTTTCAATTCAGCATTTCTGCAACAAAGAAATATTGACAGAAAATTAAAACAGCAGAGTTTGTAGGACCCATTTAGAATTTTTTTTTTAATAACAGAAATGAACGACTCGAACAGGTTCATCTCACTGCAATGTTTGCTTCATCTGCAACATCTTCACCGTTATGTGAGCATTATTGCATTATCTGCATCTAACCTGGTAAAGAATCTGAAAAATAAAATTTATATTGATATTTTAATGCAATTCATCAATGATTCATCGCTCTCTTCTCATTTATCTATTTCACTCACGTGCTGCTTCAGATATTTCTCAAATCCTACCTTATCGATTGTTATCTGTTTCTCAGTCACCTAATACTTTTGCTTTCTCTAACATAACACAAGCATGGAAGAGAAAGTAATTAACGTTTTTAAATGTTTTAAATGTAAGCAAATATTTACTATGGAATTGTTTTATAACTGCACTGATGCATATTTGTGCACCTTTTTAAAAAAAAAAAAAAACCTTCCAAGCTTTGCAGATTTGTACGTTCATGTTCCAAATTACAGACGCAAAAGCATTTGATTGATGTATATACTGTAAATATAATTTTAAAAATACTCTCAAAATAATTTTAAAAAGCATCACAAAGCTGCTACTTGTCAAAATGAATATTCAAAAAAGAATTAGCCAAATAGAATCGTGAGAGGGTGGCACATTAGGTAGCTCTATGGCCTTCTAGTTATAGAAGGTTGCCAGTTTGAGGCTCTGGTAGGAGTTTGCAATAAATTTTATTGCCTAGTAAAGTTGTCATAAATATTTGATAAGAATGTATGGGATGGTAAAAACTTTAGTTAGTTCAAACTTCTATCTTTGTGTCTATTTTGAGTCTAAGTTTAGGTCAATTATCCTGGCATTTCCTTTTAAATCCTGAATAAATATGTGAGTGAGAGATGGATTGGCTTGCAACGCCCACGTTGGCAAACATATTTCTCTTGAAGAAGTCTTATCGCACACACTGTCGTAAAGTTTAATGATTTGCAGATTTTGTTTAAAAAAAAAACAATCTTCACTCTAAATGTATTGATGTTATGAAGGTTTTTAATGAGTCACTTGTTAAAATGACTGAGGGTCTTCAAATAACGAATTAAATCAGAACACCTTTTTTAAGTTCTGGAAAGTTAGAAAAAGATTTAAAAAATACTTATCCTCTTGTATTTCATCTCTTTCTGTTATTGGGCATTTACTAAAATATGTTTTTTTAAAATAGAATGATGATAAATTGACCTTCACAATGGGCTTCAGATGGGCTAACTAACTAAAGTAAAATTTGTTTATGGTATTGATGGTAAAAACAACATTTTAACCAAGTCAATAGCAATCTGATCAAAATGACTTGAATATCTACTGATATCACTCTTCCTATCGTGTGTATCCTCAGTTCTTAGGAGTAAATACCAACTGTGATGTTGACTACTCTTGAAATTGCCTGTCAATAATCTTGGGTGGGATCCTGAGTTTGTGATGTCATAGACACAGAAATCTGAAGATAGCTTGTTTTATACATGTTGCTCATGAGGAAGGGGACGAGAACATGCGATCAAGATATTATCTATAACAGCTGTTTATATCTAGTTGGACACAGAACAATGACTTCTCTTAAAGGGAACGGTACTCAATGTTAAATGTCTCTCTTGCTGTTAATAGAAAGGATGGTAACAGGAACCTTAGGACCCACGATGACCTTGGAAGTGATGAATGGAGTGGAGATGATAAGCAGATGAGATGTAGAAGCAGAGATAGAGCCAAGTCAGCGCATAGAGATCCAAGAAGGCTAGTTGCTATCATGGAGAGTCAGCGTGCGTGAACCATACATCTGACAACTGCGGAGATGACCCTTTTATCAGAGGGGGAAGGATTGGAGAAGTGTTCTGATTGGATTCAAGGCAGTGTTTTTGATTACTGGCTGTGTCTCTTATGGGGACACTGGATCCCCAACACGTGTAGTGGTTTGTATATATTTTAATATTAATTGATGAATATTTTTAATTATTCATTAAAAATATGAATTGTATTGCTTGCTGAATACTTAATTGCAAAAGCTAAACACACCTGTATTAATCTAGGTTTTACTTTGGTTAAACGTCTTCAAATTTTTAAAATTCAGATTGTTTGTGTGCTGACTGAACTAAAATTAGTTTCACATTCTCCCTGCAAAAGGTGGAAAGATATCGACGCCTGGGGTTTAATTTATGAGGAGAGCTTCACAGCGACTCGACTCATTGAGAATTCCGACAGCAGATTTATAATCCTCATTTCGTAGCATCCTCTGCAGAACTGCGTAAAATACTATTCTGTTCTGAAAGAAAATTATTTAGCGAAGCACAGACTAAATGAGAAAAACCAGACTGTGAACTGTTTTAAATACATTTTCTGTCGAACTGTTTACAATAAAGTTATTTGTTTTTGTTAAACATGAAACTTGTTTCACTTGTTGAGTATTTGCTTTTATAATTGCTGTTCAAAACAAAATGATTTTTTATGACTTTTAAGTTTCAAATAAAAAGAAACACTAATGATGTTGACTAACTAGTCATAGCAGGTCAATTTAATACATCTGTGTCATTTCATTCCTACTGAGAAGCTGAGATTTATAATGAAAGGACCCTTGTTTCTTTTGCCTCATGGAGCTTCCTGCTGAGGTAATTTTGGCTTTCAGACAAAATAGTATTTGATTGAGTAATTCTATGGCAATACCTCCATCTTGTGGCTATTCCTGGAATACGGAATAAGAGCTAAAACCTCAATGTTTATAAGGCAACCTTCTGATAAACTCAGAGCAAAAGTAGCAAAGTCAGCTCATTTGAGTTCATAATGCAAACATCTGTATTTGGCTTCAACTGAAACTTTATGTGAATTATTTATCTTTAAAATGGCTGGGATATTTTAAAACCTGCTTTAGTTGCAACCAAGAAACTCAAAGGGACGTGTGCTGTTTTCATTGTGTTTATTTGCTTTCATTGTCATTGTAACAGCAAACATGTCTATAAACCTTCTTTATGTTAATGGTGCTTAAACAAATTAAAGTGAACCCATCGTTAGTTCAATTTTAAGTTTCATACCATGGATTTCACTTGTTTATTTGACATTTGTTTAATGTAGTGAGATCTCCTGAGTGCTCCACTTTTCCATCTCCCTGAAAAACAAATATTTTCATTATGAGACACTGCATTTTAAAGGGACACCTTGAAGATGAATTAAAATGGCTAACTGACAATTATTGATGTATAAAATAAAGCAATTATAAAATTAACATCATCTATACTTCTATCTGAGGCTGTGTGGGTTTTCGCTCACAGAGGGGGGAAACCCATGAAAGGACTTATATAAATAAAAAAGGAAATATTTAAACTCTACTGGCCCTGAATCACAAGCCCTGAAGAAAAAGGAAACAAAATAATGGAGAGATTTGTCATATTCAGTGTAGAAACTTCTTATTTGTTATATTTAATTGCAACATTGTACAATACACTTTCGAAATCCTGAAAGTCACATTTTTAAGTAATTAATTTCCATTTTACTGCTTGAAACATCTATATTATACAATAAAAAAATGAAACTTAATATTTGCTATAGAAAGTCTTACAGAGGTCATTTTGAGTAGCACTTTCAGGTTTTCAATTCAACAATCAGGTTTTCTTCACACTGCGGGAGGGATTTTGACTCTCTGGCTCTTCTCCAGATAATTCAGGTTTTGGGGTTGTCACTATATATAGTTCCTTCTGACGAGTCAGCAACTTCAAAAGCTCCCCACCCCCTCACCTCACTAAGGTCTCTGGGCTCAGGTCACTTCCTGGCTTTAGAGCCTCTTCTCAGACAGCTTGCCTGGTATGAATACCATGATCACCAAATTAGGCTAATTAACGGTATGGTAAACTAGAGAAGTAGTTACATTGGTTGTGTGTTTAGTGCCGTGCTGGAAGACCCTTTCACGACCAGCGCTTATTGAAAGAAGATGACTGTTGCAAAACATTTAATGATAAATGGCCTCATCCCTCTCTAGTTCAGTTGTACTGATCCCCTAAAGTATGATATTTCTATCCCCATGCTTCACATTTCGCAAGGTGTTCTTGGAATTGTACTCTTTTACTTCCTCTACTTATGACTTTTTATTTCCATGCAATAAAATGGAAACAAATTATTTACAAATTACCGGTATTTACATTCTTCAAACATTTATAAGAAGGTAAAATAGCCAGTGTTTCAATAATTTATTTGCTCCACTCTCAATAGGTTTTTATTATGAATCCAACAGAACTAAATAAAATGTGTGCAGTTACCTATTTTGTCATCTCTGAGACGAAACCCAGAAATGTGATGGTGACAGCTCCTTGAATATTGATTGCAGTCACCTTTTCCAGAGGAATGCGATGCTTGAACATATACCATGGTTTGCTGCCGATAAACACCTGAAGAACCAAAAACATCAATCAGACAAAGAAGGTTTCATTCATTTTCTGTCAACCCCCTAATGTACACCAATTCTTGGGTTGGGTGGTGCCTCTAAAACATATTAATTTCTCTGAACCTGCAATTCAAAGGTTTAAAATAATCTTAACGGCATGTTTTTGTACTTTTTGTTCCAGGAAACCTACCCATGTAAAGTCCACTACTATTTGAATAAAAAACCTGTGATTTGTTGGTTTTTCTGCCATTGTACAGGTATGTCTGTGTGTTCATGTGACTTGTCATGTCGGTCACAGCATTGTATTAAGTTGTATTTAAATGTGACTTGAACAGTGATCAATCAATGATGGTCAGCATTCTTCCCTATGATTAATTATGTTACATAGCCGACCAGACTGGGACATGCCATGATTGGGAAATCGATATTGTAATTTTCTAAAATGTTGTTTTTTAATTTTTAAATATTTGCTCCATAATAACTAAAATGTAAACAAATAAGCTTGAAATATTAGAATCTGTGTTTAGTGAAATAACATGCACATTTCACTTTAAAATAAATGGACCTAAAATGTTTTGACAAATATAAGTATATGGGTAACAAAATGGTTTGTAATCATCTATATTTCAAATCTATAAAATATAGCTCATCAAAAATAGATTTCTTAATCTTACTTTAGTATTTCTCTCAAGGTATTTACCTGGTATCCCTCAGACTTAATCAAGATGAACACATCAAACGGTTGTTCTCTTTTAAATGGGTTTTCAGAGACTATCTCTTCATTTTCCCAGCATCTTTTCCTGAAGCTGTTCATTATCACCTTCTGCTGGATTCGAGGGTTGAAGTGAAACGCAATGTCATCAATTTCTGATGGACCAGTCTTCAGATTAACTGAAAAGCTGCATGGAAGTTAAGACATTTCATTAGCACAATACTAAGTAATGGAAACAAAGCAAGTAAAATATCAGAAAAAGGATTTTTGTTAGATTTGTTGAATTAAATGCAGTTGAATTTGGGGAATAAAGATTACATTTTAAAACGAGTTTACTGTAGTTGCATGTTAAATGACAAAAGAAGGCAAGTTTATAGTAGTTTAAAAGGAAACTTGTGGTGCTATGAGGGTTGGAACACATCTAGACATTATTGAACATTTACTAAAAATAAAACGTTATCCAAAGCTGTTTTTAGACCAAATGCAATGTAATGAAGGAGTGTGGTTAACTCAGCTCCCCCGCCTCATGCCAATGGGTCCTTTGAGGATTTAGGATTTGGGCACTAACATGACATGAAAGATATTTTTTTAAGTGCTGACTCATTGCTTAACAAGAGGAAGGTTAGTTTTATATTGTAGGATCATGGTGTTCAGTAGGCTGCGTCAGACTCTCTTGAAGACACGTCCCAAAGCAGCTCCTTTGCTATTTTTTTAAGTTGTATGTCAGCAAAACAAAAAGTTGTAAGTCAAGACAACTGTGAATTATCCCTGGAGAATAAAAGGATTTGCAAGATTTTCATGTAATGGCAAACCTTTGAATATTTGTGTTGTGATCCCTTGAGGTGTATTTTTTTTTTTTATTTTGTGCTTGTGTGCTGTTCAACATTTTGAGTTTTGTTCTCATCATTAAAACCAATGGAGAAATACTTTACCCAGTAGAATTTTTAGGAACAATTCCCTTCACGTTCAGGATCATGCCTTCACTCAATCTTCCAGAAAACTGGCCAGAATAAGGAAGAACCTGCATAAAGTGTTAATCTGAGATTGAATGGTTTAAAATAGACATTTAAAGCAGCTTTAAAAAGCAGTGACACAATCCCATTTTCTCAATGTATTAATCATCAATAATTTTTACTTTTTGGATGGCTATAATCCAAACAAAATAATTATATAGGTGGAGCCATTCATGATCTGACCAGATAATATAGACACCCCACCTCATACACCTAACCTTAAACTTATTTTACACACTGCAAAACATGTTTGTTCTAATGGTAATGTAACCCCAGTCTTACACCTTCTGTTGTTGTTTTCTATAACAATCACAATATTACATACGGATCTCAAGAGGATATTTCACATTCAAAGGTGAAGTATCATCTTAGTGTGTACAATGTTTTTATCAGAATGCAAAGAGACCAGTGTGGTTTCAGATTTCAGAAGGAAGGGTTCGCCCCCTAGAGGCCCAACACTGGAATTACTTTGGCTCAGCCTCAGCGCAATAACCTCGCCAGTTTAAGCCACGATTTATCAAAATGGCGATTGCAATGCAGAAAGTGTTAATCTATATTTGATGAAAGGTTTAGGACACATAGCCTATGCCGTGCATTAAAAAAATGACGGCAAAAGATTGAATCAATGAAGAAATATTTCGCGGGAATGGTAAGTTTTTTTTAATAGTTCAACTTTTTCGATGTTGTCAGAGTTAATAGCTCTTCATTAAGTGACCTTTGAACCAGTGAACATTTCTCACTGATCGCTTATCTTTTTTCGACCAGTAATAAGAAATGTGCTCGATTTTTGGGACTATATGAACAACATATGCAATCTGCTTGACGTAGATACTTTTCCTCTAGCAATATTTGTATATTTCACTCATTTTCTCAAAAAAAAAAAAAAAAAAAAAAAAAACAACAAAAAACATTTGGGAGATAATGATGGCTAAAACAACTTTTTTGTACAACTTTTGAGTTCAGCCACATGTTAAATTAGTTGTACATTATTTGAATGTGATAAATGAATGTGTATGTGTTTAGAATTTGTTTTCAACAATGAACAAAATGGAGTGAATGAACATAAGAGCAAAATCAATATTTGACAGCTGTGTAGACTTGAACACAGTTTTTAAAGAAACTCTGCTGGTTGTACCAAATATCTTGGAGAATTCATTAGGCTCTTCTGTGGATTTTGTCTCCTAATTTAATCCCAGTCAGACTTAATGATCACCAGTACACAAAGGGTTCGGTCACACTTCTCCTGAACCATGCAGATTTTCACCACCCATGATTGTTTGCGTTATGAACCCACCCACAAAACAGCATCATTAAAAAAATTAACAATTACAATAATAAAAAAAGAACAATTCACTTTATAACTATTCTAAATTATAACAGTATGCTCTGTAATCTACTTTAAAGGAATGCTGACCGTGTAAAGATGTACATTTGCTTCATATTGAGTGATCAAAAAAGCTCATGATCCTGACTTCTCCATTGTGTCGGCGCAAGAAGAATCACGTGACCTTATTTTACAGGTCAAAGTTCCTCCCAGCTGAACTTTTCGTTGGAGCGTAATCCAGAATTGCACACTTTTTGGGTAGTGTGACCGTGGCTTGAACTACAACCTGTTTCTTTTGGACGTGTCCGATTTGAGAATCAAAGAGCTCATCTTGTGCACATGCGTGACTCCTGCAGCTGCCAAACATAAACAATCTCCGGCTATGACTGATTGTGTGCTTATGCTGTGAACGTGGTTATCTGAGACTGAGGGGATCAGGTGAAACATATTTTTATAACAAATAAATCTTTATGGATTCTCTATGAGCATAGTAAGCTGATTGTGTTTCTAATTATAATTAATTCATCTTATAATTTATGATATCAATATGTTATTATATTCACTTTTATATATCCAAGAGCATTACTTCTTTACAGCATTTGTTCACATGTCCCTAAAAGTTTACTTATAATTTATATACGGTACATACATACATTTAAGTGCACGTTTATCTAGCTTTGTAGTTGTTTAATTTGCGGAACATATTACTAATGACCATTCTCTCAAACATCATTTCTCATTCATATATTGGTACTGACTTATGTAATGTTGACATCAACATTAGTTGATGTTGTGCACTTAAAGTTGGATTCAAAATGTTGAAGAGTAAGGTATTAAATTGGATGAGTGCAAAAAGGTTAATAGGGCCCCAACATTGTCTAACAATACCAAAATTATTATCAAAATTCTATAAATTTGGTCTATAAAGTATTTATTTCCAAAATTAATGCCAATTGAAAAAAAAAAAACTGAAAAGATGCAAATGACATATATTTGTGTCTTTTCCATTGTAAAGATTTTTACTGTGCATTAGGACATGGGTGGGAAACAGAGGGTAATGACTTACTGGGTTTTGGACTGGTTGCAATAGCTCAGATTGTGAGGTAGAACGTAGAAAATGTCGACTTGTGAATAATGACGTGATATCCGCTGGAATAGAGCATGTGTCCCAAGCCTGATGGGGTATCAATGAAACATGAATATTTTTCCGAAATGTCTTATCCTGATTATCTGTAATTGTATTGTTCAATGCTCCTAAAGCAACGGAAAATACACCTTACTTTTATAAAGCCAAACAGAGTCACAATAACGGTTCCGTCAATGTTTAAAGTGGTCACTCTTTCCAGTGGAATTCGGTGCTTGAACATGTAGTACTCCTTGCCATTCACATAGACCTGATGGATCAAAGTAACCCAGTCAGTGATAAAGATTTTCTTGACTATTACCTTAAGGTATTCAAAGTGGGTTTTTTCTTCAAACACTTACTTGATATCCTTCGTGTTTGATGACGATGAATAACTCAAAGGCTTGTCCTCTTTTAAAGGGGTTATCAGAAATAGTTTCCTCAGTTTCCCAGGATCTGTTCCTGAAGCTGTTCATGGCCACTTCCCGGTCCATTCGAGGAGTGAAGTGGAAAGCAATGTCGTCATTGTCTGAGGAACCAGTCTTGAAATTGATTCCAAAGCTACAGTGGCATTTAAAAAGGTTATTTGCCCAGTTTGAAAATACTCTCCTAGAAAATGAGTGCTTACTTTTCTGTTTTGTCAGTGACAAACCCCTGCAAGTACAAGGCCATGTCTTCTCTTAGACCTCCTGAAATTGTGCCCACATAGGGAAGTGTCTGTAGGTGGTACAGTAAATCAGACATTTTATTTTTTTTCAGTCAAGAATCCTGAGGGAAGTGTCTGTAGGTGGTACAGTAAATCAGACATTTTATTTTTTTTCAGTCAAGAATCCTGAGATATCTTTTGAATTAAATGCTACAAGAGATTGTAAGTTCACT
>SRMA01025363.1:263125-537328 GCA_007224835.1 Danionella cerebrum
TTGAACATGTAGTACTCCTTGCCATTCACATAGACCTGATGGATCAAAGTAAACCAGTCAGTGATAAAGATTTTCTTTACTATTACCTTAAGGTATTCAAAGTGTTTTTTTTTCTTCAAACACATACTTGATATCCTTCGTGTTTGATGACTATGAATAACTCAAAGGCTTGTCCTCTTTTGAAGGGGTTATCAGACATAGTTTCCTCGGTTTCCCAGGATCTGTTCCTGAAGCTGTTCATGGCCACTTCCCGGTCCATTCGAGGAGTGAAGTGGAAGGCAATGTCGTCATTGTCTGAGGAACCAGTCTTGAAATTGATTCCAAAGCTGCAGTGGCATGTAAACATAGTAAAGCATCAATGAAATTATCTTTGGACATTCCTGACTATATTGCCCTCCAAAATGAGTCCTTACATTTTTGTTTTGTCAGTGATGAGTCCCTGCAAGTACAAGGCCTTGTCTTCTCTTAGACCTCCTGAAATTGTGCCCACATAGGGAAGTGTCTGTAGGTGGTACAGTAAATCAGACATTTTATTTTTTTTTCAGTCAAGAATCCTGAGATAACTTTTGACTTAGTTGCTACAAGAGATTGTAAGTTCACTAAAGCTCCAACTCACAGGATTTTGAACAGGCTGTAAAATCTGGGTATGCATGGTAGACTGCATCTGTTGTGAGCTGCCCAGACTGGTGATGGTTTTTGTAACCTCTGTAGGAACTACTGATGTGCTCCAGTTCTAACCATAGAACAAAGAACACAAGTCTGAGATTTTACTCAGGACATTTTATGCTGCTTAAACTTTGTTGATTTACACTTTGCATCAAATACAAGATGTTACTCACTTCAATGAAACCAAAGAACTTTATGGTTACATCTCCAACAATGTTTAAAGTGGTCACTCTCTCCAGTGGAATTCGGTGCTTGAACATGTAGTACTCCTTGCCATTCACATAGACCTGATGGATTAAAGTAACCCAGTCAGTGATAAAGGTTTTCTTTACTATTACCTTAAGGTATTCAAAGTGTTTTTTTTTCTTCAAACACATACTTGATATCCTTCGTGTTTGATGACGATGAATAACTCAAAGGCTTGTCCTCTTTTGAAGGGGTTATCAGACATAGTTTCCTCGGTTTCCCAGGATCTGTTCCTGAAGCTGTTCATGGCCACTTCCCGGTCCATTTGAGGAGTGAAGTGGAAGGCAATGTCGTCATTGTCTGAGGAACCAGTCTTGAAATTGATTCCAAAGCTGCAGTGGCATGTAAACATAGTAAAGCATCAATGAAATTATCTTTGGACATTTCCTGACAATATTGCCCTCCAAAATGAGTCCTTACATTTTTGTTTTGTCAGTGATGAGTCCCTGCAAGTACAAGGCCTTGTCTTCTCTTAGACCTCCTGAAATTGTGCCCACATAGGGAAGTGTCTGTAGGTGGTACAGGAAATCAGACATTTTTTTTTTCAGTCAAGAATCCTGAGATATCTTTTGAATTAAATGCTACAAGAGATTGTAAGTTCACTAAAGCTCCAACTCACAGGGTTTTGCACAGGCTGTAAAATCTGGGTATGCATGGTAGACTTCATCTGTTGTGAGCTGCCCAGACTGGTGATGGTTTTTGTAACCTCTGTAGGAACTACTGATGTGCTCCAGTTCTAACCATAGAACAAAGAACACAAGTCTTGAGATTTTGCTCAGGACATTTTATGCTGCCTAATCTTGATTGATTTACACTTTGCATCAAATACAAGAATCCACTTAAGATGTTACTCACTTCAATGAAACCAAAGAACTTTATGGTTACATCTCCAACAATGTTTAAAGTGGTCACTCTCTCCAGTGGAATTCGGTGCTTGAAAATGTAGTACTCCTTGCCATTCACATAGACCTGATGGATTAAAGTAACCCAGTCAGTGATAAAGATTTTCTTTACCATTACCTTAAGGTATTCAAAGTGTTTTTTTTTCTTCAAACACATACTTGATATCCTTCGTGTTTGATGACGATGAATAACTCAAAGGCTTGTCCTCTTTTGAAGGGGTTATCAGACATAGTTTCCTCTGTTTCCCAGAATCTGTTCGTGAAGCTGTTCATGGCCACTTCTTGGTCCATTCGAGGAGTGAAGTGGAAGGCAATGTCGTCATTGTCTGAGGAACCAGTCTTGAAATTGATTCCAAAGCTGCAGTGGCATGTAAACATAGTAAAGAATCAATGAAATTATCTTTGGACATTCCTGACTATATTGCCCTCCAAAATGAGTCCTTACATTTTTGTTTTGTCAGTGATGAGTCCCTGCAAGTACAAGGCCTTGTCTTCTCTTAGACCTCCTGAAATTGTGCCCACATAGGGAAGTGTCTGTAGGTGGTACAGTAAATCAGACATTTTATTTTTTTTCAGTCAAGAATCCTGAGATAACTTTTGAATTAATTGCTACAAGAGATTGTAAGTTCACTAAAGCTCCAACTCACAGGATTTTGAACAGGCTGTAAAATCTGGGTATGCATGGTAGACTGCATCTGTTGTGAGCTGCCCAGACTGGTGATGGTTTTTGTAACCTCTGTAGGAACTACTGATGTTCTCCAGTTCTAACCATAGAACAAAGAACACAAGTCTGAGATTTTGCTCAGGACATTTTATGCTGCTTAAACTTGATTGATTTACACTTTGCATCAAATACAAGATGTTACTCACTTCAATGAAACCAAAGAACTTTATGGTTACATCTCCAACAATGTTTAAAGTGGTCACTCTCTCCAGTGGAATTCGGTGCTTGAACATGTAGTACTCCTTGCCATTCACATAGACCTGATGGATTAAAGTAACCCAGTCAGTGATAAAGGTTTTCTTTACTATTACCTTAAGGTATTCAAAGTGTTTTTTTTTCTTCAAACACATACTTGATATCCTTCGTGTTTGATGACTATGAATAACTCAAAGGCTTGTCCTCTTTTGAAGGGGTTATCTGACATAGTTTCCTCGGTTTCCCAGGATCTGTTCCTGAAGCTGTTCATGGCCACTTCCCGGTCCATTCGAGGAGTGAAGTGGAAGGCAATGTCGTCATTGTCTGAGGAACCAGTCTTGAAATTGATTCCAAAGCTGCAGTGGCATGTAAACATAGTAAAGCATCAATGAAATTATCTTTGGACATTCCTGACTATATTGCCCTCCAAAATGAGTCCTTACATTTTTGTTTTGTCAGTGATGAGTCCCTGCAAGTACAAGGCCTTGTCTTCTCTTAGACCTCCTGAAATTGTGCCCACATAGGGAAGTGTCTGTAGGTGGTACAGTAAATCAGACATTTTATTTTTTTTCAGTCAAGAATCTTGAGATATCTTTTGAAATAAATGCTACAAGAGATTGTAAGTTCACTAAAGCTCCAACTCACAGGATTTTGAACAGGCTGTAAAATCTGGGTATGCATGGTAGACTGCATCTGTTGTGAGCTGCCCAGACTGGTGATGGTTTTTGTAACCTCTGTAGGAACTACTGATGTTCTCCAGTTCTAACCATAGAACAAAGAACACAAGTCTGAGATTTTGCTCAGGACATTTTATGCTGCTTAAACTTGATTGATTTACACTTTGCATCAAATACAAGAATCCACTTAAGATGTTACTCACTTCAATGAAACCAAAGAACTTTATGGTTACATCTCCAACAATGTTTAAAGTGGTCACTCTCTCCAGTGGAATTCGGTGCTTGAACATGTAGTACTCCTTGCCATTCACATAGACCTGATGGATCAAAGTAACCCAGTCAGTGATAAAGATTTTCTTTACTATTACCTTAAGGTATTCAAAGTGTTTTTTTTTCTTCAAACACATACTTGATATCCTTCGTGTTTGATGACGATGAATAACTCAAAGGCTTGTCCTCTTTTGAAGGGGTTATCAGACATAGTTTCCTCGGTTTCCCAGGATCTGTTCCTGAAGCTGTTCATGGCCACTTCCCGGTCCATTTGAGGAGTGAAGTGGAAGGCAATGTCGTCATTGTCTGAGGAACCAGTCTTGAAATTGATTCCAAAGCTGCAGTGGCATGTAAACATAGTAAAGCATCAATGAAATTATCTTTGGACATTTCCTGACAATATTGCCCTCCAAAATGAGTCCTTACATTTTTGTTTTGTCAGTGATGAGTCCCTGCAAGTACAAGGCCTTGTCTTCTCTTAGACCTCCTGAAATTGTGCCCACATAGGGAAGTGTCTGTAGGTGGTACAGGAAATCAGACATTTTTTTTTTCAGTCAAGAATCCTGAGATATCTTTTGAATTAAATGCTACAAGAGATTGTAAGTTCACTAAAGCTCCAACTCACAGGGTTTTGCACAGGCTGTAAAATCTGGGTATGCATGGTAGACTTCATCTGTTGTGAGCTGCCCAGACTGGTGATGGTTTTTGTAACCTCTGTAGGAACTACTGATGTGCTCCAGTTCTAACCATAGAACAAAGAACACAAGTCTTGAGATTTTGCTCAGGACATTTTATGCTGCCTAATCTTGATTGATTTACACTTTGCATCAAATACAAGAATCCACTTAAGATGTTACTCACTTCAATGAAACCAAAGAACTTTATGGTTACATCTCCAACAATGTTTAAAGTGGTCACTCTCTCCAGTGGAATTCGGTGCTTGAAAATGTAGTACTCCTTGCCATTCACATAGACCTGATGGATTAAAGTAACCCAGTCAGTGATAAAGATTTTCTTTACCATTACCTTAAGGTATTCAAAGTGTTTTTTTTTCTTCAAACACATACTTGATATCCTTCGTGTTTGATGACGATGAATAACTCAAAGGCTTGTCCTCTTTTGAAGGGGTTATCAGACATAGTTTCCTCTGTTTCCCAGAATCTGTTCGTGAAGCTGTTCATGGCCACTTCTTGGTCCATTCGAGGAGTGAAGTGGAAGGCAATGTCGTCATTGTCTGAGGAACCAGTCTTGAAATTGATTCCAAAGCTGCAGTGGCATGTAAACATAGTAAAGAATCAATGAAATTATCTTTGGACATTCCTGACTATATTGCCCTCCAAAATGAGTCCTTACATTTTTGTTTTGTCAGTGATGAGTCCCTGCAAGTACAAGGCCTTGTCTTCTCTTAGACCTCCTGAAATTGTGCCCACATAGGGAAGTGTCTGTAGGTGGTACAGTAAATCAGACATTTTATTTTTTTTTCAGTCAAGAATCCTGAGATAACTTTTGAATTAAATGCTACAAGAGATTGTAAGTTCACTAAAGCTCCAACTCACAGGATTTTGAACAGGCTGTAAAATCTGGGTATGCATGGTAGACTGCATCTGTTGTGAGCTGCCCAGACTGGTGATGGTTTTTGTAACCTCTGTAGGAACTACTGATGTTCTCCAGTTCTAACCATAGAACAAAGAACACAAGTCTGAGATTTTGCTCAGGACATTTTATGCTGCTTAAACTTGATTGATTTACACTTTGCATCAAATACAAGATGTTACTCACTTCAATGAAACCAAAGAACTTTATGGTTACATCTCCAACAATGTTTAAAGTGGTCTCTCTCTCCAGTGGAATTCGGTGCTTGAACATGTAGTACTCCTTGCCATTCACATAGACCTGATGGATTAAAGTAACCCAGTCAGTGATAAAGGTTTTCTTTACTATTACCTTAAGGTATTCAAAGTGTTTTTTTTTCTTTAAACACATACTTGATATCCTTCGTGTTTGATGACGATGAATAACTCAAAGGCTTGTCCTCTTTTGAAGGGGTTATCAGACATAGTTTCCTCGGTTTCCCAGGATCTGTTCCTGAAGCTGTTCATGGCCACTTCCCGGTCCATTCGAGGAGTGAAGTGGAAGGCAATGTCGTCATTGTCTGAGGAACCAGTCTTGAAATTGATTCCAAAGCTGCAGTGGCATGTAAACATAGTAAAGAATCAATGAAATTATCTTTGGACATTCCTGACTATATTGCCCTCCAAAATGAGTCCTTACATTTTTGTTTTGTCAGTGATGAGTCCCTGCAAGTACAAGGCCTTGTCTTCTCTTAGACCTCCTGAAATTGTGCCCACATAGGGAAGTGTCTGTAGGTGGTACAGTAAATCAGACATTTTATTTTTTTTTCAGTCAAGAATCCTGAGATAACTTTTGAATTAAATGCTACAAGAGATTGTAAGTTCACTAAAGCTCCAACTCACAGGATTTTGAACAGGCTGTAAAATCTGGGTATGCATGGTAGACTGCATCTGTTGTGAGCTGCCCAGACTGGTGATGGTTTTTGTAACCTCTGTAGGAACTACTGATGTGCTCCAGTTCTAACCATAGAACAAAGAACACAAGTCTGAGATTTTGCTCAGGACATTTTATGCTGCTTAAACTTGATTGATTTACACTTTGCATCAAATACAAGATGTTACTCACTTCAATGAAACCAAAGAACTTTATGGTTACATCTCCAACAATGTTTAAAGTGGTCACTCTCTCCAGTGGAATTCGGTGCTTGAACATGTAGTACTCCTTGCCATTCACATAGACCTGATGGATCAAAGTAACCCAGTCAGTGATAAAGATTTTCTTTACTATTACCTTAAGGTATTCAAAGTGGTTTTTTTTCTTCAAACACATACTTGATATCCTTCGTGTTTGATGACGATGAATAACTCAAAGGCTTGTCCTCTTTTGAAGGGGTTATCAGACATAGTTTCCTCGGTTTCCCAGGATCCGTTCCTGAAGCTGTTCATGGCCACTTCCCGGTCCATTCGAGGAGTGAAGTGGAAGGCAATGTCGTCATTGTCTGAGGAACCAGTCTTGAAATTGATTCCAAAGCTGCAGTGGCATGTAAACATAGTAAAGAATCAATGAAATTATCTTTGGACATTCCTGGCTATATTGCCCTCCAAAATGAGTCCTTACATTTTTGTTTTGTCAGTGATGAGTCCCTGCAAGTACAAGGCCTTGTCTTCTCTTAGACCTCCTGAAATTGTGCCCACATAGGGAAGTGTCTGTAGGTGGTACAGTAAATCAGACATTTTATTTTTTTTTCAGTCAAGAATCCTGAGATAACTTTTGAATTAAATGCTACAAGAGATTGTAAGTTCACTAAAGCTCCAACTCACAGGATTTTGAACAGGCTGTAAAATCTGGGTATGCATGGTAGACTGCATCTGTTGTGAGCTGCCCAGACTGGTGATGGTTTTTGTAACCTCTGTAGGAACTACTGATGTGCTCCAGTTCTAACCATAGAACAAAGAACACAAGTCTGAGATTTTGCTCAGGACATTTTATGCTGCTTAAACTTGATTGATTTACACTTTGCATCAAATACAAGATGTTACTCACTTCAATGAAACCAAAGAACTTTATGGTTACATCTCCAACAATGTTTAAAGTGGTCACTCTCTCCAGTGGAATTCGGTGCTTGAACATGTAGTACTCCTTGCCATTCACATAGACCTGATGGATCAAAGTAACCCAGTCAGTGATAAAGATTTTCTTTACTATTACCTTAAGGTATTCAAAGTGTTTTTTTTTTTCTTCAAACACATACTTGATATCCTTCGTGTTTGATGACGATGAATAACTCAAAGGCTTGTCCTCTTTTGAAGGGGTTATCAGACATAGTTTCCTCGGTTTCCCAGGATCTGTTCCTGAAGCTGTTCATGGCCACTTCCCGGTCCATTCGAGGAGTGAAGTGGAAAGCAATGTCGTCATTGTCTGAGGAACCAGTCTTGAAATTGATTCCAAAGCTGCAGTGGCATGTAAACATAGTAAAGCATCAATGAAATTATCTTTGGACATTTCCTGACAATATTGCCCTCCAAAATGAGTCCTTACATTTTTGTTTTGTCAGTGATGAGTCCCTGCAAGTACAAGGCCTTGTCTTGTCTTAGACCTCCTGAAATTGTGCCCTCATAGGGAAGTGTCTGTAGGTGGTACAGTAAATCAGACATTTTATTTTTTTTCAGTCAAGAATCCTGAGATAACTTTTGACTTAGTTGCTACAAGAGATTGTAAGTTCACTAAAGCTCCAACTCACAGGATTTTGAACAGGCTGTAAAATCTGGGTATGCATGGTAGACTGCATCTGTTGTGAGCTGCCCAGACTGGTGATGGTTTTTGTAACCTCTGTAGGAACTACTGATGTGCTCCAGTTCTAACCATAGAACAAAGAACACAAGTCTGAGATTTTGCTCAGGACATTTTATGCTGCTTAAACTTGATTGATTTACACTTTGCATCAAATACAAGATGTTACTCACTTCAATGAAACCAAAGAACTTTATGGTTACATCTCCAACAATGTTTAAAGTGGTCACTCTCTCCAGTGGAATTCGGTGCTTGAACATGTAGTACTCCTTGCCATTCACATAGACCTGATGGATCAAAGTAACCCAGTCAGTGATAAAGATTTTCTTTACTTTTACCTTAAGGTATTCAAAGTGGTTTTTTTTCTTCAAACACATACTTGATATCCTTCGTGTTTGATGACGATGAATAACTCAAAGGCTTGTCCTCTTTTGAAGGGGTTATCAGACATAGTTTCCTCGGTTTCCCAGGATCTGTTCCTGAAGCTGTTCATGGCCACTTCCCGGTCCATTCGAGGAGTGAAGTGGAAGGCAATGTCGTCATTGTCTGAGGAACCAGTCTTGAAATTGATTCCAAAGCTGCAGTGGCATGTAAACATAGTAAAGCATCAATGAAATTATCTTTGGACATTTCCTGACAATATTGCCCTCCAAAATGAGTCTTTACATTTTTGTTTTGTCAGTGATGAGTCCCTGCAAGTACAAGGCCTTGTCTTCTCTTAGACCTCCTGAAATTGTGCCCACATAGGGAAGTGTCTGTAGGTGGTACAGGAAATCAGACATTTTTTTTTTCAGTCAAGAATCCTGAGATATCTTTTGAATTAAATGCTACAAGAGATTGTAAGTTCACTAAAGCTCCAACTCACAGGGTTTTGCACAGGCTGTAAAATCTGGGTATGCATGGTAGACTTCATCTGTTGTGAGCTGCCCAGACTGGTGATGGTTTTTGTAACCTCTGTAGGAACTACTGATGTGCTCCAGTTCTAACCATAGAACAAAGAACACAAGTCTTGAGATTTTGCTCAGGACATTTTATGCTGCCTAATCTTGATTGATTTACACTTTGCATCAAATACAAGAATCCACTTAAGATGTTACTCACTTCAATGAAACCAAAGAACTTTATGGTTACATCTCCAACAATGTTTAAAGTGGTCACTCTCTCCAGTGGAATTCGGTGCTTGAACATGTAGTACTCCTTGCCATTCACATAGACCTGATGGATCAAAGTAACCCAGTCAGTGATAAAGATTTTCTTTACTTTTACCTTAAGGTATTCAAAGTGGTTTTTTTTCTTCAAACACATACTTGATATCCTTCGTGTTTGATGACGATGAATAACTCAAAGGCTTGTCCTCTTTTAAAGGGGTTATCAGACATAGTTTCCTCGGTTTCCCAGGATCTGTTCCTGAAGCTGTTCATGGCCACTTCCCAGTCCATTCGAGGAGTGAAGTGGAAGGCAATGTCGTCATTGTCTGCGGAACCAGTCTTGAAATTGATTCCAAAGCTGCAGTGGCATGTAAACATAGTAAAGAATCAATGAAATTATCTTTGGACATTCCTGACTATATTGCCCTCCAAAATGAGTCCTTACATTTTTGTTTTGTCAGTGATGAGTCCCTGCAAGTACAAGGCCTTGTCTTCTCTTAGATCTCCTGAAATTGTGCCCACATAAGGAAGTGACTGCGGGGGCACAAACAATTATTAAACCAAGAAGCCTTAAAACAACAGAAAATAATATTTATTGTCTCCTATACTATTTAATAATTACTTACAGGATTGTGTATAGGAGTTCTTATCACAAGTTCAGTTTTTGGCTTTTGTTTTGCGTCTATGAATGTTTCATGCAGACATGATCTTTCTTCAAAAGTCATAAAACCTTTCTGAGAATGACCCATGCTCTTGCTTTGTCCAAAGGTAGAGGTCATTTTCTGTAAAACATGGTAAATGTCATTTTTTGTAGTATGTTAGATTGAAGTGAAAAGTTTTTTTTTGGTTCACTTCTTCGGTTGAATTTAAATGCCACATAGTTTCATTGGAAGTTTACTTGTCCTGAGTATTTGAGGAGGAGGGATGGGAGAATATTGTGCTCGAAAGAGTGGATAATTATTAGGGTAGCTCTCAGAAACCTTTTGATTTACTGAAACCTACTGATTTACAGTGTTAATGTTTTTTTTTTTTTTTTTTTTTTTCTCTAATAGAGTACAGGAGATTGTTTTGCCATTAATTGTCATGGATTTTAAGAAAATAAGTTTTAAATATTTAATTTGTGTTATTGTGCTATTGACCTCTCAATTTCAATCCTGATGACTTGAATGTTTTCTAGCCGTCACAAATTTAGAAGTGTAAGGTGAACATTAACTCATACATAAGAGCACCTCGTAAAGTTACAGAGGAGTTTATTTAGTACAACCATGACTTCAAAATGACACCTCAATAATCTAAGAACAAGAACAAGTTGCTTGAGGCAGAATTACAAACTTTACAAAGATGTTTACAACAGATATCTTATATTGTTCCATATATCTTAAATTGTTTCCAATCTGATGTAAGTGCATCCCATGGCTATTAAAAGTAATTTTTACACAATTCTGAAATAAGGGTGTCTTCTGCACCCTCAGAATTACCAAATATAATTTATACTATATTTTAAACTATAACATTAAATTTTATGTTACATTGGATTAATTTCATCAATCAAAGAAAGAGGATGGTGAATTGAAAAGTAAAAAAAAATTTTAAGTGCTCATTTGTAGTTGGCATCTTAATTGGTAGAAACTCTATTGTAGTTTTTTTGGATTTAAGTCTAAAGTCAATAGTTACAGATTACATAAAGGATCACCCCATTCACCACAATCCATCCTCTAGGAACAACATTCTTATTTTTAGTGGTGTGCCTTGTCTTACTTCTGGTAGAGGCGGGTAGAGTATCCAAAGAGCAAAAAAAAGTATCAATGAAAATTGTACTTAAGTAATCAGATGCTAGTTACTCCTTGAAAAGATTTTGGCAATACTTCTAAACTATTTACAGCCCTCACACACCTCTTTTTGAAAAAAAAATGCTCTGTGTTGAATTAAATTGTGAGTTTGTGAAATTAGCGTAATTTGTCATCCTTCCATGGTACTTTGCATTACTTTTTAAGGGACAAAAAACTGTTGAAAAAGGTCAGACCTGAAACTTAATGGAACTCTTGTCGTTGCTTGCATAAGAGTAAACATAGATGAAAACATTTGCAGAGTGAGTGAAATTTAATTTCTCTGAAAAGAAAGTTCTGATATGCCACCATAAAGGAAATCTAAATCCTTATTTAGCCATTTTAGGAGAGTGGGTAAATGTGCCAAGGCATTGAAAGAACACACAAGAGTTGTTGACACCAAGGGATGCTACAGGGGAGCAGAAACTGACTTTGCAGTTTAACTCAGACTGTTTTTCAGGAGAAAAGGAGTTCCTTCCAAGATACCATCACAACGAAAAAGCCATATACTGGGAGTCAGTCACCCTTCAGGGCTGAAGGGCTGAATCCCACATGTAGGGTTGAGTTCCGACTCGCTGGACTTCTTATTTGTTTATTTGTCCTAGTTGTTGATGTAGTTGGCAGCGAACATGTGGGCAACGGATGTAGCAACTCTTGGTTTCATACATTGCCTAAAATAGTTGATGGTTGCTATCCTCTGAAAGTTGTGAAATTATGCCAAGTATAAAACAAAATGACCAAATTTTCAACATCAATGATTGAAAATCTTGGCAGAAGTTCTAGGTTTGGTGAAGTAGTTCTTGCTTTCATTGAAAAGTGGTCGCTGTATAAGCCAATAGTCAATCATTCAAAAGAATGGCATAAAAATGGTATCAGTAACCAAGATGTGCCAGTTCTTTAGTGCTATTATTTGCAAATTCATATACTTCATTGATTTTGCCTTGTAGTTTTAGCACCATTGAATTTAAGCATTAAATACATGAAAATGACAAATTCCCAAAATTGTTTAAATACACTTATAGAGAACAAGAATGATTAAATGATCAGATATGGTGAACATGAATTGTTTACTTTTTGAAATGCCATAAAGAATAATAATCTGAAAAGAATGTAAAACACTGACCTTGGAGAAATCCACACTTGTCAAAGAAACCTGTCCCTCAACACTCAGGGTGTTGATTCGGTCCAGAGAAATACGATGCTCGAATCGACCAATTTCACATCCGCTTACTGTGACCTACACAATAAACCAAGTTCAGACTTTTGAAGCAAATACTTTACATTTTCAGTAATGTGATTCATGATTAAAAAGAAGAAAAGGTAATCCAAAATCTTTGTATAGATTTATTTTTTTGAGAAACTAGAGCAGAGGTGATGATGATCCTTAGATAATTAAAAATCAAAATCCTCTGCTAAATTATAGGTACGTTTCAATATCTGTAATGGATAACAGACCTGGTAATCTCCAGAATTAACATGGATGACCATTTCAAAGCTGTTTCCATACTTGAGAGGACCTAGTCCACCCCTCTTCTCTGTCTCCCAGGATCCGTTTTGACGGCTGTTGAAAACCGTGCAGTTTGCTAGGAAGTCCGGTTTAATGTGAAGAGCCACATCTTCTCCTTCAGACCCTCCACATCTCAGATTCACAGAAAAACTATAAATCGAAGAAGATTGCAGAAAATTTGCTCTTGTGTGTATGTATAAGTATCCAAGTGAATGATATCTCAAAGTGTTTTATGTGTCTAAATGATTGGGGTAAAAGCATACATCGTCTTGCGGTCTCAAAAAGAACAAAACAACTGAAGTTGCACAATTATCTACTACACATCACTTTCATGAAAAGGGCTCAATCAAAAAATCTAAAATTGAAGTTGTGTAAAAAGTTACCATTTTGATGATTGAGGAACAACTCCCCTGACGGAGATGGTTAGTCCAGGTTTCTGTCCTCCAGGAAGAGAACAACGATATGGCAGCTTCTGTTAATGTATAAGTAGAAATTATTTTATTAATTTCCATAAAACTAGAGAGGATCAATGGCACCAAAAGATACATGTTAAGAAAATAGTTTTACTATTAGTTCTCAGTGGCCGTAGGGGGCTAATCTTTTGCATTTTCTAGTCTGAAAAGGTGTTCAATTGCAATGCACTGGCCCATTTTATTCAGGGTCAACTCCTCGCTTCCAGTGGGAGTTAAGAAGTTAGAGGATGTATGAATGAACAGTTCAGTTCAGAGGCGTCAAGCATGAAGATGGTAAATTGAATTTGGACTGAAATTTTCAATTTTCAAAAGTCAGTCAATTTTCCGGTCAAAATAACCCTCTGCATCTTTATTACTCAATAATTGTATAAATGATTTAACACTATGACACTTAAAGGGCCAACTTTTTTAGTTCCAGAATTTGTCTCCTTTTATTGTACATTTAAAAATCTCCAGATGTATTTAACATATATTATTTCTATTACATATTATGTGAAATATAGCAAAAGTAAAAGATGTAGCAGCTCTTTATCTTTGTGGTAATATGTCCAGTGCAGCCCACAATAGATCAAATATTACGATAAGTGGGACTCGAACTAAAATAAATCGAATTACTGAATAAACTATAGTTAAATGAATAAGATTTGTGATACAGAATGAAGAAGACCGTATTTAAGCAATTTAAAATATTACACAATTATCACAAAAAAAATCACAATTCATTAGTTTATTACATTTCGATCTCTTAAGTGTGTTGTAAGTGCCGTAAAACGTAAAAGTAAGCAAATAGATATTGCAGTTAATTCTGAATTGATCTACAAATGTATAATGAAGCAAATAGTGGACTCACAATGGAAGGCTGGTTGAGGAAGCTTGACAAATGTAGAAAGCTCATGTTCCCAGTCACTGATCAAATTTTGAAGATATACTCAGATGGATTCTGGATTCAGAATAAATGTTGTTTTCCCTGACCTCAGTTTTATACGTTCAAAATAGGGGTGTTTCAGCCCTCAGTAAGATTATATCCTGTAAGAATCTTAACATCATGGAAAAAAGTTCATTTTGACCCTAAAGGCAAATGTATATTCAGTCGTTTTGCCAAAAGCAATATTACCTTTTTTGTCACATCTGCTGAGTCTCAAAGATTAAGAATGAAACGTTTTGAAATGCTTTCATCACATGAAATCTGAGCAATGAGCCTTTATGGACTAAAACTAAAATGTGACTTGGTTTATCCAACTATGATATAAACCGAACATTTATCATTATATCAGTCATTGAAATATAATCAATGGTTAGATGTTCTACCTATCGACTATGATGTTGCTGCTTTAACTTAGAACATCTTTTAGGGTGAAGTTTGCATACCGTTGAATGGGTTTCCCCAGGGGTCTTAAAATTCACCCTACAGTCCAACAGCAGGTTCAGAAGATAAATAAAGGATGAATATATAATATGTAAAAACTCTAAAGGCAAAGCTTTGATTATCAAATCATTAGAATTTGCAGACACAGATTCAAATTAAAGCTGAAAGATAAGAGGCTTCTTTAGTTGCTCCTAGGAATTCTTTTGCTTATAAAATTGTGGGAACTCATGCATCACTGAAGTTCTCAGTTTACTTATTATGTAACATTTACATACTGGTTTTATTAGATAAGTCAACTCAAAACCAACCTATCAAACCAGTACGATTCTCTTTACAATGAATAAAACATGCACATTCAATGAGGGTTTTCTTTAATTACTTTTTTTCTCAACATTAAATGACAATTTCAGTATCAAAATTTACTCTTTACTCCAAAAATAAATATACTTTTATTATTACAAATTTACACTATTTAATTTTGTTATCTCAACTAAATACTCTCAATTTAGTTAAAATATACAGTTTAATAAAGCAGTTGCCTTTTAGGGATTCATATTTTTTCACAAAGATTCACAAAGATTTTGAGAATACTGGTTGCATTAAAACATTTCAGCTGATCAACCTTGGTTTTTAAGTAAACAGCACTCGTTCATTTTTTTTATTATTTATTTAACTTGATTTAATTCATGAATAAATTTTGAATAATATTTTTGAGGTAACTGGTTTCCGTAAATGTTTTGAGCAATGTAAACATGTTGGGTTTATAGTGTTCTCAATTCTTTGTAGATTTGCTCAATTTTATCAAGCACTTTATCCTGGTAAGCCACATGTATCAAACTCAAAGCCCGCGGGCCAGATGTGGCCCGCCATGTAATCTAATGTGGCCCGCGAGAGCTTAAAAGTTTTGAGTGTCTAACAATAAAAAAAAAAAAAAACACGAAAACGAAAAAAACCTACATTTCCCACAATGCCTACGGTAGCCGCAACAGTGTTTCCGCATCCATACTCATGAGTGAAACTGCAGAGCTGCCAACTTTCACACATTGACCATAAGACTCACATAGTTGAGTGATCTCTCACGCCACACCTCCGATTTCTCACGCTAAAATAAATTTCAAGATGTGAAATGGGCGGAGCTAATAGTTTATCTGTGATCTGTTTCTTGAGCCTGTTGATAAAAGATGATGATCGATATGTTTTCGCTAAACAAATACAAAAATGCTATTTTTCTTTATTCACTTGGACAGTTTGATCCTTCATTAATGGAGTTATGTGGGTTTTCATAAGCTTACAAAAATCAAAAGGATTTCTATTAGAACAAGCATACAATTGTTTCTATGCAACTGAATTGTCACTTGAATAAGTTATAAATAATGAGTTATTTAACTTTAAGGAGTAGTTACATTTATTTTACTTTATATTCGATTACATTGTGTTACATTTATTAGTTACATCTGGCCCTTTGAGGACAACCATTATGCTAATGTGGCCCTCTGTGAAAATGAGTTTGACACCCCTGTGGTAACCATTTGATGCAAGTCAGCATTACATATGGAAGATGTTACTAAGTTCATGTATCATTAAATTTAGTGACAGCTGCATGCATGTTGCATAAGTGTAATTTACTGTGGTTTTTCAACATTTATGTTTGTGGAGATGGATGATGTCATTACAGCTACGGGCAGAAAAAGCAACTGAAAAACAAATTCTTGCACTTAACAATAAATCACATGCAAGCCTGAGAAAACTGGTGACATGTGAACAGAAAATGTTCATACCTTCCATCACGAAAAGGTAAATATGGTGCATCAGATTAAAAAAACGATTACTAAGTATTTGGCAATCTAATGATTCTTGCAAAGAATTGTAAAAGCTCCTTTTAGGGGATGACCAACGAAGCTGTGCAGAAAACTATTTTGTTTGTATTGTTCAATTTCTTTTTAGTTTTCTTCTTCTTCCAAAAGAGCCATTGAAGTCTTATGAACCACTTACAGGAAGGTTATGAAATTTGGCACACTGATACAGCTGGCCAATATGAGTAATCTGACCAAATCTGTTCCCTCAAACTCTATGGAATCACCACTAATCCAAAGTTGTACTTATGTTTATGCCAATAACTTTTGTAATGTATGGTCTAGAGACAAAATTGTCCTCAATCGTCGGCTCAGACCTGCTCAAATCCACTATATGACATTATTTTACATTATGCTAATTAGCTATCTGTTTGTAATGTCATCAAAACCTACTTTTGCAAACTCCTCCAGCATCAGTTAAAGTTTTTACAACAAATTTAGAAATACAGCTCAAAAGTTTCACACACCAAGTTTGCAAAAAAAGTTTTTCCTGCAGAGAATACGTAGCAAATTTTGTCCATATATCTGTTGAGTGGCAGTATAATCTCAGGAAAATAGGATTTTTGATGTGTGTGCGTGTGCGTGTGTGTGTGAAGATGGGTGGTCACAAGTAGCTGCTCTAGATTTGCCAGATCCATGTCTGCACATGCAAGGATTTCTCCTTAACTTTTCAACACTTCTGGAGGTTACATGGCTATGACATTCTCAAATCTGAATTGCTGAGATAAGGTAGACCTGGGTCTTTGGAGGTGGAAGATATTGTGGACTAAAAAACTGCAAGATTCAGCTGATGTGACTCTTGACTGCACACTTATAGACATTTCAACAAGATGTCGCTTTTAGTAGTGTAATAGAAATGTATTAACTAAGTAATCAATAGTAATTACACTGTTTCACCATTCGCCATTCTGTCCCACAAAACCTTGTCATACTAGAACTAAAATAATCTCTATCTATTAAGTATAGACTCATGGTGTCACGTATTTGAGTGACTTTACAAATGAAACAGGAGTCAAACGGAGTATTGAGATGTTTAAGAAGACAGTGACAGTGAGTGTAGTTTTCAACTTGTTGTAGTACAAACAGTGACCACTTGAAAATATAAATTAAATACATTGGATGAAATTATTTTTACTTTTTATGCAGTACCCATATTCCGCCGCACTTTTATCTAACATTCACACACACTTTAGGGGCCTCACTTGCCCAATTTCTTGACCCTACAAAAAATCAGTAGACATAGTACTCCAAACCCTTTTATTAAATTTGAAGACAACATATTTATGGATAGCATTGGCTCATGGCGGAGAAAACATAAATAGACAGGATGCCTCAAACCATACTTAATCAGTGGTTTAGTTCTAAGCACAAGACACAAAGTGCACAAAGTTTTCTTTTCAATTTATTAGAATTGGAGGGGGGGGGGGGTCTTCCTCTTCTTCATAGTGGTATGCTTGTCTTCTGACAGAGTTGGGTATCCAATTTTACTCACTTGAACAAGAACAAAACAGTTTCAGATGAACATTTTACTTAAGTTATCAGATGCTAGTTATTCCTTGAAAAGATGTTAACAAAGGCACTATTCAGAGCAGTTAAATTAATTCTGCATTTGTGAAGTTACTTGTCATCTTTCCCTGGTTCAAAGAGACAAATACGTGTGGAGAAATATTAAACCTGAAACTTAATGGTACTATTGTCGTTGCTTGCACAAGAGTAAAAATAGGTGACAACATTTGCAGAGTGAGTGACGTTTAATTTTACTTGAAAAATGAGTTCTGATGTACCATCTACCTAACCTAACATTTAGTATTGGGTTATATGAAAGTTCAAGTCCAAGTTCAAGTTTGTTTAATTTATATAGCGCTTTTCACAACAGACATTGTCTCATTTTGTCCAAGTATGAAAGTCCAAGTACGTGGAACTTTGGGTTCTCATAGTCAGCAATTAAATACTAAGTCAAAGTAACCAACTGATAGTTCATTTAAGCAAATAGTTTAAATAGGTAAAAATAGACATACAATCAAATATTCAAAAAATGTATTGTTTATTTATTTATATATGTTTATTCCTTTTTTATATATTTTAAACTATTGAATCAAAGGCACTGACATTTACCAAAAACATTTCTACAAAACATGGTACTGGTTTTAGAAATATCACTATTATATCTATTCTGAACATGTCCATCTGCAAATACTGACCTTGGAGAAATCCACACTTATCAAAGAAACCTCTCCCTCAACACTCAGGGTGTTGATTCGGTCCAGAGAAATACGATGCTCAAATCGACCAATTTCACATCCGCTTACTCTCACCTACACAATAAACCAAGTTCAGTAAGACTTTTGATGCAAATACTTTACATTTTCCATTTACAAAGTGATTCACGATTGAAGGGTACAGAAAATTCAAAATGTGTACCCAACACTGTAATGAGAACAGACCTGGTAATCTCCAGAATTAACATGGATGACCATTTCAAAGCCGATTCCATACTTGAGAGGACCTAGTCCCAACTTCTTCTCTGTCCCCCATGCTCCATTTTGACGGCTATTCAGAACTGTGCAGTTTGCCACAAAGTCTGGTTTAACATGAAGAGCAATGTCTTCTGCATCAGACCCTCCACATCTCAGATTCACCGAAAAACTGAAAATTGAAGACAATGGATTTGAAGGCAATATTGGAAGAAAAAATAAAAATGTCAAAAAATACATAGAATTTTTCAGTACTTAATATTTTATTTATTTTATTTTTCAAATTGAATTTTCAATCAAAGAATGGAAGATAATTTTTAAAAGAAGAGGTTTGAGTTAGAGACTTTAAAAACTACAGAAAGAAAAAAAAATACTTCTACAAACAAGTCCAATTCTTCTCTTTAGAAGGAGCTGCAGACTATTCATTATTAATTTAGGCATGTTTTTTTTTTGTATGCTACAGTTTGTGTATGAATGCAGGTCACTGTCTGGTTCATATCACTGTTTTGAAATGAGTCAAAATATTTATTTATCAAAAAATTAAGACCTTTTTGATGATGGAGGAACAACTCCCCTGACAGAGATGGTTAGTCCAGGTTTTTGTCCTCCAGGAAGAGAACAACGATATGGCAGCTTCTGTTTATGTATAAGTAGAAATTATTATATTAATTTCGAGAAAATAAGAGAGGATCACTGGCACCAACAGATACATATTAAGAAAATAGTTCTCCTATTTGTTTACTATTGTTTATCTATCGTTTTGTTGTCTGAAAATGAATGTTAATCTACAATGCACAGGCCTGTTTTATTCAGGTAGGTTTTTTTATTTAGAAACCAATCATTTGATTTTTTAGATTTCTGTACAACAGAAGATTTATTGTAGAATCTTAAAATATTTCCCCAATACTATGGTCTCCTTCGAATACATATAATTTTTGTTCAAATAGATTTTCAGTTAAATGTAATGTACAAACAAGTAATGAAGAAAAAAGCTAAATTGACTCACAATAGTTGGCTGGGTCTGGAAGTTAAAGCAGCTGTACTGAAACATGTTGCCAGTCACTCTGGAATCAGAATAAATGTTGTTGGCCCTGACCTTCATTTTATACCTATTTTAAATAGGGGTGTTTCATCTCTCAGGAGGGGTTAAAACTTCAAAGAATCTTAAACTGATGGCAAGAACCTAAAGGCAAAGTCATGTTCACAAAAGTAATACTACTGTCAAAAGTTTTGTCAGTTTGACAACTGTTGAGTCTGATGGAATGAGTTATTCATAATTCAACAAAGGGATTTTGTAGAGCAGATGTCATTCATTCTCTACAACTTGTCAACAACACAGTGCCATAAACTTTATTTGTTCCAACTTTCTGAAATGAGCAAGCTGCAGTGTTAAAGTTTGGGCACCACTGTAATTTTTCATGATTTTCCTTGGAAATAATTGGTTGTCTGAATAAGAAATTTCAGTTAAATATATCATATAGGAGAATAAAGTGAAAAAAATATAAAACTAGGCATGTGAGTAGTGACTAGACCACTTCGGGGCCTTCACTAGAACTGTGCTTCTGGTCTTCCAGTTCCTCACAGTTGAAACTAAGAGCTTAAATCACTGAGACAGCTTCCTGTATCCTTTCCGTAAACCACAATGTTCAACCATCAATTTTTTTTTTAGCTCATATGAAAGTTGTTTTGAGGCAGCCCTGTTGCCTCTCTTTGGAAAAGATGCAAAGAGTAAAAACATATACATTTTTTATAATACAATACCCTACATATACATATACAATACCCTATTTTAAATACTTTCTCATGATTGGATTCACCTGTATATGGACGACACGGGTCACTGAGGTTACCAAACCAATTCTGAGTTCTAATAATTAGTTGTAAATGTATTGGAATCAATGAAAAGACATGGGTGCCTAAAGTTATGCACATGCCTATTTTTTTTTTATAATTGTTACACATTTTGCATAAATCACATAAAATTAATTTCACTTCTCTAATATCACTGTTTTTGTCTCTTATATGATATATTTGACTGAAATTTCCGATCCAGACAACCATTTATATACAAAGAAAAATCATGAAAATTTACAGGGGTGCCCAAACTTTTGCATGGCACTGTCATTGAACACATTTAGCATATTTATCTTTCCAATGCTTCTAATTGAATTGCTTTTCTAATACTAACATGTAGCTTATCATTTGTGAAATGGTTTATCCAAAGATAAAGTGATGTAAACTGACTATCATTATATCAATCATTGAGAAACAAAACAATGGTTATATGTTCTATTTATCGATATCGATGTCGCTGGTTCAACCTAGGACACCTAGTGGAGTTTCCACTCAGTTCAGCGGGTTTCCCCTGGTACCTTTTAAATTCAACCCACAGTCTAGGTTCAGAAGATGAATGAAGGATGAATATGAAAGATAAAACCTTAAGTTGCTTATAAAACGGTGTGAACCCATACAAAGCATTGCAGAAGTTCTCAGTCTACTTCTAATGCAACATTCACACTCTGTTAACCCAAAACGTTTACAGTACTCAAAGTTTTGATTGCCTCTAAACATTTCAGCACTGATTTTAAAATTGTCTTTATACAAATTATACTTTTTGAGTAACTGATCAAACCAAATGTTTTTGAGGTAACTGGTTTCAACAAATGTTTTAAGTACTGTATACGTGTTGGGTTTGTAGTGTTCTCTTTAAATTTAGTGACAGCTGCACGCCATGTTGCATAAGAGTCATTAAACCTGTTTTTTCAACTTTTCTGTTGGTGGGAATTAATGATACACTAACGCCACGGGCAGAAAATGCCTTTGAAAATACAAATTCCTGCACTTTACAATCAAATGCAAGCCTGAGAAAACTCATGTGAACAGATGATATTCATAACTTCCATCATGGATGGTGTGTTAATGTTAGGACATTAGAAAAAATGGACAACTAAGTATTTAACACATTGTTGATTTTTAACATCAATTCATGCGCATATGTGGCAGGTGTGAATGTGCAGGCAAATAATTAATGTGGGCTTCACTTCAAGAAACTCATTATACAAACGATCCTTTATTGACACAATATTTTTCACCCGCAAAGGCATCCCAGAGAGTTTGGAACTGACTCAATGTGACCGGCACAACAATATGATCTTGGAAATTGTGGATCTGTCTGAAGAATAAGGGGATAGCTGAAATACTTAGTGGAGTAATCCACAGGCCAAGGGTGAAGATAGCGGCTCACAAAGAGGTAAGCATTTAAGAGGTGTGCTCACTCAGAGTCGATCAGCTGATTCCTTGGACGATTTCATATATAGGCCATACAGGAATGAAGTGGGAAGGATTAGAATGCCCTGATTGCTCCTGCTGAAACACGTTATAAAAAAATCCCTTAAGAGTCAACAATTCACTTAAAATATGAGTCTGTAGTTGAAGGGCACCCCATTGGCATGAAGAAATCGTCTCAAAGCAGGAGTCTGCCACAGATTTGCCTCTTCACACAATCATTTATTTAATGTAATAAATTTAATATTAACTGTTACAAAAAATAAGATCTCCAAACCTTCTGTTTAATTTGAAGACAAATATGTTGTCGCACTCCCCAAACCATATTGAATCAGCGGTTTAGTTCAAAACATAAAGACCACAAAAAAGTGCACAATGTGTTTCTTTTTATTTATTACAAACTGACATGATCAGGGTAAGATTAAGAGATCAAGATTTCTCGATGAAACGTACAAGCAAACAAAAAAAACAGACAAAATAAAAGCATTTTAACGTTAGAAAAGTGGATACAAATGTATTACGTGTGTGATATACTTTTTATATAAGATGTACTCAAATTGTTTTCCTTAAATTTACAAAAATGTTATCTGGGTTTCACGTATCTGTATTTCACACATCTTCTCCTGCTAACAGAGGCTGCAGGAAGAGTCCGGCCGTCCCCAGAACACAAACCAGAACAAACACCCAGAGAAAGATCCGGTCGATTACCATGGCCACATACTTCCAGTCATCCTGCACCTGCACACACACACAGACAGTTGGTAAAAATATATTCAATAAGCTCATTTATTATCCAATTTGTATTGTTCCAATCATAACAATCCCTCATTTGTGTAGCACTAGTTCTCATGCATAGACTGCATACAATTATTTGCCAGAGTATTAAAAGGTCATCTAAATACATCACCTAAATGAGTTTTTGATAGATTAGTCAGAACTTTGCAATTATTTAAAATAACCACATAAATCACAATGATAAAATCCAATCAGAAGCTGTGAAGAAACAGGAGCTCTAAAAGCTGTGACACTGTCATGAAATGCAAGGCCACTATTGGCTTTTACATAACCAATTCATAGGAGATTTTATGAAAGAAATCATAAAAAATGAATTAAGAAATCATTTCAAGTACTAATACCTCTGGCAATAGTATTTGAACCAGGATATTCACATTAAAGTGCTTAGTTGGTTCCCCTAAATAATGTTTTATCATTTAGTGTTTTGGAATGATAAGCCAATTGTCCAATCACAATTTCCCAGCATTCTCTGCACTTTACCACCATTCCTTTTGTTGTACCAGTCTGAAAACTTTTAGCAAGATATAGACCAGTTTGGATGTTTTGGTAATGTAACACTTCTACAACATAAACTCTTCTCACCTCTTTGGCCTGATTCTGCAGCCTCATGTTTTCAGCGATGTATTTGACGCTCTCAATGGCATCTGTGATCTGTGCTGACAAAACTCCATCCAGGGAGTCAGAGCTGGAGTTCAGACTGCCTCCTTGGTCTGCAGCCCCTTCATTTGTGACTTTACCATAGTTATTCTTCAAAAAGCATGCACACCGTCCTTCCCTACAAAGCAATCCTGAAACTGTGGACTCACTGAGGTTATTAAGCTCAGACCTGGACTGTAGAAGCTGTGCATGATGGGAAGCATTCAGCTGTGTGTTAGAAATCTGACTTTGATTGTAAACAACCCCGGGTTTCTCAGTTTGATTCTCAGGGCGCTTCATGAACATGACCCTAGGAAGTAATCCTAGAAAGACTCTGCGCACCCATCCGGGCATTGTGTGCGTCTTTGGAGTACGATAATGGACGTTTAGCACAAACACAGTAATGACAATGGAAAGAGTGACAAAAATCATGGTGAATAAGAGATATTCTCCAATTAAAGGAATGACCAGAGATGTGGACGGTATGGTTTCTGTGATCACCAATAGAAACACAGTGAGTGAGAGGAGAACTGAAATACACAGAGTCACCTTCTCACCACAATCGGACGGAAGATAAAAAACCAGAACTGTGAGAAATGAGATGAGCAGGCAGGGAATGATCATGTTGATCGTGTAAAAAAGAGGCAGGCGGCGAATATAGAGAGAGTAGGTGATGTCAGTGTAGATTTCCTCGCAGCAGTTGTATTTAATGTCATGTTTGTAGCCTGGAGCATCAATAATGGTCCATTCCCCACTCTCCCAGAAGTCTTGCAGATCCAGTGATGTTCCCAGCAAAACCAGGTCAATTTTGGCCTTATCGTAAGTCCAGGAACCAAACTTCATAGTGCAGTTTTGGTAGTCAAAGGGGAAGAAGGTCACATCTATCCGACAGGAGCTCTTGAAGATGGCCGGAGGGATCCAGGTCACATCTCCTGTGTATCGAAGCAGGGCTTTGGTTTTGTCATCCACTTGGAAATCTCCAACTGCACTGAGTGAAAAAAGAGAATATTTAAAGATGTAAAATAATCATATTTTAATCATCAACATGGAAATATCCCGTAGTTCAATAAATCCTGAACAAAATGTCTTATTTTTCCATTTTTATTTCATTAATAAAGCTTGACAGTCTGAAGCTGTAAGAGCAAGGCATGAAATTACTGTTGTTGACCGTATATGTTTAAATGTTATATGTGAATTTTGTACAAGAAAAGGGAGTCAAACTTGTATTTCACTTTACAGTATATTGTGGTGCATTATGGGATTGCTCTGTTTTTCAAAATCAGGGGTCACTAACTCAGTGCTCTAAAAATCTCACTGGTAAGGTAAGTGTTTGAATTCCGTTGCCATTGGTTTTGCTAACGCTAGTTAGGTTGAATGTGTTGCCATCTGACGGTTTCTTGTGCAGCTGCATACTAAACAGCCGAGCAGACATTGTTGTGGTCAGCTGCAGACTGTTTGTCATGAGTCACTGGTTCATCCTCTTCCTCCACCATTTGTCAAAATGATCAAAAACTGATTTTGTTCAACAGGGCCAATCGTCCCCCAATTTTTCCAGGGAAAAAAGTTGGTAAACTATTGTCTTTAAGTCTCTTCTGACCAATTTTCAAGATGTAGATGTCCTCCTTATTGAAATGTAAGCTACAAACGAATTTGCTGCCCCGAAGTATGGCAACTTGTCAACTTTTTTTTCTTAATGTTTGTGTTTCTTGCGTCTCTGTCCTCTATGTTTAAAATAATGTCTTATACTTTTCTCTTTCAGTTCGGGGTTTTAACAGCTTTTGTTATGGACCATAATGAACAAATGCAAATATTTAGCAGATCTTATGTTGCTGTCCCAATTCTGAAAGTTGAGTCTCTTTCAACTTTTAAAAAGCAACTAAAAACTCATTAGAGAGCACTTAATAACCTAACTAACTAATAATACTAAAAAAACGAACAAAAAAAAATACTGTATCAACTCATGCGTATTCCATGTGCATGTCTCATGATTAATCAGACCTTGTAACAAACTGCTTATGTTTTCTCCCGAATTGTAAGTCGCTTTGGATAAAAGTGTCTACTAAAGACAAAAACATAATGTAAATGTAAAGATAAAGAGAAGCAATGCACTTACTTGTTGTACAGCACTATGTCTGGTTTCCAGATCTTGTTTGATGGGACACGAATAAACTCAACGCCTCCAAATTCCTTGGGATCCCAGCGCAGCTTATAATCATTCCAAACCTTTGAGAAAAAAAAAGTTATATTATAAATATATAAAATAAATAAATATACAAATATTGTATAAAATATTTATTCATATATAACTAAACTCTTCTCATCAATAAACAAATCTGGTATCCAATAATCTGCAATAAACTATTGATTGCTGCATTGCCTACATGTCGAAGCCAGAGATTGGTCTCCATGATCTGGTTGACCTCATCCTGTGGAAAGAGTAACAGACTCATGACCTGAGGGCAATCAGGCTACATGGCCTAAAACATGTATATTTCAGAGCATGAGGGAGAAGAGGCAGGCTGTCGTGAGCAATATCTATCCAGATGGAGACTGAAAAGCACCTGAGCCTCTAGGAAACTAAATACAGTTGAGAGATGTGTAAGACAGATTTATTTAGATTTAAACTGATTTCACTAAATCCAAACTGATGTATCACACTTGTGTATCACCTATATCACTGCTGTGTATAAAACCAATCACTCATCTTTGCTTTAAATGATTTTTATTGCTAAATAAAAGTTTCTCAATTCAATTTCTGGTTCTATACAATGAAAATAAGGCAGCACAGTGAGAAAATGCATAATCTTTTGGTGGTGAATTCCCAAAATGAGTCAAAAGTTCAGTCTAGCTGAATATTAAAGCCAACCCATGTGTTTATAGACAAAGCATTGAACAAAAAAACCCCCACAAAATATTTAATTGTTTAAGAATGGCATTATGACAAGAATGTACCTTTAATAAAGGCAAATGCATCAAACACATGGTTCACAGGCCTGTAGTGACAGTTGGGTGTGGCGAGGGGTATATTTACTACATTTACTTTTTTGTGGTTTTCTATGAATTTTTAGGAGATTTTTCTAGCAATTAGACAAAGAAGCACAAACACGTTTATGTTTTAAGCCCCCATAAGACCTTTCAATAAACAAAAAACATATATATTGTTGGCTACTTTAATTAGTTTGATACACTGAATTTATTTCAGTGTAACAGGTTTACTTTAAAAGGGCCATGCACTTTGAAACCACTTTATATTTTGACATATGTGCTGATAAAATAAAACAATTTTGTGTTTTGTAAGTTTTTTAGAAACCACTATTGGTGGATCTAAATTAATAAACTGCATAGATCACATAAAAGAAAAGAGCAGTTTTTGTTGTAAAGTGATTAGTGAGAATGCAAGTAAGTTTTTGCACATTTTATATATTTATGTACAAAATTTATTACATTATTATGACTAACAAAATCTTCACCGGAGCACATTAAACCATTATATTATGCCAGAGCATGTCTGGATCACTGCGTATTCACTGACATTTAATCAGGAGATAGTGGTGTAGAAGGAACTGCAGAATGCAGCTTTAAATGGGACCACCGTTAAAGAGCACACTTTGAAGATGCTTGAAATGCAGCTTCTTAGTGTGTGTACACACGTTTATTATTAGATATTAAAATCCACCATGGGGTTTTTTTTATTATTCACCATACGTCTGTAATGCCCCCTAAAAACAAAAAGTTGGATCAGTTTTTGTTCATGATCCAGCCACATCTCCAGAACATGTGAATAGATTTGTTTCATACATACACCAAAGAGTCAACTTCATCAACTTATGTATCAGAACTTGAGTTCCCCTACCACTTTGACGAGCTGAGACATGGAGACCTGGAAGTGAACAATCACTGGATTCGAGACATTCTCCACCGGCCTTATGAACTGATTATACCCAGAGAAGACAAACGAGAAGAGACGATGCTCAGCTTCAGAGCAGAATGCTCCTGAAGAAAAGAGAGCATTTAATACCACACAAAATTACAAAATAAAAAAAAAATATGCATTCATTTCTTTGAATACACTATTGGAAAAGCAGACAAATAAATAAATACACAGTAAACAGAGTATTTTCTGTGAATAAATACTGAAGAAAAGTAATAAAACATTGCAATTTGCTACTGCCACTAATATTCAATATAACCTGTGTGTGTACTAGATATTGATGTATTTAATTTATATTGTAGTACAGGTCATTCATACATGAAGCATTTGTTAATTATTGAGAATGTATCAAAACATTTTTAGTGGTTAGCACAGTGGACACCTCTCCAAGAGGAGTTCTTGGATGTCAGCTTTCTCCCTTCTGGTTTCCTTCCTCAATTCAAACGAATCAATCCTTGATTGATGACTCACATTACCATCTGGGAGGAGTGAGTTTGAATGGAGAGTGAGTGAACGTAGCCGTCACAACCTTTAACTTAAAATGAGCAGGAGACCCCAGACAAAAGAAGCATTCGTTCATGATTACATGCACAACATAATAGGGTTTCAAAATAACTTGAACAAGTATTCCAAGTATTAAAGTATTTTTCCTAGTAATATTAAGGAAATACAGTGCAATAAGCAGCAACAAGTAGCGAAAGCGAGCGCGCGTGCAGTGTCCCTTAACTCACCCGACAGAAGCGAACACAGCAGCGCCAAGATGCAGCGGAACATCCCGAGAGCTCCGGATTCCATCGTTAAGTCCGGTAAACGGAAAGATACAAGAGGAAAGAGAGGGGGAGGCGTTTCTGAGGGAAAGACTGATGGAGGTCGTGTCGAGAGAGAGAGAGAGAGAGAGAGAGAGAGAGAGAGAGAGAGAGAGAGAGAGCGATACCTATAAAGTGCACCGTAGACTAAGATTTAAATTTTTGTTTGTTTTACTGGAATTAATGAGTCAAATGAAATGTATTTTTGACATTATATGCCCCCTCCAATCAAAATTGAGCACCTTGGTTAGCGACACAAATTATATTTGGACACATAAAGAGTGCGTTACAGTTATAAAATTATGCAAGATAGAATAATTAAACAGCATAATTCACTTGTGTGAATGGTACGGTTGCCCATTAGTGCACAACATAAGTGCATGGGACACAATTGCAAGTAAAAACCACTACTACATATCATAAACACAAAAGATTAGTATTTTTGTTGATTTGTAGTCACGTTTTTGATTTGCAGTTGTGCTTTTGATTTTCTGCACTAATAGGGCACTATAGTGTGGACCTATATAAACACTAGCTTAGTGTTATATTTTACACTTTGTATGATAAATAAATACTACACTAATGTTAATGTAACACTATGTGAGTTGAATAACACATAATTAGGTTTTAATACTGAATTGGTGCTACATAAACTTGAAAAGTTTTGAAACATTGATAACATAAATAGACTTGGAACAATATTCCACACTGCGGCCATTTTGGGAATTAAAGAGAGGCTCCGGTGGGAAGAATCCCAGAAATAGTATGAAGAGAATCAAGACAAAGGAAGCGTTGTAGTAAGTCACTGACAGACCAATAAAGTAATTTATGTACCATTCTTTTCTATATTGGTGATGTAGCCTTCAATAAAACAGGTAGATGGATTCAACATTTATTTTTTGATCAATTTGCAACATAAATTGTGAAATATCTGGCAGTAGTTCCAGGTTTACCATCTCATCTACTTCAGGTTTCTTCCCATTGGAGCCTCTCTTTTGCTCTTAAAATGGTAGCCGCATAAAATAAGCGAACAGCATAGCAATCGAGGGTGTGTCTGGGTTATCATAGAGCCGACTAGAGTGCTTGTGAGGCTTCAATTCAGAGGGCAATGGGGTATGTGCAAGAATGGGTTGATCATAGGCCAGTGTGTCCGAAAATGGTAAGGGGCATGTATGATACATTTAAAAGAAGAAGAGACAGGAAACAAATGATCTGAACAAATAGTTTATTTGCAATTATGAACAATTTTTTTTACTAGGAAACTGGACTGAAAATTGAAAAATTATATGGAAAAAAAAATGTTTACTGGTTTAACTGCATCAGCAATAATACCAATTATCAATATCAATAAAAAATGACAATGGCAATCTGATAAAATGCCAGAAACATTTTCAAATATGTTAATTATTAAGCCTAGATTAAACAAAATGCCAAATATTCAGGAGCCCAAATAACAAAACACATTTTTAATCTTCCTGTTTAAACATTTTATTGATCAGTACATCTTTCTCTCAACAAAATAAGAGAATATGGGTAAACAGAAATGTGAAATTCTTTACACATTTTCCTTTACATTGTCTGAAACTATACATTCGTGTTATTAACATCAAAGGGATTCTTGTTATTTGAGTCGTCTGTATATTTATAACATGCATTGCACCTGCACATAATTTCTAAGTAGTCCCTATTTTATAGGAGATTGCAGCTCCATTAATTGGAGTACAACCTTATGGGATTGACCTTAAACCTTTAATTTATTCTGACAAAAAAGTAATGGGTTTGAGTACACCATCAAAACCATCAGACTGAAACAAAACCCTAATTGAATTCATGTACAGCAATGAATTATCTTTTTAATTGGTTGTAGTAAAATACAGTTTTAAGTACCTGTACTTTATTTGAGCAATAGAAGCATTTTCAATATTATTGCAACATTATTTAGTAAATACAATTCATTCGCATTATAATAAATAATGTACAGTGCCCTGGAAGTCCCATACATCATCCCATTAGGAATTGTCAGAATTATGTATTGTGTTATTTCTGTATACATGATCGCATTACTAAATTATTAAAAAGTGTACACATTTCAAACATTAATATCTGATTACATACCACACAGTCCTATTTGTTCTAGTCTTAATGGCTATTCGGGATTTCTAAAATTATTTAAAATGCTACTAATAAAACCATTTATCCAGGCATATCTGAGCCAGCATGGTTGTTTTTCAAATTCTTCATCCCCATTAGGTCTGGATGCCCCAGTATTGAGTTATTGTCTATAGAGCATGGGTTTAATTAAATACAGAGATGGTAACACTGTGGTTTGACCATCGAAAGCTCGGGTTTAATTAAATCCTGAGATGAGTCAGCATTATTGCATTATTATGTATAAAGCACTGCTTTATTTAAAGCTTTGGTTTTGGAAGAGTGGCTGCAGAAACAACCCCAGAGTTCCCACCACACAGACGATTACAAAAACCCAAAGGAACAATCGATCCACCACCATCGCCACAAACTTCCAGTCTTCAATCACCTGATCAGAAACACACACATACACATCACACAATTGTTAACAGATTTTTTTACTCAAAAAATGTGTATTATCTTGTCATTTTCTATTTTATAAATGTCTATTTTTAATAACTATGTTGAGTGTAAAAGATGGAGAAAACTGCCTTAGGTTTTCAATGTATCACTCGCAATTAATAAACACATTGATCTGTTGGTGCTCTAACAAGGGAGTGCTAACAAGGGAGTAAGAAGACAGTGTGAACAATAGCCCACTGATCTTTGGCATTGAAGCTGCAGCTCAATGCATCTCTGGACTGCTGGGATCTGCACTTTCTTAAACTCGGTCTGATTCAGCACCCGCTCATTGATTAAAGAGCAAGATCGATGCTTGTACAATCTACTTGGGTAGAAGCACTAATGTGACCACTGATTCACTCACCTCAGTTTGCCAACTGAACAAAAGTTCTGTCATCCTCATTAGTTCACTTTTCATGCCCACTACTTATAGTACTACAGTATGCAATTACAGAAATGTAACGTTATTTACCGTGTCTTTCAAGATCTGTCTCAGTGTTTAACCCTTAGAAGTCTGGGGCTAATAATTTAACTTTAAAACTTTTAAAGTTTTTTTGTGACACTGTTTGGTATCATTTTTAGTACATATTTTGTAAATATTTGTAACAAATATTTTTTTAATTAAATTACACAATAATTCCACAACAATCCTTAAATTATATAAACAAAAAAAAAAACAATTTTTGGTACTGCATTTTGTCATTTTTTACTTCAAAAATTGAGGACGAAAAGAGTTATTATGTTTTATAACACAAATAAAAAGTATTGAGACAAAATAAAAATGTATAAATCCCCCCAAAAAAGCAAAGTTGAGGTCAAAACAATGAGAAAATTGAATAAAAAAAGCGAACCTCTCCTAATATATATAAACAGTTGCAAGCATATTTTGTTCCATTGTGCTTTTTCGTGCTAAAACTTTGAAAAATACAAGCCAACTCACAGGTCTTGTACATACAAGGACTATCCCTTAGTTTCATCACTTTATGACACTTAAAGCATGAATATAGCGTCTATAAAATGAAACTGAAAGACGCATTTTCTCACATTTAAAGGTGAATTACTTTGCAAATTATGTCATAGCTCTTGAAATGGCTTTACATGGTCTGCAAATCACATTTACAAGAACACAAACAGCTTTTTGTTTAACAAATTAATAAACCTAACCTGTTGGCTTCATAAATGAAATAACCAGTTCCTTTGTATGATAAGATAACATCCACAGTATAGTTTTTGTGGGACATATCAAGGGATGGATATTACACTTCCTACCAATATAGTTTGATTTACCTTCACTTTTTTTATAAAGATTTTTAAAAAGTATTACTCACACTTTGATCGTCATCATTTTCCATCATGTGATCGGCCACATATCGAACTCCATCCACAGCCTCCTGAATCCCAGACCCCCAGTTTGCTGGTGTCTTGTTCTCCTCGAAGTCTTGCAAGATATCTTGTTCATAGGCCCATGGGCTTGGTTTCCGTGTTTTGAAATTTACCTTGTTGTAAAAGAGTCCTGGTGTACAATGAGTTGAAATGAATGCTGGATTGAGGTTGATGAGAGCAGATGCAGTTGTGCAAGCTCTGAGGCTGGAATCAGACCTCCTGTTCCGTTTGAGTCTCAATCGGGCTGAATTTCCTGAAGGCCTTTGCATAAAGAGTAGTGCTGGGAGCTTGCATAGAAACAGTAGCTTGACCCAATCAGGCATACTGTGTGTGCTGGGGGAGCGATGGTGGATATTCAGCACACACACGCTGGCGATGATGGAGAAGGTTACCAGTACCATGGTGAACATCAGGTATTTGCCTATCAAGGGTACATCTAGTGAGGTTGGAGGCACAATTTTTGAAATCAGCAGGAGGAAGACAGTAAGTGCCAGAAGGACGGAGATACACAGAGTCATCTTTTCTCCACAGTCTGATGGAAGGTAGAACACCAGTATGGCGAGGGAGGTGATGAGCACACAGGGGATGATCAGGTTTATGGTGTAGAATAACGGTTTTCGTTTGATGATGAAGTCGTAGGTCAGATCTACATAGGTAGGATCGGAGGGGTTGACAGTGCGGCGTCCTGGAAGGGCAAGGATGTCCCACTCACCACTGGGTGTGAAATCATCCATGCTAGCAGCCTCAGAACGCAGCAGCAAGTCGATTTCAGTGTGATCATAAGTCCAGGAGCGAAACTTAAGCGTGCAGTTCTGCTGGTCGAAGGGGAAGTGCTTTACCTCGATTTTGCAAGCGCTCTTGTAGATGGCAGGTGGCAGCCAGGCGATGCTGCCATTGAAGAGGACAATGGCATTGGTGAAGACAGTCACTTCATATGTACCATCGGCACTAGAAAAAAACAAAACAGAAAAAACAAAAACAAGTAAAAATATAATAATAACCAGTCATAACAAGACTATAATGATGTCTCTTGATATAGAGTTGCTTTTCAATTATAGTTTGGAGCATATGATATCATTAGATCTCAACCACTTAAACAGTACCAATATCCTTACAAAACTCTGAGGATAGACTGAAAAAAAAGACTGAAGATTGTTCATAGTATATATCTCCACTGCATTTTTATTGGCATCTGCTGATCCCTTTACTCCAGTCACTTCACTCAAAACAATCTATCAACACACTTAAAGGGTAGTCACCAATTTACTAAATCACACATTTAAAAAAGGGGTGGAACCAGAACAGAGGGAGCAAACTAGAGTGGAATCAACTAAAGTTCTCATACATATAGATAAATTGCTGTACATTTTCATTTGAGTCAGCTTATTTACACTCCTTTTGTATTGATGACATAATCCCTAGTTCTAGTAATTTTACATGGGCTTTTGAAACTTTACAGCACCTCCTTTCCATCTATTGTTGTCTACATTTAAATTGTGCACACATTCTAACCATATCATCAGGCAAAATAGTTTCTTTGAATATGACAGTGAGACAAACAAAAGGAATGGTATCATCTAGGAGAAACAGTTCTCGAAACCTAAAAGTACATTTACAGAACTTGCATAGGGATGCTAATACCATGTACCTTGCTGGGGAAGCTCACTTTGAAGGTTCTTTCCATTCTGCTTGCAACTGTGTTTGTCTAGTCAAAATTCCAATTCCAGATATCCTCAGCTGTAATTTGACTAGTCGATTTGACTGTAGATTATGACTAAACATAACATGCATATCGACAGTGTTAATTTGACTAGTTGTAATTTACATTAAAGATATCTATTATGATTTTATAACTAATAATATTCTTCTATTGACTTCCATTGGAACATATTTGAAGATATTTACAAATGACTTTTTAGTAATCGCAACTGTAATTAAAGATCTCAAAATATGCAACCTGCAGATCTCCAACTGCAATTTTGCTAGTCATAATTAAATTAGTTATACCTCTAAGTTGTGCCTAGTCAAATTTCCAATTACACAATGATCTGATGTAATAAGGGTAACTCCATTCTGGTTAGATTTTAAAAAAAAAATCAACACTATTCATAGGAAGCTGACCTCTGTGTAGATTTTTGGAGATGTCAGGATTAACCTCATCTTTCATGGGTGTGTCGTCATTTGTTTTACACTTAAGGCTGTTTGGGTAAAAATCTGAAAAATGTTTGAAAATTTACATAAAATACTCACTGACTGTTTATCCTAGCAACCAAACTTTTTTTCAGCTTTTATAGATGATAAAGACATGGGGGTTGGCTTATATAACTTAAATTGACAAAGGGAACTTTATATTACATTACTGACCCCTCCATAGCAACCAGACTTTACCATAGCAACCATTTTTCCATATCTCAGCTTAGAAAAATCCTGCATGGGAGGTTGGGTTTTATTACTCATTTTGCCATGGGGAATGTTTATTTGTATGCTGTTACTGTCTCCTCCATAGCAAGTGTAAATGCTTTTCTTTCTTGACCATAACATTTTCCTAATAAAAATACTTTTAAATGGCACTTTTACAAGGAAATATGAAAGTTTGTTCACACGCTTTAGCCATTTTGTTAGAACTAAAATGTGAATTAGAAATCTCAAGAACTAAAACTAAATCAAAATGAAAAATCTAAAACCTTGTATAACCTTGGACCCTACTGAACCACATGGATGTGTGCCATCTACTGGGATCATAGTATCATCCATCCAGGATTGAACCAGCAAGGGTTTGGCTGACAGGCAGCAGTTCTAACTAATGATGAAAAACAAGGAATACAAAATATATATAATAGTAATATGATCCACATTTATGTTTTAAGAGTAAAACATTTGAAAATTGGCCGTCGCAAATATAGAAAATGTTCTGTTTGAAGCATATGAAAATCTCTGAAAATCTGAGTTTTAGACACAGTTATAAGATCTTTATAAGGGCACTGTTTCTTCTAACTCACTTATTGTACAGCACTATATCCGGCAGCCAGATGTGTCTTGAGGGAATCCGTAGCTTATCGATTCCCTCGTACTCTGCTGGGTCCCATGAAAGACGATAATCATTCCAGTTCTGGGCATAAATAACACCAATCAAGTTAATATTTCATTTTTATGAGCATTTCTTAGTCAAAGCAGACGTAATTACACACTTCATTAGCTGTGTGATGAGCGGACGTGATCACAATGATTACTGGAGAGACGTCAATGGAGACTCTTGAGATAATTCTGAAGGACGTCAGACAATATACTGGATGTAATTGAGCAATAATTGAAAAATGATTAGTGTCTGCACTGACCTGAGTGAGCCAGACGTTTGTAGTCATGATCTGCTCGCGCTCATTCTGCAGGCAAAAGCACAAAAAAATGCATTTGAGGATCCAATGGCACATAAATACACAAGATCCAACTAATGCTTTTTCTAATGGTGACTATTTTTCCTCACGGTGTGTCATGGTGGCACAGTGGGTAGCACTATGGCTTTTCAATAAGAAGGTTACAGGTTTGAGGTCCTTCTTGGGAGGATTTGAGCATGTTCTCACAATGCTTGCGTTTCCCCCACAAGAACAAAAGCATGCGGTTAATTGAATTCTCTAGATTCCCCTTAGGAGTGAATGGGTTTGTTGCTAGTGATAAACTGGTGAACTGTTCTGGGCGTACCCTGCCTTTCGACTGAAGTGCATTGGAAATATGATCCTGAAAAGAAAGAATAAATTTTTTCCTCACCACACTGATGAGCTGGGCGAGGGAAACCTGGAGCAGTACCGTGACCCTCTCGCTACGGTTCATGGCTGGACGAATGAGTTTGTTGTAGCGCTGTTTACCCAGCAGCCAGTTCATCAGACGCTCTTCTGAATCTGCACAAAATACACCTGAAAAAAAAAGTTGCAAAAGCCTTTCTGCACCTATGTTCACGTAATGGAGTAATGTACCATTATTTAATGGTATTATTTTTCACAGTGTACAGCAGTTTTCATGGTTGTACTTATTTTGAGATCTCATCGTCGGATTTCCACCTGTTTCAGAATCATACCAATTTGGAATGTTTAAAACAAATGGAAGCTTCTCCACGCTTTTAATTGTGATTAACTGTTATAAATGTGCAGTGATCTGTGATAATTAGAACCTATCAGAGCTGTGTAATGATGACAGAGCATTGACTTTTAGAGACGCGAATGCAAATACATTATAACCGACTACAAAAGATATATTATCACCAACTTATGATCACAATTTCATTTTAGTGTTTTGTCAAGCATTGTGTATTTTTCTGTCATTTTTTCATTCATTTTCCAACCCGTTTATTCCCGTTTGGGGTCATGGGGGCACATTGGGCAAGGTTCCAATGGACAGCCCGCCAGTCCATCACAGTAATTTTTACATTTGATATATTTTTATTTATACATTTTTGTACAATTTACTATTAACACATATATAAATGTCAATTTTGCATCTACGTTTTTATACATAGTCATTATTAGGATACTTTTTGTGCTGACTGTAGACAAACAGACCCTTCCGGGAGATAAACCGTGTATGTGATGCTCGAGAAAGAGGAAGAAGCTGCTTGTCTGTAGCATTCATTGGAATTGATCCACAGACTTTATGTTTCCAATCCAGATAAAGAATAAATAAATCTGATGGGGATTTTACTGCCTTGAATAAATCAGTGTCTAGGAGTGAGGCATTAAAGAAGGTTCCCATTTAAAACGATCGCAAAGTTTATGCTGAATGTAAAAAATATAATGTTTATGCACACAGAACTGAAGAAAACAACTATTTACACAGTCCTTAGATGGATGTTGTTTATATAACCGCATTTTATTAACTCTAACTGTTTGCAATCTGTAAAACACTTGAACAGAAACGTATCTAAATATCTGTCCATGTCAGCTGCAAGGTCCAGATATAAGAGGAGTCTCTTTTATCAATGGTGCATAAAACATTCTGTCTTCTTTCACATGTTTAAATGAAAATTGAATGTGTAACAGCTTGAGAGATCCTCATGCTCAACTGCACTATATTAACCCAGGATCCATGAATGTGTAGCCAAACATTAGTCCATTGAGACTCAGTATGTGATTGTAACAATGATAGAAAGTCATTTTTGTCACTTTTTGTCATTAGAATATTCAAAGTTATGTAGATGAGGCAAGATATGGAATACTCCAGAAAAGTATATTAATATACTTAATAAAGTAAAATAAATTAATAAACATCATAACTGCCCATAGTACATTTGCTGTAGTGCATAACAGAAATATTGAACATTTTGCTAACATAAGTTCAGTCAGATTTGCATGTTTTCCTGCCAGACGAACTGAGGATTTGTGTGGGTTATACGGGGTTATGAAGTTAGTCCTTTTTTGGCCTTTTAATGCAAAGAAAAGCCCCAGGCATCAGTGTGCAAGTGCATTTTCAGATTTCATGAGGGTTTTATAACTAGAGGCCATTACTTTTCACACATAAAAGCCTGAATTTGACAAAAACTGTTTATTTCTAAACACATTCTACACAAAGAAAGAAAGAATGCTAGTTAAGGCCTTTACACTGGATACAGAAAACATACATTAAACAAATGTGACCTCGGATTAAATCAATGGCACAGTTCACCCATTAAAACCTTGTCATGTTCCTATTATTTATTTACATTTTACTAATCCTCTGAATGTGGAGGTACAGTGCTGAGATATTCTGCAGTTTTTCAGATGTCTCCAGAGATGTTAAACAGGATTCATGTTTTCTGCTACTGCCAAATATGTCAAACTTTTGATTCAGCGCTCCAGAGCACCTGCTTCCACTTTTCTGCACCCCACTTCCTGTGTTTTAGTGCATACTTTCTTCGCTTGGCTGCAACTCTTCCATGACAATCACTTCTGGCCAGACAGTAGATGAATGTCCCCGAGATTCCCATGAGTTTCTACTTGTTCTGAGCTGAAGGCACTGACAAATATCTTACAAATTCGAAGGGTGTTTTCATTGGCTCATCACTGTGTCTTTGATCCTCAACATTGCAGTTTCTTTGAGCTTCTTCAAAATAGCTTCAAGAGCACAAAGTGAAATAGCACATGCTTTGAAACCTTTGTTCGGGAGAGACTGTGTTGATGTAGTATAATTACATTGTGTCTTGTATTTATTTCCTTGGTAGTAGAGTTTACCCAGTTTTAAGCCTCCTACACAGCTGTTTCTGCTTCACTTCATGATTTATCACTTTGTATTTTGTAAATTTACAAAAAGAAACAAAAATTATAAATTTTATATATTGTATATGTTTCTAAAAGGATTCTACTTTTGACCACACAAAACAGTGGATTTATATAAATGAAACCAATTGCTAAACAGTTTATTCTGTTTGCCCTAGAATTGTCACATTCGCCAAAATTTACATGTTAAATACTCTTTCATCAGAGTGCACAGGCTGAAAGTCTTTATTTAATTTAAAATAGTGAGTACGATTTTTTTTTCCAGATATAAAGTTAGCATGGGTGTCAATGGAAATCTGCTCCCTTCTGCCACCAGCCTCAAACGGCCAGGGGGTGAATTGCAGCCTCTGGCATTCCCGATTACGCGAAAGGGGTTTGTGTTTGGGTCTGAATATTAACATAACTGAATATTTTCTGATTTTTAACCACTTGAAATAATAATAATAATAATAATAGTAATAATCATGCGGAAGAACGTTTATTTTGGGCTGAACGTCACAACTGTATTTTCTCTACCTTAAATAAACGGATGAACCTGCCTGATGTGATTTTTCAGCAAGTGCGTGTACTTTTTGTTCCTCCAAAGCAATGACATAGATAGTTTTCAAACGATCGTGAATGAAAACTTTTGCTACATGTAGCTTAAATTCAACAGCATCGACCAGATACGGAAGATACGAACGTATAAGGATATACACGAACTTAACATGTTAAAATTCATCGCATATTTTCAGTGAGAGTGAATTAAGAATTTTTTTAACACACACAAAAATGTAATAAATATAATAAATATAATACTTAAACGTGTGTATATAAAATACACTCACTTGTGAGGCACGCGAGCGCGCACAGCAGCGGGAGCGCGCGTCTCATGCTCGACTTTATGTTTCTCATCTCCTCATGCTCGAGCGTGTTCCTTGCGTTCTTTTCGGAGTTATTCCGAACAGATTGAAGCTGTAGTTGAGGATAACAACGATTATGGAGATGGTGAGCCTCCTAAAATGTGGCAGCTGCTATAGCGCCTGTCTGGTCTCCTCTCCATCGTCCGCTCTCAGAGAAACAGCTCTGCCTCTCTGCATGGCCGCTGCGCTACTGCTGATGGTTTCGCCTAGACCTGACTACAAACTTAATTGCTTTCTAAAAGTATTTGTTCTGTGTTTACATTTACGTACTTGTGTTTGCTCCCGAACTGTAAGTCGCCTTGTACAGAAGCGTCTGCTAAATACATGAATGCAAAATAAAATAAAATAAAATTATAAATGATTAATCATCTCACCCTTTATGTGACGATCAAACCGGAACCACTTGTTATATCCAAGAAGTAAAATGTATTTATTCTATTTAATCTAACAATGCATGCAAGTCCATTTGAGCGCACCAAAATAATATTCATATTTTTCTGATAATTGCTTTTGCATTCCAAGTATAATATGTACCCTCATAAGTATTTAGTGTGCATGTGTTTGACCCCTGTGCACATTAACATAATGGAAACAATAAGCATTTCAACACAGTACATTTTAAAACACCATAGCACCCATTATGCTTCAAAGAACATAGTTTAAACATAAGGTTTCTTATATGCTTATAATTATGCCAATTATTGATCATTGTTTGGTGTCTTTGAGAGTCCTAAATAAAAATTATTGTTGATTATTGTTATTGTATTATTAATTCAATGTTGCAATTCCATGAAGGCAAACAATGATCCTAAAGATATGTCAGTAAAGAAATACATCTAAGAGAAATAAAAAATTAAAGTTTAAAAGCTTTACTATAAGCTTCGACATATAACAACATGTGTTTTTATGCCGTTGATCATGGTTTGTGGGCCAAAATCGAGTGACATTTAAAAAAGGCAAATATTCAAACTGCCCACAATCCAATAATGTCCTAATATTTGGCTTGATTCCAATGAATAAACAGTAAAAAGAACCACGTAAAATCACAAAACCTCTGTTCTGACTCAGAGAACCTAGAAATTAGCCATGAACATGCCCTCGGCTGATCCTGCAGTGAACTCTGTATGTGTGTTTATGCGTATTTCAAAGCTGTAGCAGCGAGGTCAGTGCACTTCATTTGACCTCCATAAATCTCTCTTGGCACCTGCTTTATCACCCGCCTTGCTTTCTTGTGTCAATACAGGCCCCTTCAGAGACAGAAAACACATTTAAAATCACTCAAATTCTGGGAACTCTACAAACACCAAATATAAAATTCCACAGAAAATCCTACAGTGCCTAAAATTAACTATTAAGATAAATTCTCAGTATTTATTATAGTACACAATATATTGCAGATGAATAATGGTCCTTTAAATATATTATCTGAAACATGTTAACCTGAACTTGTACAAATTAAAACCTTAAATATTTTTAATCTTAGCCTAGATCTACCACAAGAGATTGTCCAAATCTGGATATTCTTTACTTTAGCTGGACAAAATCCTATACTGGTTGAAAACAAAACAAAGAAAAAAAAAAACAGGGCCTGTGCAGGGGTTCACAGTGAAAAACTTTATCAGATTGTTGCGGCTCTTCACACACCATGTGAGGGGTTGTTGACGATCACCTGACATCAAACTCAAAGCATTTTAGCCATGTACTGTGGTGGAAATGAGCCTTTACCTTGCTGAGAGAGAGAGAGAGAGAGAGAGAGAGAGAGAGAGAGAGAGAGAGAGAGAGACCGTCTTGAGGAAACAAACAGCACAGAAAACTATTGTAAAAAGAAGCTTCTTTATTGATGATTCACAGTGAGAAGACCACAAGCACAGAGAACAGCGTTCTCAATGTGAACATGTCTGACAGTTTCTGGAGCCCTCTATTTGTAAAGTGGAGACCACCCTCCTGTGCATCATTCATGTCCTCACGATTAAACTCCATATGTATGTAGGATGTCGGGCGCCAGAGTTGATTCCTATGTTATGGTTAGAGATGTTATGGCGTGTTGGTGTGGTGCCTAGGGGTCTAGAGATATTTGTGTCTTCATATCATGGAGCGCTTAAGGTTGGGCTTAAACAACATTGAGACATGGTCAAGGGAAAATCAAGAGGAAAACCCAGATAAAAATAATAAAACTGTAAACAGAAATCAAATGGCACAAGAATCATTTGACTAATAAAATCACAATAAAAGTGTATACATGGATGGCAAAGAAATCATTTACTCACTACAGTACAAAAAAAAAAACAGTAAAATGAATAGCAGCCGATGGAGGGTGGGAGCTGAGGGTCTGTGCAGGGGTCTGCGTGCAAGCTGCAAAGAGATTTTTGTTAAAATTACAAAGGAAAAACAAGTTAAAGTGGCTGTACCAAATACTTTACAAAAATTGAGTAACCCCAAACAAAAAGTGACATTTACCTTCATTTTGCCAATACAATTTAAATTTTTTGAGTTAAGTGATTAGGTTAAAAGAACGAAACCTCAGGCTAAGAAACTCAAAGGCTTTCTTCCTTTGTCATAGTTGAAGATTGTTGTTATTCATCTCTTTTGCTATTTGGTTATATTTCTAAAGAGCGTTCAGGTCGACGGTGGCCTGATGTTGTAAATTAAATAAATCTGGTCTCTGATAGATTTATGAATATGAACCTCTCGTCAGGTGTCATCTTCAGCACTTCCAATTTCACACAAGCACTGATTTATCTCTCTGAAGGTTAACAGTTCAGCCAAAAATCAAAGTCTGCCCTTAATCTTCACACCCAGGTCCAAGTGTGACCGTTCCGGTTATTAAAAGAGAGTGATACTAATGGTAATGCAAGACTTCCCCATTAAATGTATTCATTAATTTTCTGTAAAATGCTCATAAATTTAAATTAGGGTCATGAAGTTCAATGGTTCCCATCCGAGCTCACTGTACAAACAGCAAAGTTTTATACAATAAACAGATGAATATTCATGAAACCATTTTGTGTGTGTTGCCTTTAGCTCAGGGTGTGTTGTTTTCACATGTAACAGGCAGTTAATTAGGGTGAGTGCTTGGCTGAAATATTGATCACACACACAAGCATACTCATTCTTCAAGTAAGAGCAGATTACTGGATCGATAAAGACAACATCTGATGAGAGCATGAGCAAAAGCTCTGTGCATGTGTGCATGTACAGACAGATAATCATTGATGAGTACGATAACCATCAACCCTCATTACCTGTTTGCATGGATAAACTGAAGGATGCAGTGATTATCATCTGCCTTCAATATACCAATGCGTTTGATGTGTGACTGCTGTGATTTTCAGTTAAAAGTCTCAGAGTAAAAGAGTAAATCGAAAGCAACTGTTCTGAGTTTATTTATATGAGCCCATAGTGTTAATTTTGTCACCTAAAACTGAATATAAAATATGTGGTTGAGTGTAAATATAAATGAAACTCAACCACACTGGACTTCACTGAAGTCCAGCCCTCGCACTACGCACACCAACACTGATGCATGCAGAAATATTGGTCAAACTCAGAGGTATATGTGTAAACCAAATCCAGAGGCAGATGAAGTTTACACTGTGCATTTCAGCAGGTTGCCATGGATACATTGTAGAATAAGATATTACATCTCAATATACTATTATTTGAACTAAACAATTACAATGTAATTTAGGATGAAATGTTATTAACTAGATGGCTTGAAGTTTGCTCAAAAATATTTTTACATATGTTCCCATTGTCACTATGAGTCACATAAACCACCCTCCATGTCTCTATGATTTTCCACAGCTGAGATATGTGTATGCAAATTTGGTTGCTATGCTAAATCGTCTCACTGTTATGGAGGGGTCAGTGACAAAATAAAGTACATTATGTCACCACGAGTGATACAAATCAACCCCTATGTCAGGTTCTGGCAAATTTGTAGCTAGGATAAACATTGCTATGTGCTATGGGGGAGGTGGGGGTCGTAAACCAACCATAGGTCTCTATCATTAATATAGAGTTCAAAAATGTAGTAGCTAGGGTAAACAGTTTGGTTGCTAGAGAGCTATCAGTGATGTCATTACTTAAGTTGCAACAATAGTTAACTTAAACAAACCACGTTTATCTATGATTTATCTTTTTTTTTTTTTTTGTTAAAGTAAGACATTTTTTTCCTTTCCCATTTATTTTCAATGGCCATTATAAGTAAATATTTAAGCCTATGGTTAAAAATTTTTTGCAAATGCGAGGTAACTTCTTGAAAAGACAGATGACTTCCACATGTGTGGTCACTTTTAAGTTTCTATGTGGTTCTCAGTTAAAACTGAGTTTTACAAATGTTGACCCCATGTTAAGTCATTGGAAATTTACCTAGATATCTTAGTGGTTTTCAAGAATTCCTTTAATGGTAGCAGTTTGAAAAGATATAGCAACCCAAGTTAGACCAGATAAGATGTCTTGGTCAACCTAATAAACCAAACATACAAAAACATGCCTCGCCGCAGCTCTCACTCTAAAACAAGAGTATTTCAGTTGTTGCATCTAAAAAAATTCTAAAAACTAACAAATGCTTTTAAAAAATCTTGTCAGAACCAACTTTCAGACAAAAGAGGGTTGGATCAATGCGATGTATAGAGAAACAACCAAATTAGTAATATTGTCTGTTTGGATCGTCGTTATGATCGATAAAGGACCCAAAAACAGTGAACTCAAACAGACTTTACTGAAAAAACTCTGAGCTAAAACTCTCAACAAAAACAGCAGTTGTATGCCTTTAAACTGACGCCTGCAAAATCCGACAGCAAAATATAAAAAAAAAAAAACCAAGATGGGGAAAAAAGCAACCAAGGGAAAAAAAGAATCAACCTCCATCAGAGAATCAGTCTACAGACAGAAATACACAACCAGACCAGTGATGCTCAGGGGGGAGATTGTAACGTGAACTAACTATAATGAAGGAATATGTAGAAGAGTATTCTTTATAAGCAACAATCCTAGGAACTAAAAAGGCAAATATTAGTCAAAAAGATGAGAATAGATGAGAAACAGAAGGGAGGTAATTAGAAAGAGAGGAGCTAGGAGAAGGTGAAGTTTATCAGAAAGTAAACTTCACTGAAACAGTCACTGGCTCCAGACCAGTTTGACTCTCTAGCCAAATCATTATAATAATCTTGCTTCATCAAACTCTCACCAACAGAAAAGGACAGCATCGGACACAAAGTTGTGCATTTTCTGACACACACTGAGACTGAACACAACGACCATCTGCTCCACTCATCACATCAGTGAAACTGAGAAAACCCATGCTGAGAATACCACAAATGTCAAAGACTCTCAAGTGTATTCTGTAGTTTTCTCCTTGTGGTGGTAAAGTTACACAAATCCACTGAAAGAGTGAATAAAGAGCAGATAGTATATGACATGACAAAGGGAGACAATTCTTTTGTATGTGTTTTTTTTCCTCCGCACAAATGAAATGAACAAATGCTCATTCATTCATTTTCCAACCCGTTTATTCCCTTTTATGGGGGTCTACCGGTGCCTACAGCGCACTTTGGGCGAGAGTTGGGGGTACACCCTAAACAGGTCGCCAGTCCATCGCAGTCAACACATGCTCATTTTAATTATTTATTGTATATCGCAAAAAATCCAGTTCAAAATCCTATGCACTTTCACGATAGCCAGGTGTTCAGAAAGAGCATTGTGGATAGATCCAAATGGATGAATTGCATTTAATTCTGCAAAATGAGAGAGAGAAAAGGAAAAAAAAGGGGGAGACCTTCCGAGCAGTAAAATATGGCCGATTTCAAATTGTGTTTTTTTATTTTTTTCAAAATACAATAACAGGCTCTAAATTTTACGGTAACTATTAAAAATGTTGTTTATCATATTTTGAAATCAAACATCATCTACTAATTAAAAACCTTTAAAGTCAAGGGTTGTGCCTGTAATCGCTGCTGTAATTTTACATAAACTTACAATCCACAATGTCCAAGAACAAAGCAGGTTCAGAGTATAATACTGTTTTTACAAGCTTTTACAACCCCTAACTGTATTATGCAAAGCAACTACACATTCGTGTTTTATTTTCCTGCCGTTTTCAGTTCTCTACCGTGAATTCACTTACAGTAAGCTGTAAATTCCTGTAGATTTCAAACAGATTTTAACTGTGCTTGTTTACATTACAAAAAGCACTTAGTATTGCTGCAAGTAACTTACATGAGAGTGTGTCATTGAGAATAAACATACTCCAGTGTTTTCCAGCCTCCGGGCGGACCATAATAAAGCTGAAGATGAGCTTGAACAGAGTCTAGAACTGAATCTGATTATAGAACGATTTACTGCGTTAGTCAGATGGTAAAACCAGAGGAGACAGAGACACTGATAAACATGATTCAATAAGAGCAAGCCAGAGCCAGGCATATCTGCATTACAACAAACATAGATGCTGATAACAACTCAAGCTTTCTGTGAATCTCAGGAGACTGTATGATGTGAACGTGTTAGTTAAGCTCAGATTTCCATCATGGGACTCAATATTACACTCACTGAATGATTTCATGCTGCTCAGAAATGGTTTTAGACACTATGGTTAGTTAAGATGCATGCACCGGTGCATGAGCCAATCACTGGGGCCGTGTAGGCTTCAAAAGGTTTTTCGTTTTTATATTTTTGGATTTAAACGAATAACACAAGGGTTATGACACATTAATTGTAAGTTAATTCAAATTAATATGTGAGAACATCGTCTTTCAGTTTCAAAGGGGTGCCATCTAGTGGTGAATAAAGGGGCGATAACCCATGGCAGTACAAGACGTGATATGGCTGGTGTTTTTCAAAGTTCTGGCACAAAAAAGTATGAAAAGTGGAACAGTGTATACGGTTTAGGAAAGAATCTGCAGTTTTTTTAATACGCTTTTCTCATTGTTTTGGCCTTGTCTTTGCTTTTTTGGGAGATTTAAGAATTTTTATTTTGTATCAACACTTGCTTTTTGTCATAAAACATGAACTTTTTGCAGTAAAAATGACAAAATGTATTACTCAGAATTGTATTTTTTTGTACAATTTCAGGTTTGTTGTGGAATTTTTCTGTAACGTAATAAAAAAAATATTTGTTAAAAAAGAAGATGGGGCTGTATTAATAAAAAGGTTAAATGTAAAGCAAATTGACGCTCAAAAAGGCCCTGGACTTCTACGTGTTAAAGAAATTACACTCCGCTGTGTTCGTATGACAGTAAAATTGAGTAGAGTAGAGCTGCCGCGTGTATTAGATTGTTTTCCACTGGTGGGAAATGTCGAGCATGTAGTGGATTGTGCTCTTTATAGAGGTCATAAAAGCACTTCTTAAAGGTCAGAGTCATTTTGCTCAGGAAGAATGTCAAATATGTGTTTCCCTGCTCTAAAACTTCTGGGAACCAAAGATATTCATGTAAACCCTGACAGCTGTGTTGTATGGTTGAATCCATAATAAAGAACATCGTAAAACAATCGCTCCATGTGCCAATCCTCCACAGACGTATCATCATTCTGTTCAATATTAAAAGCTGGTTTTATTCGACGCTGTAACACCACATTCTATTACTGTCAGGAAACCCTTTTTCTGGTGCACGCCTTGCCAAGACATGATTTAATGCACTTCAAAATGTATTTGTGTACAAGTTATAGAGGGTGGAGGATATGGTTAATAACAAGACTGCATTTCATTAATCAAACAGACAGCGCCATCTAAACTACTGTCAGGTGATTGGAAGGGTTCTGGCATAGTTGTCTGCTCTTTCTGCTCTTTGGAGGGTCAACAAATTATGTTTTTTTGTTTTTGATGACTAACATTTTAACGATCGAGACCATTACTGATTATTATCTGTTTTGAAAACGCTTTAAAATATTTTTTTGCTTCATTTTTAATGCGTATGAAAATATCCCTTAAAATTGTATTCCCATCGAACATCTGCCGAACTGTCAACCAATGATCCCATTAAGCCACCTTTACCGTAATTTAAACCTATAGAAATGCAATATAAATAATCATTAACTTCATTAAACATGTGGATCTTTGACTTTAACTGCTTTTATTTGATTTTGAATCTTAAATTTGTACAACTCTTAATGTAGCTAAAAAGTCTTATATTGGCTATCATTCTAAATAATAATTGGCATTAAATGATGTGCAGAGGTTGAATTTAGTGATTTTTACACTGAATCATTTTAGAAATTATATTATGCTTATATATGTTTTATTTGTTATTATGGTCTGTGATGGACTGGCGACCTGTCCAGGGTGTACCCCTGCTTTTCGCCCAATGTGCGCTGGAGATAGAAGACCCCTGTGACCCCAAAAAGGGTGGAAAATGAATAAATGAATGTTATTATGGCGCTATATGGTTATATTTGCATCTCCCCATCTTAGTTGAAGATGAAAATCATTTGAATGGGACTTTGGCTCCAGCTAGTGGAAGATGACGAAAAAAACAACACCAAAACAAACAAACAAACAAACACAAATAAACAAATTAATAAAAACAGGTAGGATTCATATGATTGTTTAATACTAATGTATATGTTTTGTTTGTGACAAGAATTTAGTGAAATTCACAGAACCTGAGACCAAAATTATCCAACTGCAAATCTGGAGTGCCGCCTCGCTAGCCACCGCGCAGTTAGGCCCTGAGCTTTATGTTATTGCTATGTATCTCGACTTCGATCTTTTGAATTTTATACGATTATAAATGTTGTTGTAAATATCTCTATACTTTGTAGTTATTTTATATAGATATGCATGTTTGCTCATTTGTTTATTTTCACAATTTTGCAATTCTAGGATTACGTTTGTAAATGAAATCACTTGGTTGAAAACAAAGGATTTGGTCACTAAACCCCAAGACTAGGTGTCAAACAATGCCCTCCAACTAATAAAAGAATTAGATTCCCATAAAGTTTGAGAGAGGTGTAGGCCTGATGGTACCAAACTCAATCACCAATCGTTCCCTCACTAACGCATTGTGTAAACCTTGATTTAAATTCCTGTATCATTCTTGAATGATAAAGCACATATTTCCTGTAATCGATTGTTTTCCTGCAATTATCTGCAAGCCTCTACAGAGCACCTCACCATCTCCATCCAAGCTCAGAAACTTCCTATCATCTGGACATCAGGCGTCTTTAAAGTAAATGCTTACAATAAAGGCACACTTACTTTTGTCCTTCGTAGGAATGTTGGTATTCTGTAAATATTTATTATTTAAAGATGACTACTCTCTCATAAACCGCTGGCTGTAATTTTAACTGATGGCATTTGTCTGGCACAACTGGCATATATCTGGTCCTGGAATATGGCACGCTGGGAAACATGGCCCAAGTCTGGCAGGGGTGGTATTGCCAGGACATGGGCCACTGTGATTCGTTTGGGTACTTTTAGTCTCAGGCTGTTGTTTTTGGTTTGATTGTTTTCCAGCAGACGGCGCTATCGGCTTAAGATGTCTATTTTTGAGCAATAAAGCCTCTTTATAAATAGTCTATAAATGTAGTTTAACTAAATCCGTTTCCTGCTAGGAGAAACGAGAAACGCAAATAAGTGATGAGAAAACGTAGTTTGTAGCATTTACTGTAAAAAAAAAAAAAAAAAAAAAAAAAAAAAAAATAGGTTTGATCCATGTTAAACTACGTTGTTAAACATTTTACCTCACATTTTGGTCATTTCAGCAAGTGGCTGATAGCAATGTTACTTGTTGACTTACTCAACATATTATTGCTACATTTACTCTAAAAGTAGATCGTTTTCTCAACTACTGTACGGTTAGAGATAACAACTGATGACTCAATGGTTTTAGTTTTATACATTACAGCAGTCTTTTTCAACCAGTGTTGTCCGGTTATCCAATTTCCTCAAACTGGTCTAAATATTTCACATTGAAATCAACGAATATAAAATACTTTTACTTTGAGTTTTCCCATTCAAGACACTTTTGTAGAACGACGGAGCCCCTACTCCTAAGTCTCGTGTCGTGAGCAAAAATAAAATCCAAAACATTTGTTTTCCACCCATATTTATCCCAGACTTTTTTTTAACTTCTTTTTCCATACTTGGTGCTAAAAAAGTTAAAAACACTGCATTACAACATCAGTCCGATTTCTTACTAACAACATATTTATCCAACAGATGGCAGCATCAGACTTGTCTGTTTTATACGTTGCTTTAGCTGTATTATTTATCTATCAGACAGCAGCATCTTCCTATGATCCATTAATTTATTCGTCCTCTATACCTGCTCTAATTACTGTTACTTGGGTCACAAGGGTCTGCAGGTTTCTATCTGTGTAACCACTAAAATGGGCAAAACCAAGCTTTCTCAGATGTCAAAACATACTTTGTATTCTAGAGATTTTCTGGTTTTATTTTATTCCTTTGTTGCTTATCATTTTAAATATTTTTTATACAGCACCAGTGAGATTGTAAGTAAACATGGACATATTTTGGAACATAAACTTTGAAATGAATTATACTCTTCTTTCAGGGTTGATGTCAGTGGTTTCTTGAAAATATCTTTTTCTTTTGTAGCCTTCAGAAACATTTCGGTTATTCAAGAAGACAAAGTAATGCTTGTAAATGGACAGTGACCTCATTAATCCTCCATACTGATTGGTTGATTCCCATACTTCTGGTTAATATCCCATCATGTTCTGCATTCCAATGAGTTCCCGAAGACTTAAGTAGGCAATCTATATTCGGATTCTCCTGTAATGATCTGCTCATTTATTAATGATGATCTGTGTATGGAAATTATGGCTAAGTTACAAATAATACAATGTTAGACCAAAAAAATATCCAAGTTAAATCATCATTGAGGAAATCTTTGCGTATATTTTATACCTTATGTTAAAATATCCTAAAAAGTTTATAGTTTCTAGTGTAAATACATGTATATGTATGCATGGATCTGCACTATTATCTATTATCTGAGTCAGCAGGTCAGATGTACAATTTTCTACTGTAAGTCAATACTTTTTCCCGCAATACATCTCTGGTTTCAGGTGAAAAAGCCTGGTATCCGGAACCAAAAAGCAAAGCGAAGAAGAATACAGTGGAATTTAACCACCTAACTCTTCTAAGCTTGCTTGAGTTAACCACAGAACCCTTCTAAGTGCACTCAAATGTCAGCAGCATGACAAATGAGACACTAATGACCACAAGAATCGAACGAAAGTGACAATCATCTGTCATTAGATCCATTTGAGTGTATAAATACACTGTTCACATATCAAACCAGTGCAACTGATTGATATTTAGTTTCAAGCTCTGCTGATCAAATACAGCTTCACAAGGCTGTTTCCCTGTAAGTGTGGATGTGTAAGTGAGTGTTTAGTACTCGCCCCTTTCATAATACGCCTTTTTTTTTAAGAAACATTGAATCGTGAACTGTGTGAATGTTAGTCCGGTCAGCTCACAGCAGTCATCCTGTGATCTCCATCTGTCCTGATAATGTCAGCGCTCAGGCAGACTCTATAAGGCTTATAAGGAATCTAAATAATGAATCTATAAGAGCAATAGAAAAAAACCTCATAATAAATTCTGGGAACCAATATTTAGCAAGGTTATGAACATGCATACCAATGAGGTCTTATAGGCCTAAAAAAAAACATTTAAAAAAAGCATAAATTTACTTGAAGTTAATGCAGGGGAATAAACAACTTGCATAACCTGCTTTGCTAACAATTTACCCTTCTGTCATGAGTAACTATTTTCAAATTTCTGTGTTTTGGAGTTGTTTTGGATCATGGTGGGCTATAATTGACAAAATGACTTGTGGTGTTGATTTCTCATGTTAATTTAGTAAATTACAATGAAAAACAAAGAAAACCTTCTGCACTCTTTTCCAGAAGCAGGAGTAGAGAAGGTTGGAGATTTGCTGATAAATGATGCTGAGCTTCCGGCAAAGTACTTTTAAGGTAATGTGGGCTATAATTAATTTAAATCGTAATTCATACTGGTGTGTGGAAATGAGGTGTCTGGGCCCAGAGGAACCTAATTGAGGATGTGACTATGTTTTATGGGGATGTGAACGTCTTCATCTATTAATATGAAGGGTTATGAGCAAATGTGGAGCACTTTTTTCATTCAGCTCAATGAATTCTCTACTCTCTCTTCCAGCAGTTCACATTAGTTCAGGTAAATGCGGATGAATAAATAAGGGAAAATACCTTTTCTCATTGTAAAAGCAGAACAACGCCTATATAAAACGTTCTTGGAATACAAATCATTAAAAGAACAGTTTAACTTCAACAATGATTCATTTGGTGGAGGTGGACGTGAGAGTGGTCAGTTGTGTTCACAGTTCTCTCTAAAAAATAATCCTATTCTATCCCATTGGGTTCTTTGTTATTTAGTTTTGATTTTAAGAATTGCTTAGTTGGAAAAGGACTCTTGGGAATTAGTAACAACATATTAATAATGCAAAAATGTAAAGATTTGGTTGCTAAAATTGTAGATTTATTGCTAAATGTGAGTGAGAGAGAATTATTTGTGTAGAAGTTTGTGCTTCAAAGTTGCAAAATGCAGTTAGTATGCAGATTGATCACAGAGAATCTTCACCCGATTACCCGGGGCCGCTTTGAGGGGGCAGCAGTCTAAGCAGGGACACACTCCCTCTCCACAGACGAAAGCCATTAATCAATTGTACTCAAAAGTCAATTGAAGCCTTAGACCAAGTTTTATCTATGTGACCACAGCCATAAACGTTACATTTGGATAGGAGTCAACAAGGCCTATGATGAACAGAATACCATCCCCACTATACCATCCCCATCAGGTGGGTCACTGATATTTTGGGGATGTGTGAGCTCCAAAGGCACATGGTACTCAATCAAAATGGATGTGAAGGTGAAAGTAGCATGTTATCAAAGGATTCTGGGGGGAAAATGCACCCATCAGTCCGGAAGCTGTGCATGGGCTGTTACTGGACGATCCAAAATATAAGGCCACGTTCACTCGTCATTGGTTACACCAGAGCAAAGTGAAGGTTCTTGAGTGGCCATCTAAGTCCCCTGACCTCAATATCATTGAACTACTTAATTCACGCGAGTCAGCCCAAGAATTTACAAGAGTTGGAGGCTTACTGCCAATAAGAATGGGCTGCTTTAACAACAGAGAAGATAAAGAACTTCATCGACAACTACCTCAAAAGACTTCAGGCTGTCATTGATGTTAAAGGAGGCAATACAAAATATTAAGATTTGGGTGTGTGAACTTTCTATCAGGGCAAATTGGGAAAGTTTTAGTAGTGATTATGATTTAAACAGAGAAAATACAGTTGTTTGACCATTAATGGCTTCAACCAACCACTTACTATGAGTGGAAAAAGTCATATATTCAAGATAAATTGCGGTAAACTTATGAGCACATCTGTACAATCGTAGTAATAATAAGTAAAAACTTGGAAATCTGATTAGATTGAGAAAAAATTGTTTGAGAGATTTGTATGTGCTTATTTTAATATTGTTAAACCCGCTTGTGTTTGAGCATAATCACATTTACACAATATTCTAAAATCAATTTGTTCATTAAAAACAGAAAGCACTGATCCAAAAGGACCACAAAGTGTGATAAAAGCATCAGTCGGCCCCAGGTGAGTTATGATCACATTAATGTGTTTTCAGCTCAGATTAAAATCCTGAAGTCAAGACTGGAGTTAATGGAAAGTGTTGCAGTCTTATAAAGAGATTTTGCTGTACCCTGAAAAGGATTTGATGCAAAAACTATTGGCTTGCTTGCATTAGTTATTACATCTGCAGACTGAAAACCATTTCTCTGGTGCAATAAAACAGATCAATAGATGCTTCTCGAGCCATGGCTGAAAAATCATTGTATTTGCTATGAGAAATACCTCTTTCTGTCTTGTTATTGATTAATTGAACCACTGCCAAGGTCTCTGTGTTGTAATGACTTTATAACCAATGTCTTAGAGCTAAAACTTAACTATTAATTATTTTTCAGAAATAATGCACATGCTGCTGAGTATAGGATGCACCGGCTGAATGAAGGTATGGCGCATTTCTATTTACATGTTTTCTTCCTTCTTTCTATTTTTTCTTTATTTTAATGGACGCCAAACCTGGAATAATGCCATTTTTCCAATCAGGAGTAAATGTGAATATCTTCAGAATATTCTCCTCCTGTGTGTCCACATAATATCTGAAGACTGGATGACTTGGTAGAACGGGTTGCTTTCTTCTCAGCACAGTATTAAAGTTTCTCTAAGATTTGAAGAGCAGCTTTCACTGATTCAAAGCTAAATTGGCCTTTTATGAGTATTTTCATAAGCAAAAAGGACTGGTTGCCAGGTAGAATTTTTGGTTGCTATGGAGTCACTACAAAGTTCACTATGCCAAGATGAGTGATTTAAACCACCAGACGTCTGTATGATTTTCCTTAGCTGAAAAAGTTAAATACCAAATTGGTTGCTATGAAAAACAATCTGGTTACTATGGAGGGGTAAGTAACATAACATAATGTTCGCCTTGTCACTATAAGTGCTGCATGATTATGCTGCTTAAACATCTACTGCAAGAATCTATCTTATAACTTGTTACCACAACAACACCTTGAAGTCTAAAAAATACTACTGGGTCCCATATGTCCACTTTTTCTGGAATTGTGCCTGAAGTAAGGACCAGTTGGAGCAGATGGAATTCATGAACCAGGATTGGAATGAAACCGATAAGGTTGTGTTTAAGCGTTTCCTTTTTATACGATGATGTTTTCCCCAGAGTGAAGATGTCAACAAAGGTCAGTGGCGTTTCCTGTGTGAGTACTTTTATTAGTATTTATATGCAGTGTTGAAAGGTTTATGTCATTTCGGCTCTCATTAGAAACACTGGCATTTAAAGCACCCGGCACCCCAACAGAGAGCACTTGAATTTGATTTATGAGATTTACACATTTTATGGCTGTCCTCTATGGCTTAAATGTTAGCAGCCTCTCAGAGGACTGTTCTGAATGATGATCTTGCTGTGCTTGTGTTTCCTGTTTTCAGGCACCAGTTATTTAACTATATCCCATCATTCTGATTGGAATGATAACAACTTGATCAGATCATGTGAGCCAATGGGCATCTGCTTATCATAATGGCAACATGTGCAGTAAGTTCAACTAATGACCTTAAAAATAATATTGGATTAGGGTTGGATTTATGGTAAATGGCATTAGAGACAGGTATATCACTGATAGAGTAAGAAATAGGAATTCTCAATCCTTAAGTCAAGTGAATGGAACAGCACCTCTAGTGGACATGATTATCTACATCCGAAGTGAATGAAGAACAAACTTCACCAATTCAGGGATACCAGTAGAACTTTCCATGGCCAATTGTCATATGGTGCAATTATTCTCTTCCATTAGTAGCACTACTAACAGAACTGGCTCCTCCGGAACTTTGTTGTGTAAACGTCGTCTAAAGAAACTAAAAATAAATGGAGACGTATGGCAACACATCAAGAATAAACTAAAGCACATGATTTACCAAGATATGGTCAACTAGACAAATTTTCATTCACCGGCCACTTTATTAGGTACAACTTGCTAGTACCAGGTTGGACTCCATTTGCCTTTAGAACCACCTCAATCGTTTTTGGTATTGACTCAATAAGGTTCTTGAAATAGCATCATGCAGTTGGTGCAGGTTTGTCAGCTGCACATCTGTGATACTAATCTCCAATTCCATTACGTCCCAAAGGTGCTCTACTGGATTGAGGTCTGGTGGCTGGAGGCCATCTGAGTACAGTGAACACATTCTAGTGTTCAAGAAACTGGTCTGATATGATTTGCGCTTCATGTCATACCTTCTGCTGGAAGTAGCCATCCGAAGAGTACACTGTGTCAAGAGTACGCGACTTTATTGCCCTTTACCACCTTCTCCCTCATAAAACTTGCTGGCAGCACACAATACAAGAGGGAATGGGGCCATTTGAATAAACGGCACTTCGAAATTTTTTAATTTTGTCATCTCTTTGGCCGACGCAATAAAAGGTCATTGTAAACTTTTGCTGTATATATATGGTTCCGGGTCATACCTCATCAAACAGTCAATAACATACACACAGAAATACACAACATGATAATGCAAAACACACAAATTCATAAAAAGTGTGCCATGAAAATATCCCCCACATCATTAAACCACCACCACCAGCTTGAACTGTAGTTAAAAAGCAGGATGGATCCATGCTTTCATGTTGTTGGTGCCAAATGGCTCAATTTTCTGTTCTAAGCTGACAAAAGGTGGTCTATACCTCCTTTTGCACTGCAGCAGGTACCCGGAGGAAACCCATGCAAGCACAAGGAAATCTGCTTCCAGGAAGATCACCAGCGAGCCTCGAATCGGCAAACTTCTAGCTGAAAGGCCATAGTGACACCCACTGTGCCGCAGTTGAACAGGTGTACAGTGGCCGGTGAGTGTATCTTCTTCTTTTACTTTCGGCTGTTCCCAGTTTAGGGGTCGCCACAGCGAATCATCCTTTTCCACCTAACTCTGTCCTCAGTATCCTCTACTCTTGCACCAACTACCTTCATGTCCTCTTTCAGCACATCCATATATCTCCTCTTTGGTCTTCCTCTTGACCTCTTGCCTGGCATCTCCATCTCCAGCATCTTTCTTCCAATATAACCACTATCCCTCCTCTGCACATGTCCAAACCATCTCAACCTGGCCTCTCTGACTTTGTCTCCAAAAACAACCAACCTGAGCTGTCCCTCTGATGTGCTCGTTCCTAATCTTGTCCATCCTAGTCACTCCTAAACTGAACCTCAACATCCTCATCTCTGCTACTTCCAGCTCTGCCTCTTGTCTCTTCTTTACTGCCACAGTCTCCAACCCATACATCATCGCTGGTCTCACTACTGTTCTGTACACCTTTCCTTTGATTCTTGCTGACACTCTTCTGTCACACAACACCCCTGACACTTTTCTCCACCCACTCCAACCTGCCTGCACTCGTCTCTTCACCTCTTTTCCACACTCCCCGTCACACTGTTGACCCCAAATACCTAAACTAGTCTATATTTGTTGTTAATGATACCCTGCTTGGGGATCTTTTACTTGCATACATACTTCTAATAAACTATTTAAACTATATTTATGTATTCAGCACAACCAGTGAATGGATGTATGAACAAAAGAATGAATGAATGAATGCTTATGTTTCCTTTAAGTCCTCTGTGACTGTGAACTTTTGGAAAATTTTTATTTTATTTGAATGAATCCTGGAATTTAACGTTTTCGTTTGGTTGGACCATTTTGAGAAAAACTCAAACTCTTTCTCAGTCATACGGATTTCTTCATTATTTTCTTCTTAGCCCTGCGTATGAGCCTCTTCACACCAAAGGCAACGACTTTGGCTGTCCTTGAATACACACACAGACTGAGACTGGAAAGTGCGGGTGCGGGTGTTCGTGTGCTTGTGTGTGTGAGGTTTTGTGTGTCTGTGTCCATCAGGGTTTTTAAGCTTCAGGGACGACCATTTATATTCCTCTCACACCGAGGACAGAGCTGTTTGTTTATGTCTGTCTGTCTCTCTCTCTCTCTCTTTTTGTGTGTATGTCTAAGCCTGTGCACGAGAGAGGGAGAGGGTAAAAGTAAGTTTATGTTTGTGTAATTTAATGAGAGCGAGAGTGAGAAAGAAGGGGGGGTCTCCATCCTTTAATAGACATTGCATGGTTAAGTGCAGGGAAGCATGTGACAGTTGAAGGCAGCAGTGTGTGCGTTTGTGAGAGGGGTCATGATTCCTGCTGTGTTTGAAACAGGTGCTTCAGAGGAGAGGGCAAGGTGAAGATTTTAACCCGTACTAAGAGAAGAATCTCTGAGAGCTTCCCTCTAGTAAAGACGGTTCATTGTGAGGTGTTGATTTCAAATGTTTACGTAGAGACAAACAAATGCTCCGTCTATGATGAGTTACTTTTAAAAGTTAGACGCAGAATAACAAAACAAAACATGTTTTCTCAGTTATTTCTCAATTTTTACATGTTTTACATATTTTATTAGGTCCCCTATTATTCAGCAGGATTTCTGTATCCTAAGTTTTTTTTTATACATGACACCAGCTGATATTAGGAGCCTCTTTTAAAGGGAATAATGTTCAGGTAGGTATTCTTCCCACTTCTGAATCTTTCAGCTACATCTCTCATTCATTCCCCCCTTTCTTTAAATACCCTCCTGTCCTGATGTAATCAATGCAAACTGGTCCTTGGGAAAAATAAATTAATAAATAACTATATAAATTCACGCCTTCCATCCAGAGGATATCCATCCATCCATACACTTTGTAAGTTCACTCCCCTGGAGATAACAAAACTGTTCAGCTCAAAGGAAGCACCTACCCTACCATGTGGTGGTTTTTAAGCAGGACAAGATTTAAAAAAATAAATAAATAATAATAATCCCATTGCCTCTAGAAAAGACCCACGTCCACTGAAGCAGTCAATTATCTTAAACTGTCCCTAACTGAATCTGCAATTGTCAGTTAAATTGTTAGACTGTTGTTATGCAGCTTGATTAGAAGATAACAACAGTAAAACACTTTTCACAAGATTGACGACTTGAGATCCTGTCATGCTGGCTAAAAAGTAAAAAAGTGTTCAGTCAGAAGAGATCAAGATCAAGCGTTTGGAAGTGATTCAGCTCAAAAATTCCACAACCTAAAACCCCAAGAGCAAGAGCATTCCAGTGCAATGAAATATTCCCTTAGATGCTCTATAAAAATGTTTTTGACAGAAGTTTGCAATAAGGTTTACAGACATTTACTTTTGTTTTCACTTCCTTACCAGATACCTGCAAAGTACACTAGAGCTCAATTTATAACGATATTCTGTACAATTACAGTAAAAATGTAATATTATTTAAATGATTTTAAATGCATATTTAGAATATTTTCCACAAAAAAAATATACCACAGTCTTTTAGCACAATTTTCTACATGTCTATGGCTGTAACCTACAGATAATTCCCTGTCAATCTAAAATAATTACTGCTTTTATTTCAAGATTATTTTGGGGACATTTTTGCGTATATTTAACAGAAAGGACACTTAACTGACAAGACGAGAAGCAGGCACAGAGAGGAGAAAGAGAGGGAAGAAACTTCTGTGTTAAACTCAGTCTGTTCTCGACTGTCGAACCTTGCTCAGATTTAACATTTGAAGTCATTTCCCAAATGTCAGAGGCATAAAAATACCAAACATAAATGTAAAAATAAACAGAATGGGAGGAAAACTCAGAGGCATCCTGCAGAGCTGCATCACATTTCACTCGGGTCAATCTCAGTTCTTTAGGTTTTTTTATTCAAGCATTTCACCTTTCCTTCAACCTCTCACAGTCATTTCAGCTCATTTGAAAGTTTTTCCTATCACTGTGACATTTAAGAAAAGTCTGTGACATATGAAAACACTCTTGAGCTCCAAGACTTTGTGCAGCTGCTGCTGTTTTTCTTTTCCCTCGTCGTGTATTTTATTTTCATTCAAAGCAATATATCAAATCTATGTCTTCTATTTCTCTATACTCTCAATTGTTTATAAATTTCCTTCCTTCCATCCTTGCTTCCTTCCTCCTCCTCCTCTTTCCTTTTGTATTTTCAATCAGGACAATTTAAATACTTCCTTCCTTCTTTCCTCTTCCATCATTCCTTGCTTCCTTCCTTCCATCCTCCCTTGAAATCTTAGTTCATTCCTTCTTTGCTTCCTTAATTCTTTCTTTTCTTCCTTACTTGCTTCCTTCATTCATTCATCCTTGCTTCATCATTTGCTTCCCCTTCTGTTGTTCCCTGATTCCTTCGTTCTTTTGTTCCTTCCTTCCTGGCTTCCTTCCTTCCTTTCTTGCCTCCCCCATTCCTTCCTTTCTTTCATTCTTCCTTTCTTCCTCCTTCGTTCTGTCCCATTCTTCCTTTCTCTCTCCTCCTTGTTTCCTTTCCTATTTCTTTCCTTTCTTCCTTCTTTCCTTCCCCTATCCACCAATCCATCCCAGAGGGCTTCCTCCTAGACTGACATGCGTGCTAATGAGTAAAAGTTTTTCATTTAATATCTGCATCTTCAATTGGTTTCAGTTGTATCTGCTTCAGTGCTATAAACTGGATTCCAGACACATTGTTTTTCTGCCAAGAAACATCAGACCTCTGTGATAAATAAGGCAGTATGCCACCAGATACTACGCCCGGTATTTTGAATGCCAATAAGTATTTTACTCAAACCACTTTATTATGTTTAAATGTGTTATTTTTGCTCACTGTGAAAAATTTATTCATCTTCAAATTATTTCCTGATCATGCGGGCAAATGTTCTGAGTCAGAAGGGGGCCAAACATATCTGAACAATGTCATCTTAGGAGCTATAAGCATCATCTGTTTCAGCCCAAACATTTTAGAAAGTTTTAAAAATGTCCTTCCTTTTTCTGGAACAGTTCAGAGCAATTGTGGCCTTTTAGGACTACAGAAGTGAAATATTTCAAGCCTTAAACTGGGAGTATTTCAGATTTGCAGTCCTAAACCTTGAAGTGATCCTCTCAAATGATCTGAGCCTGATGTCTCCACACAGATTCATTCACAATGCGTTTGGAGAATTGGGAGCTGGGTCTCATGTGCTGTTTGCCGTGTGTTAAACACAGATGGGCAGCAGTGAATCAGGCTGTGAATGTGCAGTCTCACTCGTCTACTGGATTTTATTACACTGAGGAGTGATTACCGCCCCTCAGCTACAGAGATATTGATTGAAGATTCTCTCTCTCCCTCTCTCTCTCTTTTACCCCATGCTGCTGATTAGTGAAGCTGTGCATTTTCTGTCTAAGACTGTCTGCTCCAATAGCCCACACACACATGCACACACACAAACATTGCTGGGTATTCTTGAAATAAAGCGTTTAAGTATTTCAACTGTTTACCACAGTCAACTGAAGATCAAACCTTGAATCACTATGACAACTATGAAAATCACCATGGAAACGTGATAGCTTGGCCATTTTCACATCATTTCAGATGCTGGAGGAAGTGGAAGTGCTTCTAGACGTCTTTCTCCCTTGGTGTGTGTGACAGATCGTCTCCGGGCAGTGAATGATAAATAACTAATTTCCTCTTGTCTTGTCCAGGCCAGTGCTTAGATCTGACTGACACTGATCAGAGACACTGAAAATGATGGATGATTCTGGGTTTATCAGAGGCTTTCGGGCCACTAATCAGCTGACACTTCAACACCACAGCACACACACACGCACACGCACACAATGAATACAGTTGGATCTGAGACACTTTGCTCCAGATTCAGTTCTTTACATTTTCAGATTAAACAAGTGCATCTGAAAAAAAAAAGATCCATAGCTTTCATGTTCGCAGGTTATTATTAGAAGTTCAATTTGTTCATGCACCAAGATGTACACAAACGCTGCTTCTGCACACAGACTGGAGCATAAAGTAAAGTGAAAATCATTTGATTGCTGCACATTTCAAAGCACATCTTTGCAGCTTTGAGCAAACAAGTAATAACGACACATAAGGGAAACTGTTGAACGTACAGTGTCTGTCAGACTGTGATATATTTTCATTAGTGTTCGAGACAGCCTGATCCCTCGGGACTTGTTCCAGAACAATATATTTAATTGAACCAAACGATACAGGAGAATAAATCATCAGGGCACAGTCATCCAACATCAAGGATGACATGCAGTGAGTGTTTTGTGTGTCCACAAGGCCAATAGCAAGGTCGCATCCACTGGATGTATTGGCGAAGTCTTCGCAATATTTGAAGTGATGTCAATTGTATTTATATAGCACTTTTCTGCAGATGCTTCAAAGCAGCGTCACAGAAAGGTTTGCACTGAATAATAATAATAATAATTAAAAAATAATTCACTTTGCAGTGATACCCTGAGATATGAAATTAATCCGTTCCAGGGTGGCTTTCGTATCGTGAACATTTCGTATCTTGAAACGCCTAATCCGGGAAACGACTCTCAGACACAATAGTATAAGTTGATAAAAAATGTAAAACCAGAGAAAAATCAAGAAATGGTTCATCAATCCTTAAATCTACACATTGTTAATATAATAAATGATAATAAAACAGAGGCAAAGTATGTAATATGTACACAAATGTGAAACCTTACCTTGAGTGAAGCGATGTGTCGGAGGAGGTGGAACGGATGGCAGAAAACATTACGAAAGTTAACTTTCTCAAGATATTTCACAAATTACTTACACCAACATGGTTTCAAGCGCAAGCGCAGACAGTACTGAGCGTACTGGAGAGACGCTTCAGAGAACACGTCACTGGGTTTCTCCAACTTTTGCTACAGAACAGCGTTTTCCACTCCCTAAACATTATTTTTTTAGGACATCGTGACTCTAACATTTGTTATAGCACATTATTGGTAATCCATACATAATGTTTTGCTAGATTTAAAACTGATTTAAAGTGTTTTAAAGCGTATCATCCCCTTTTAGCACTGTCTGCATTGGGAGAATGTAGCGCCAGGACAGTGCAGCGCAACCTCAGACTTACCAAGTGGATAATTGAGCAGAACTGTTTTTGTTTTTAGTATCTTGGAATTTTTTTCGTATCTCGAAGCAAAATATTTCCTGCGAGACCTTTCGTATCTCGAACATTTCGTAACTCGAAGCATTCTCGAGGTGCCACTGTATTTGCTGAAGCCTTTCTGGACACCCAAGGACACCTCACAGAGTCACATGTAAAATTACCCTAACACAGGAAAAGCCTCTCTGAACAAAAAAGCCTTCAACCTTTAAAATATGTACATCACTGCTGCGGCGAATATCATCAGGCAGGTGATTCCACATTATAGGAGCTGAAAGTGCAAATGCAGACTTTGCAGAGGAGGAGGAGCAAGAGCAATAGAAGAGCTAGACTGGAGAGTGCGTGTAAGGGTGTGGATATTTTTCTTTTTATTTTATTATCATTATTAAGCTATTAGGAGTCTTAACGGAATTTCAATTTGGATCGTTGTTTGACTGGGAGCCATGGGGCCACTGCAAAGCCTTGTAGGTGGAGTTTTAACTTAATGATGAATAAAATATATTTTCCTTTTATAATTGTAGAAAAAAAAACCTTTTAAAGAAAGTCATTAAGAAAGTCCCCAAAAACCTGACATGTGCATGTGTGTATGAAAGAGTTACAGAGATAGGCTCTCTGTGTGTGCAGCTGAGGCTTAAGATCATATATATTTGATTATATTTTTTGTCGTGCAGAGACTCAGGTGTATGGGTTCCTGTAACCACTATGACTGTATTTAATAGGGTAAAGGAAATAAGGCAGGTAAGCTTGTACTGTCATATATTCTTTTATATTTATGAAGTGCATGAGATTGAGATTTTAATCAAAATTTGATTGACAGGGTGTCATCCATATGGATTTTTTCCCCAGCTTCAAACATAGCAAAATCCCCCGTGTCTGTTTGAGCAAAGCAATTTCCAACAATAAAATCCACATGGGAATCGACACATATCAATTTCATTTCATGACTTTTTTTTTGCCTTTTTGCAGTTTATTTCATAAAAATATTTCCCGCATCACATGGAGGAATATTTTTTTTTTCCAGAATAATAAGATGCAGATTCTCAGTGTAACTCTCTATTTTTGTCCCAGGACATTTTCAATGGATTTGTGAGAGATTCCTTAGACCCGTTCCTGTTCATGACCATAGTTAATACTAATGTAGAATATTTGAAAAATGTGCAATAAAATATAATTTAATCATCTACATTTTGAAATTGTGAAAATAAAACACAACAGAATTAAGTTTTTCTGTTTTCTTCAACAGTAAGAGAGTGAAGGATGTCATATTGTATGGTTTTGAATAATAATTGTATTTTTGATCACCAACCAAGAAGCTGGAGTTCTAACTCTCACAGTTTTTATTAATCTTTCTCTCAACCTGTACAAAACTCACTTGTCCACACACTCATTCAGTCAGACTCAAACCTCTCTTCTGTTGGAAAACTATTCAAGGACACCAGGGACAAAACTGTAGACCTATACAATGCTGGGATGCAAGACAATAATTAAATTACTTTGTGAAGAAGGTTAAGACTTTTGGTGCAAATATTGGTTAGATAACTGATTGATTTGATTCTCTCTGACGGGCTGTATGAGAGATCTTGCCTTGTGTAGCATCAATCATCCTCAGATTAATGATCAGCCCTGAAAGACATGGCACGACATGGTTTATGAATGGATTAATCCCCCTGCACAAGCCAGCACAACTCCTAGCCCATGTGAAGTTGATCAAACCATCTGGATGTTCCAAAGGGGGCATGGGAGAAGGTCATGTGGTCAGATGACAAATATCTTTATAAAGCCAATTGTCTGTATTTGGAGGAAGAAGGATGAGTACAATCCCATGAACAACAACCCAGCTATGGACCATGCGGTTGCTTCTGCAAAAGGGAATAAGATGACACACAGGCCCTTGTCCATGCAAAGGTAACCACAGCACCATTTTCAGGTAACTGCTCATTTTTGATAATGCCGGCCAAGGTGAATAGTATTTGAAAAGCTCCACACTCCAGGTCTCTGTGTACAGGGAAACGGGAGTATAATGTGTCCGGAGGGTGGAGTTTGTCATTGTCGTCATGCTGTGTCACTACTCTGTGTCACTGCTGTGCCACTTCTGTGTTACAGCAGCAGATTAATGCCGACTGAAGCAAGAACTATGTTACTGTTTTTTCCACCTTTTTCTACCATTTTTCCATTTGATCACTGAACAGAGGCACTTGTGTTTTTGCACACGCAGTGTTAATTAATCATTTTAAAACCCCATGAATAGACTGCCACCTCTTGGTTCGGTAGAGTCATCATAGCATTTCAGGGATGTTTGAGTGTCTGTGGGGATGCGTTTTTTGAACCGGAAACTTGTTGCCACAGATTTTTTTGTGTACGGTGTGAGAAAAAAAAACCTGGATATATGTGGACATGGCCTCAGTAAAGATATTCACATTGGTTCATGACATGGTCTTCCAGCATGGCAGTGGCTCCAAACACAGTGAAGAATTAGCTCAATGAAAAAATCTAAACCCTAAAATGTCCTAGTCGAGCTCCCTTCCTAATCCCAATAGAACTTGAAAGAGCCAAAAACTCTGTGTTCCACAGTGGCAGGCCAAAAAGATCTGTTTGGAGGCCAGGATAACAAGAGAAGCAACCACTGATACAGGAACTATAGACAAACCCATGTTCAAGCGTAAAAGTATCTGAAGGAGTGGGGTGTGTCACACTAATGTCTGAAAGTGGGTAATAGATATTGAAAAATTCTTGTATGCACTTTTAAAATATGGTACATTTATTGCTTTTTAAGTGAATGGTCAATCATGATGTGTTTTTGGAATACAAGTCGGGCTGTGACTTTTTGCTTTTAGAGGCACCAACAGATGGCAGTGATATAGGGCACAAAGGTCTGGAGACTCCAAATTGGAAGAGTAGCACACAAAATTCATATTCTCAAAGATATGGCTCACTCCTAGACGCACTATGGAACCCCCCCCCCCCCCCCCCTCTCTCTCTCTCTCTCTCTCTCTCTGACTTTTTCCCGGAACAGACGCTCTAGAGTCGGCGACCAGCGCTTCTCGGAGCGACACTTCTCTGCCAGAAACAGACAGGTTCCGGTAAAGATCGCTCGTTAGTGCCTGAGTCTTAGTGGGATCAGTGAGCAATGCGCTGGGATCATGGCCAGGTGGTTCAAGGAGCACCTCGGTTTCAAAACCGCCAAAGCCCCGCCACCGGCTCCGCCGAAACCGGATTACCGTCACCTCCACACCAATGCGGGCTTCATCTCTCTAGCGCCACAGGCGATTCCCGTGCTCGGCTCCGGGCAGCCCGATATCATCACTGCCTACAAACTCCAAAAGGAGCTGGACTTCGAGGACCCGTACACAGGAACCGGGCCGTTCGGAGGAGGCGCACCAGAGGCTATAAAGTACGGGACGGTTTCTCCGAAGCACCGGCTAATCAAGGTGGAGGCGGCGGAGCGTGGAGGGTCGGTGACCGGGAGCAGTAGCTCAGTGACCGGGGGTAAATCGCCCAACTCCCCGCCTGTGGATACCGAGAACGGTACCGGAGGAAGTGGAAAACCAGAGAAGGTAAAGACACACTATACAAAATCTCAAGATACTTCATAAAAATGCATGAATTACATTTATAAACTTTTTACAGATGAAAGTTTCTTTTTAATTCGTTAGAAAGATAAAATAATTATGATTCAAAGCTTTATAATTTTAATTGAAACAAAAATACTTACAAAGCTATGGTGTAATTCTGTATTATAGTAATTGCATTTATTATCACTTTTTATTTTTTACAAAACAATTGTGCTTTTACATTTATTTCACATCAAAAAGTGACAATGTTAAAAGAGTTTAAAAAGGTAACTACTGTTAATTTATTATTTTAAATGAAGTTTTAATTTTTGTATATGACATATATAATTTTTTTTTTACTGGGAAGCTTTGTGTTGCTTGGCAGTTGTAAATTAATATTAAACAATTGGTCATATTATCCAAACTAAGTTAAAACGTGTTAAAATGGTTGTATATGTTTTATACCTATTCATATACATCTTTTCTATGTAATGATGCTCTTGTTCACATGTTGGCTTGTTCAAATATGTGCTAATTGCACCACAGGGTTTCCTCATCTGTGATTGCTGAATGGATAAAAGCTGTACTTTGTTTGTTCCTGTCTGTGTTAAACCTGAAAAACAAGTTGTTTTATGTGTTCTTGACAGTTCAAGACCAGTGATAACATGGTTATCATGAGTTCCGCACTCCTATTGTATTAAACAACTCACCGTGGGGCATTGTAAGGCTGTGTTTCATAAAAAAAAAACGTTTTTATTAAAGAATCTAAATATAATCTTAATGATTGTATGGTCTAATACGAGTATTAATCAGGATTGTGTGTGTGAGTCATAAGCAAGGGATTGAATCCCCAGGCCATTCAAAAACACCATTCACGCTCACTCTTATGGTCGTTTTAAAATCACCTATTAATCAAAAGCCATAGACTCTTAGATTAATAAGGAGACAGGTGACAAACCATCACCATCTATAATGGTTTATGAAATTTCTGTTTATGCACGTGTGTGTGTGGATGGGCAGAATGGCACATTAACCCCTACTGGTAAATGTGTAGCTGACCATCTGACCATCTGCTTCTGCTGCTGGGCATTTGAAAGAAGCCATGTGTTCAGAATCCAATATTTTGCTTTGTAGGTTTGTGTTCATATAGGGTGTTTATAGCTTGTGAGCTCAGTTATTTCTGGTATTTACAATTTTCTAACCACATGTAGAGGGTATGAATAACAGGAATAGCTATTTCAACATTTGCGTTGTTTAGGGTGAACCGTTTAGAATTCCATTGTTTTCTTCATAAATTTGTCATTAAATCTGACACTTCATCTAACATGACAAACATACTGTGTCCAGAAGTAATATCACAAAATGTTGCTTATCTTTCATGTCTTTATTAAAAACAACAAAAAAGTCATTTTGAAAAACGAAAGTGAACTCTATACAAGTTGTTCCTGCAGCTGTGGATTAGACCAGTTTTTATATTTTATTTTAATCGTGCTTTTTGTTGTTCATCAGGGATTGAGTTTGTCCTGAAGAGACACAGCCAGTCTATAGTCTGCAATAACTCAACACTCCAATCCAAGAAATCACTGTCCAGTCATAGCCATCTCAGAACCCCTTGAAAAACTCCTTCATGCACAAAAAAACTGTTAGATCCACAGTTCACACTGTCTGACTAACTAGAGTAACTTTGCTGTTCTGGACCCTCTACTCATTTAATCTCTCTGTAACCTGCTTTTCCTTGCTACCCCCTTCTCTGAGTTCCAAGGATCTTCTGTGGAGGCACTTCAGGATATTCGCTATTCTGTTAAACTTGATATCATAGAAATGATAAATATAAATAAACCTCTCATTTTAGTTCTGCATGTGTGTTTAATCCAAGTACATTAATGTTAGTTTCAGTTCACAAAACATTTTTCAATGCCAATTTGGAGCGTTGACATGCACTTTTGCACACTTCAGGCTTGCAGCAATGTTCTTTTTCACTCTTTCATAGTGCTTTTCTTTGTGGAGTGCTGCCTTGGATCTTCTGTTTGTTCACTGTTTCATTTTTTGTAGACTCATCAACAAAGATGTAAGCAATTATTCCTTCAAAGCTTTACTGTCACTCTGGTTTCTTTCTTTAGCATATTAATGGGTCCTTATTGTTTCCTGGTGTAATTTTGACTGAATTACCACTTCTTTGTAGAGTGTCTTCATTAGTAGATCAGTAAATAAGTCATTGAGAAAGCTGTGTAATCCTTTTCGGCTTTAAATAAATGAGTATCTGTTGCCCATACATCCTCAGAAAGATGAAGCAGAGTGATCTCCAAAAATTTAAAAGGTTTTTATTTGTCAAAGCCTCTTTAGTCCACACCCCAAACTGTTAACTCTACGATATATGACTCCATGTGACTCATGAGCTTTTTAAAGTCATTTATTCAAGGCTTTACTTTTTTACATACATTTTGTTCTGAAAAACAAATATCAGCATTTTATTATTATTATTTTTAGACAGATTATGTTTTTCAATACCATTCTATACATCATGGACGAACTGTCAATGACATCATCCATTGGTTTCTGGCAAATTGAAATGAGGCTCAAAGTGGGTGTCACCAGCCTTTGTGAAAGTGTGTCATTGGACAACAGATCCACAGAGGCAGGAGGGGGTGTATATATATATACCTTGTTTATATATATATATATATATATATATATATATATATATATATATATATATATATATTATATATATATATATATATATATATATATATATATATAAACAAAAACATAATGAGCTGTCAATTTCATCAGATGAAATTACATGGAGTGAAGGAAAACTACAGGATGACGCATAATGAGACAGGCTGAAAGAACTGTCAATCATCTGCCCCTCAAGAAACCATGACCTTAAATTATGCATAACTTAATGGCTTAATAAACCCTTAATAAACCTAAACCAACAAATTTTACATTTGAGTAAATGAGAACCTGCTCACTTCTGGAGCCAGCCTCAAGCGGCCAGGAGAGGAACTGCAAGTCAGTCACTTCCTATTAGCAGGAGGTTGCCTCTTGGTCAATACCAAACACTTAAATGTAGATCAGATCACATTTTATGACATATTTAATATGAAGTCAATGTCTAAAAAGTTCACATACCTTGTATTTTATGCATTATTACAATGATTTGAATAAAATAGCAGGAAATTGTGGAGAACCTACTTCCAACTACAAACTTGTAAAGCATCATGATCAACCAATGTAATAATTACAAGTTTGTGGTTGCTGTGAATGAGTGTGCTACCCTTAATTCTCTGATTATTTTGTACTTGTTGTATATTGACTGGTGTGCCTCAAGTGCTTTTAAATGACTCTGAATAATGTTTTAATCAGCGAACGAATGGATGATAATTATGCAAACTATTTGCTAATGTAGAAATGCCAATACCTGCTGAGATCTGTCTATACCTGTTTGTGTTACTTTGATTTCAGCTGTTAGCTTCATTATTGCGGAGGATATATTTCTCTGCAGTTTACTAAAAACCATGATTTGATGTACTCAGTGATCACAACTCATTCGTGGTAATTAAAATCCCAAAGTGTTGCATGAAATATATGTTTAGATATAATGCGTTTTGTCTAGCACCAATGTTAGTAGTTGCACTGTATTATTAATGCATGTGTGAATATGTTCCTGGTTAAACCTCTGCAGAGTGTGTGTCTACACTCCAGGATTGAGGATGTTGCTTCTTCCGGACAGGAAGTGTTTTCAGCTCCTGACAATCACTTGGAGCGACCGGTCTGAGCCTGCACTGGAAATAACCTGGGAGCGGCTCACATACAGACACACACACCTCAATATTTGGGGGAATGTGTGAGAGTTTATTTATAATACAATATACAAAATAACGCTGACGTCCTTAAAATACTGGAGACCTAGTGTCTTTACAACAATATCAGTTTTCTGTTTAAGATTTGATTTTGAATTGTCCATGTCTTGACCTTCAGAGATCTACATTTTATTCAGAAAACTTCAAATTCATTGTTTCCAAAAGTTGAGAGATGTTGCAGGAGTTGATATAAAACAGGACACTGCTGTGCAGAGTTCAAGCAGCTTTGCTATTAACTGGTCTAGTAAGTTGTGTTTCAGAGTCTGGAGTGGTTTGGGTTTTTTTTTGGGTTCCTTTTTCTTTTATGTAAACATTGGAAAGTTAAGAGGAGTGAACATGGAAAATTGTGCTCCAGTGGTTCATATTAAAGTCAGCAAGACACTGAACTGAACTCAATATATATAAGAAATATGTTTCTCTCCCCTGTTTCAAGTTGCTCTGTGAAAAAATTACACATTTAAGATTTTGTGTTACAATTGTGCCCAATGTCAACTTGGAAAAAATAGTCTGGATATGTGTTCATTAGATCCCACAGTGTATACGGGAGGTTGCATACTCGGCCGTTTGCACGTCATGTATCTTATGCTCCGTTGACCGTGTGAATTTCTCTTCCTTGTACAAAAGTTAATTGTTTTGTCTGTGAGCGATGCATGTTGAAGCATATTATCAATGCAAACGTTTTTTTTTGCTGCAGGAAACAAGAAAGAAGCATAATGAACAGAATAATGCACAACTGCAAACCTCACAGATTGTGAAAAAATGAAACAATAAACTGTCTAAACACATGTGGAATTAATATGTACAGTCTTCGAGTAGACCTTCACCAGAAACCACAAAAATGTAATAGTGAAATGAATCTAAAATTGGTAAAAGTGATAAGGACTTAGAACTGAGCAGTGTTAAATATTAAATAGCATAAATAAAAAAGGAATTATATTAAGTTAGCCCACTGTAAATGCAATAGCACTGGTAATTGTTTTATAACATGTATATAGACATGAATAAAACTAATGAATGCAACCTTAAACGAAACTGCATGCTTACATTTAAAAAAAATATTATATTTTTTGTAATTATTCAAAAGAAAGCTTAGGCCCTGTCCATTCATTACCCTGATATTGTCCTACATACCTTTGTTTTCACCAAATAACTTTACTAATAGGGTTTTAAACCCTGAACATTACACCAAACTTCCATAATTTTTTAAAAATTTATTTATGCCAAAATATTTCCGTTTTCTCCAAAATGGAACTACATTAGTTTCGGTAAATCAATATGTGTGATAACATAAATCAGTAAAATGACCCAATAAAATAAAAATGAATTGAGTTTACAATTAAAATTGTGTTCTTTTTAAAATATATACCACACAAGTGATGATAAAGTTAAAAGAGAAATGCTGTAAAAAGGCTATATGGCATGAGAGGTTTTCAGTGTTTGTTTCTTGTGCTTTTGGACTTTATTTGATTGGTAGCATTGGTTGAATTCAATGTTAAAACAGAAGTGAGAAAGAAAGACTTTGAACTTTCATGTGGTCTCAAGACAATTGCCCTGTTTGTCAGATGCAGGGCACAGAGTATGTCACAGAACTAAAGCTATTTGTGGACTTTTTAGTTAAACTAGTATGCTTTCATTGTGTTTGTTTTGTCTTTCTACTCTGAGAAAACTTATACATCAGGTTATTTAGTGACGTCCATGATCTCATAGTGATGAAGTTTCACATAAAGTGCACAAGCATTGATTTTATTTTGATTGAAGAGTTTGTTTAGTAATACTCTTTAAGCAGCACATCCATCTAATCATTGTTCTAGAATATGTGGTCTTAATGTTTATTGTACAACCTAAGTTTTAAATAAATCAGATTCTAGAGATTGCCATCTTTATGCATAAGAGTCAGCTTTCGCTTTTGGCTTGTGTTTTAGCTAATGATTCTGGAGGATTATGCAGACCCCTTCGATGCAGCCGATCAGACGGGTAGCAGTCAGATAAACTCGGAGAAACACTCAGAGAATGACGGCTATATGGAGCCCTATGAAGCACAGAGGATGATGGCGGGTAAGATAAATTGGTTAATTCCAGGTGAACATGCTTTGTATTATGGTTTTAACATTCACAAACTGTTTATCTTAAATGAAATGTCCCAAATATAATGAGATTTTAAAAAAAAATTCCAAATTTCCAGAATGATGCTTTATAAAAGGCTTGCTGACCAAATGGATGCCCTAAGCGGAAATGTTATATGGTGCCCTGCAAAATTTGCCAAACACACAATTTCACTAAATGCATTTTTTTTCTCCAAAAAAAGCCATGTTCAGAATGGAATAACAAAAAATGCTACAGTGAAATATTCGTACATTCTGATAGTCTAACATAATTATGCATATTATGTAGAGAGTTTTTAAATGCATCCATATGAGAAAGTGAGAAATGGAACCTAAAAGTGTACCCAACACTAAATGCAAGTTCAGGATGGAATAACTCTAAAATTATACTGTTAAATATTCTTACATTTTGGATTCTGATAATATTTTCTATAATGCTGTAAAGACTTTTTGAACACATTTAGTAGATAAAAGGACAAATATTTTCTATCCCTCAACCTGTATTATTCTGTAACCATTGATGTTCAAATGTGTGTGCGTGTGCGTGTGTGTGCGTGTGTGTGTGTGTGTGTGTGTGTGTGGTAACCCATCCGAAATCAAATGTTTGATCTAAAAAAAATACTTACATTACTATTGCTGTCTTTGTTCCACTGAGCAGAGCCACCATCACCTAATTTCCACTCTGTATTTATGTTTCTCTTTAGTGCTGTTATAAAACAAGTCAATTAGATCCAGCAGATTGCAATGGCCTCATTTAGATGTGTGAACCAGATGCATTCGGATTACTTTCTTTTTGCACAATAGTCGATGTGTAGAGGTATAGATATTATCACAGTTAATATGATTTAGTTTTAAGAACAGATTTTCAGTTCTCTTCTCAGCTTGAGATGTTCTCAGTTCTCAGTTAAACTGCAGTTATGCTGAAGCCTTGCTTGTTCTGACTTTTTAACTTGGCTGAAAGAACATTCCATATATCATCTTAAAAGTTGATGTTTAAAAACATCAACTTTTGTTCTGGGGAACATCATTATTTTTTGGTGCACATTTTATGGCTGGCCTTGCTTACTGGTATTTTTAGCAAATAGAATTTTAGCATGACATACATTTCCAACAATATATTGATACAACGCCTTATTATGTGGCTTTCTCTTGAACATTTTAGTTAAAGGGCCACAAGGCAGGAGTTTTATCTTAGAAGATTTTCTTGTGACAAGAAGAGGACAATTGGGAAGATGCTTGTCGTTGTACAGAGCTTAATATTTAGGGTTACGATTTGGATCAGTTGTGACACATGATATATTGTTGATAACATTAAAGCAGTTGATTTATATTTTTGAATGAAAATGATTTCTGGATTATGAACATCATAGAGTCTGTGATTGACACAAATGAGCTCGAATTTTTATTTAAAATGAAATCTCTGACTTTGTCTGCGATGACCTTTAAGTCTCAATTGCTTTTTTTCTTCTCTGAAGAATCTGTTTCGCTGGGACAGTATCTGAGCAGTAAATAGAGCACACAGAAAATAATAATATAATAAATATACAGTTTCTTTTTACATTTTACTGTCTTTATGCTTCCACATATGTAATTTTTTTTGTTACTTTATTATTTTTTTTTTTTTTTTGTGAATCGATTGTAATTAATCTATTTTAAAACTAATGTCCCGTGGATTTTTTTGCAGTATTTCTTGCATTGCTTAAACCGCGTAAAGCTCGGCCGTATAGATTTCCTGAATGGCAACAATATATTCTTTTTTTGTTATTTTAGCCTTAACATTCTAATAATGTGGTATTTTGACTCATTCGATTCTTGACTAGATGAGGCAATTTGTAAGTGTCAATATTCTCGGGATTTTGTGATTTGTGTTTGACGGTTGAAACGTTTCAAAGTGATCTAATTGAAATCGTTCACTTGTGCTTTCTCAGTTTGTCACTCACACCTCACACGTTCACTGAGGTGCAGTGTGTTGGGACATGTTTGGAACTGCAGGAAGAGGGGGTGTGTTTGTGTGTGTGTGTGAATCTGTGTCAGACATTTGCCATTCAAGAACTTTCCCACAATCCCCAAGGTCTCCTGTCTAATGCAAACAAGCACTCCTCTTGGTATATTGACCAGACTGCACACTCTCACTCTTCCACAAAAGCACTTTCTCTCTTTCCCATGTGCTTTCCGAGAACACCATCCTTCCCTTTCTGCACTCAGACGAGCTGCTGCATGTTTAGTAATGTTGTGTATCGGTTTGTGAATGGACATGCTCAGACAGGGATGTGCCCTTGAGTTAAATGCGCTGTTGTTTTAACAGTGAAAGTATTTGTGAGTAATGACACACTTCCTTTAGGCTTGGAAATGAGGAAAGTGCTGCATGAATATCAACCAACTGCTGTGCAGAGTTAAATTAACTAAGTCAATTCTTTTTTTTAAAGATGTATTTTTAATCTTTTTGGTTATTGATAATGGAGACCTACAGGAAGTTAATGGGAAAGAGGTTGGTGGATGGCAGTGAAATAACCTGTAAGCTCAGATTTGAACTCTGGTGGCAACTTCAATCGAATGTCACATTTTCAGCTGACTACCATCAGAGCTGACCACTGAAGTACACCACTGAGTTAAATAAAAAGTGAAAATACATTTCTGAACACTAGTGAATCATAAAGCTGAATTAAACGAATCAAAGCTCATTCAACTCTTCTTTTTTTTCCCCTTGTCCTGTCCCACTCAAAAGCCATGACATGTGAGAGTAAATGCTTCGCTTAGTTGGACAGTTTTGCTTTCTCCAGGGGAGTAAAACACCTGGTGTGGTGTTTTCTCCTCTGGATTGGAGCATTCAATGTATGTAAATATGTAGTTGTGGTTCCCATGAGTCAGTTTACATTAGTTTTGTCAGGACAAGACAGTGTTTAATGGTCTTAAACTTGTGCATAATGGTCATAAACATAGTTTCCAAATTTAATATAACAAAAAAACCTGTTCTATGAAAACATTGTCCGTGAAAACAGCAGGGACTTTCTGAAATATAAACATTTCTAGCAAGATATTCCTCTGTGTGACCTTACCACTTAACAATAATTAAAATAGACAGTTTTTTTTGTTGATTTAATTTATTTACTTAGAAATGTAAATGTTCATTGGGTTCTAAACTCATTAAAGTGGGATTATGTTTTAATTTACTGCAAAAACATAAGCTTATAGCTAAATAACATAGATCTTTTTTTTAATTAATGAGCAATTAATCATTTAAAAGTGAAAGCCTGAATATTATAGTAGCAATATTTCTGGCTCCCAGGTGGATTTTACCCATGAATTAGCTGTGATCAGAAGTATCAGCATACAGTGGTAGGATCCAGAAGTGAGGTGTTAGAATGAAATTTCTTTATGAATAATGTCAAAGAAAAAGCTTAAAGGCCTTGAAAAACTTGTACAAAAAGGCTCTCCCCATTGGCGTGCTCAGTAGTAGGGCCACTGTAATGGTCAGATCATGAAAGGTTCTTACCATTCTGAATACAGCTGAGAGATGCTGGCTGAACTGGTAAAAAAGGCAATCAACACGTCATGAACTATGAACAGAAAGGTAAAATACATCAGTAAATCACAGTACAGAACAAACAGACTCTCTTAAACAGCGCATAAGTGATGAGCACAGTGATCAGACATAGTGTACGATGGGGAAAGACAACAAAAACAAATAAAGTGATAACGTTGATGAAAAAGTCTCTCTCAAAGAGCATCCTCTCATTATCTGCATGAAAGAAACCTGTTCACAGAAGCTACTGATCAGACTTCAAAACCTCCACAATTACCAAGGGCTGTGTAAGGATGTCAGGGAGAAAAATGTAGAGCTACACTCAGCACAAATGGGCTACAAGACAAAAGAAATGTGTACTGACAACAGTTTATAGTAAAAAGGTTAAATTAAATAAAAGAAAATAACTGTCTGAGTATATGAGACTGAAATCAAGCTGCCTGGAATCATCGCTACTCTGTACTATATTAAGAATAGAAGGAATGTTGCCTATGAAGCCCCAAAACTTGTGGAACATATGATTTGGACAACTGCACCATACGTAAAGGAGGATGGACAAAATGCACCAAATCTTGGATGAGGACTTTCTTTGCTCACCAAAAGCATTGATTGTAAATTAATTACTCCCCATTGTAAGTTATATATTCTGGTGCCTACACAGTAAAATCCTAAGAGTTAAATTAACTCTACTCTGAGTATATTTGGTCCCACTCTATATAGAGTTAAACCGACTCTGAGAAAGAGTAATTTAATAATCTGTTTTCTTCATGTTTTTCCAAATCTGCAAGGAAAAAGCAAACTAAATATTAACTATTCAGAGAGGGACCAAGTCCACTCCAGAAAGAGTAAAAACAGACAAAAATAGACTGTTTAGTTCAAATAGACTTATTTAAATAACTCTCCTTCAGAGTTGGTTTAACTCTATATAGAGTGGGATCAAATACACTCTGAGTAGAGTTAATTTAACTCTTAGGATTTTACTGTGTACGTGAGCTTGGCCCAGACTCAACCAGTGTTGAGCACTACTGACTAAAACCTGGTCATTCGTTCATTTAGTTTAATTCATTCATTCCTCCTCCTTTGGGGAAGTTATTTAGGACTCCTTACAAGTGTCTTTTATGTTTCTTTTTGTGTTTATATTACTTGTTTTTGTGATCAATAAACTGTGATCGATAAACTTTAACAAATATGTGCTTTTAAGCAAACTGTTATTTTGGAGGATATTGATGCTTTATTGCAGGTATGTTGTTCACATGAGAAAATCTGTGTTACAAGTTAAACAAAAATGACAATAATCAGATTTTGAAGGTGAATAGTTTACTTGTCAAGTGTTTATAATAATTATTTCAGATATTTGAATGATAAAAAATGTTCATGTGCAAAAAGTTTGTCTTTTAATTCTGATTAATTGCAAATTTTAATAGATTTTTTTAATAGACTGACTACCTAAGACTTATAAAAAGATCAAGTCTTATTAGAATCAGCAGGGTGAAATACTTCTTTCCTTTGCTGTATAGTTGAATATTTATTTGTTGCAGTGCTTTTTTTGAAAATCTTGATGAATGTTTAGTTGTATTTTGAGAAGGAACAAAATTCTTGGGTGATATACACCAGTGAAGATAATGAATGATGTGGTTGTCGGTTTTGAGTCAGCTATCTCTTTAAGTGGCTCTTAGCAGAAGGCCAGGTTCAGAACTCTGGTGGGTGATGAATTGCTGCTTTAATGTGAGGAGAAAACGACTCAAGAGAGATGCTGACCGAGTTCAGCACTGAAATAGAGGGTACTCCCACTGAGTCCTCTTCTGCTCGATTACTTGATTTGATACAATTTTTTTTAATTTAATAATTTTAGAACCTACTGAAACCTGTTTTATGGCATGTTCGTTAACATTTTTGAATTTGACATTACTTTTATACAAAGCAATGGATCACAATGCAATTGCATTACTTTTTTTCACTGTCATTGTTGCTTCCTTGCTTTACTAGCTGATCTCAATGAAAGCTTTTACGAATGCCTGACCCGGCTTACGTGAAAGGCAGAAGAACACCCTTGAAGAGCAACCAGTCCGTCACCTTTAAACATTCTCACCTCACGCTCCTGAGGGTAATTTAATACATTTGAGCCATGGGAGGAAACCCATGCATTGCATGAAAATTACACACAGAAAGGTTCCAATGCAGATCTAAACTGGGATCCATTTAGAGACCCGCTGTTATTCTATTTCATATTTTATTATATTTTTAGATTAAAATAAAACAGTAATCTTACTGGTGAAAAAGTAATGCTCAATCAATTTGGCTGTAATGTTTTGATATAACATATTGTTGTCACAGTTTGGTACATTTTACATTTTTCTGTGTTCGGCCTCTCTGTGTTCAGGTGTTGCACTACACACTGGAGCCAATCCTTATTTAGGAGATGTATTCAAGCAGGAATTTTAAAAATGATTGTTCAATAAACTGCATCAAAAGAGAAAAGCCTTTTCATAAAGTAGGCGGTGTGAATTAGTCAGAATATTTTTTCTCTTATTTTTTCTCTTATTCTTCTCTATCCACATATGTTAACTTGAACATATTAAGTTAACTTGTAAATCCTAAATGTTCTATTATCTGTGGCCCCCTTGTTAAAACAACTTCCTGTTTATGGCGAAATGTCAATTTTTGTTTGCCGCCATGTGTACACAGTTTAACAAAGTCAAAAACGCTTTGCTTTTTGACATCCCATATACCTTAAGATAGGACAGATGGAGTTTGGAGGTGAACTGATAAAATCTCTTGGAGTAGTTTGTTAAAGTATGAAACATGCAAAAGTGCCATTTTGCAAAATAACCGACTTCCTATCGTTTTTTTAAAACGCAATCCATATTACTTATATTTAAGACTTACTAATCTACACATGTATGCTGCATTTTATTCTCATACAACAAACTGAGAGCACAACATATGCTTTAGGTGGCGGTATAGAGCCTTTTTTTTCACGGTAACTTTCCAAACCTCAGTCAGGTGTAATGTAATGTTTTTATATGAAGAAAATGTATTTATTTTTATTATTTTTTTAATAAACTTGGTATGTTGTACCCAATTTGAGTTTTTCTGCAATTATGCACCACTGCCATTCTATGAGCATCATCATCACTTTAACCTCTTAAGCCCGAGAGTCCCCGGTACCGGGGACTTGCCCCCTTGTGCGTTACATTTTCGCTCATAGCTCACTAACCCTGAGAATAACCCACACATATTAAATACTGTTGTGTTCAGCGGAAACTCCTCTAAAAACGTATCTAATTCAATTTCATATCCGTTAACCACAGCTCGAACGCCATGCAAATAAACAACAACATAGTCGGATTATAATTCATGACCAAGTTTTTGTTTATGTGCGATATGTATCCACAATATAAACGGAAACACCAAAACCATTACATTAAATGAAAGATAACAACCAGCTGAATCCAGTGATATGCAACTCATTAACATTACATGAAGTATTTCAGAGCAGGGAGCGAAAGTTCCACGAAAAAACGCCAGCGAAAACCAAGCAAGCATGTAAATCTTGTCTTACCTTTGCCGTTTTTTTCAACAAAAAGTTATTTCCATAGCGATAAAAGTCCGTTTGTTGTTATGTCCGATCGATAGCTTCGCGCAAACGCCATTTTTGATTATTTCTTTAGCTTTGTGGCGTCATTACGTCACCAAATATGGAATGACTCCCCGTCGTAAGAGCACGTCTCTCCACGCTGCGCGTCGTGTGATTCGTCGGCGATCCCGTCAGTCTCAAAATGGTTGAGATGATTGGTTTCCTCAGAATCAGAGCTTTCCAGCGATGTATAGAGCTCAAGGATTGGACAGATGGTCGGGGGGTAGGGACACGCGGAAGCTCGACGTCGAAAGCGTTTGTGAATGAAATGTTCCCAAAAGCGCAGCAAGATGGCGTAAATGAGCTTCTACCCCCCTTTTACAGCGTTTCTTTAGGAGGGTTTTTTGCTGAAATCATGTCCCATAAGCAAGAAAAGAAGACTATGAACGTAGCTAAACCTTTGGACAAGAGTTTTTCCATATTTCAATTATTGTGCCAAATTGTGCCAAACTGTGCCAACATGGATTATGCCTGAACTTTGTTCAATCAAAACCTTTACAGAATATTAGTTTCTTGTAGTATGAACACCAAACTTGCTACAGATGTCCTTGACATGTAGTTGTTACAATTGATTGTGTTTATTTGCTTCGTTATAAGTAAAATAAGGAGATATTGGAGGAAACATGTGGGTTTTTTTTAAGCGGAGTTCATTTTTTTTCCATTCTAACATCAATTACTCTTACCCAGTGTTCTTGACTGTCAAATTAACTCATCCACACCACTCCCCAAGAACCTATCTTCATTTTGCTACCAAGATTTGCAGTTTAGGCCTTGTAAAAGCTGAGAAATGCCTTAAAAAGTAAAAGTATAGGATTTTCGGAAAATAGGCCTCAGGGCTTAAGAGGTTAAGATAAAAACATAATCTGCTCCTACACACAAGGTAAACTGAACGGTTTGCACCTCATGAATGCTGTTCTACTGCAACATGTACTTGTAACGTTCTATATGAAGAGGTACATGGTTACACCCATAAAAATAAAAGAGGAATGCATCTAAAGGTTTATCTGTAAGCATGTTTGAAAGCATGAAAAGGTTTATCTCCAATAGCCTTGCAGTTTGATGACATGACAATGTGTCTCTGGCTACCTGTGTAATTCTGTCCTGCTCTCCCTTTCTCACTACAGTATATTGCTGAACAAAATAAAGTTGGAAGGTAGATGGTTGTAGATATTCATTTAATCTGTGATATCCTCATCCACAGTGGTTTCTGGCTGAACTTCCTATGCATCTGATTCTCTGGAGTGTGTCCATCTGACTCAGTTCAGTCTGAGCGTAATGACACTATTAATAACTGTCATGTTTGACTCCAGAGTGAGTCTGCTCTTCTTCTAGGTTCAATTTTTTTAAGAATCATAATTAGGTTTCCTTCCTTTTTCCCTCCCTCTCCTCTCTCTCTTTCTGTCTCTCCCCATCTCACCCTTCCTTCCTTCTGTCAGTGAAATGGGTGAAAGTTTACTGTCAATGTCATTTTGTTTTGCCCTCACTGCTTCAGTGCTCTGCTCAGTTTGAAGATAGATACATCTGCTCTATTCATATCAGCTGCATTCAAGCGAAACACAGCCTAATGGTGCAGCTTGATAATATAGCAGATTTGTTTCAAGAAATGCGGTCATCACTTTTAAAGAGTTATGTGTTTGTTAGGTTGTTTTGTACCAGTGTTGCTTTGTTCTCATGTGACGTGTGTTGTAAAATGTTCTGAAAAGGTCAGTGTGTATAATGCCAGAAATTTCAAGCATTAAGGAGAAAAGTGTTGTACAGAATGTTGTGCGAGGGGAACTGGTCAATGATTAGGATGATGTTGGTATGTTATGCTGTTGGTGGTATTGCTGTGAAAGTAAATCTGATAAAACTGTTCAAAAGACCTTCCTCTAGTATCTTTAGTAAGATGATTTGTGATTACAATGCACAGATTTCAGCATTATTTAATGATTTTGTTTTGATTAATGTAAATATTTTATTTTTGTTTTAACAGGAAATCGACAAGGGGCTTTTAAAATTGTATTCACTGTCAACCTGAAAATAAAATTGTATAGTTTTAAGTATGACCACCTGTTATTGTCCACCTGTTATCTCCACCACCTTGAGTTTTACACCATATTTTTTATGAAGATAATAAGTTATAAGTTTAAAAAATGTAATATCAATTCTATATCAATATAACATAAGTTCATACTTAATCTGCATCAAACTAATCACACAATTATGAAAGATAATGCTTATTAACATTCAGAAAATGCTAATATTATCTAGTGTTATATTGTAATGATCATATTTCTTATAATCTACTGAGACATATTTTCACAATAGGGTTCTCAAAAGATATTCTGTTATGAGTAAAGATTTGGTTGTGCTCTGTTTTATTCAGAAATTCAAATTTATTGAGCTCAAACAAAACACACATATGGTGGAAACCGTGTGTCCATCTGCTCAAGCCCTGAGACTCCAGATCCCACAATGCAACACTGCAGGGCACTACAATCCCAGAGTTCATCGACCTAAGGGCACCTGGGAAGTGTTGATGAGGTTCTAATCCTGCCAATAAAACTGAGATCTGAAAGATTAAAAAAAAAAACAACCTCAGTAAACTTCATTTCTTATGCTTATTTCAGATATTTATTGCACATTGAAATAAAAATAAGGTAAAATAAGGTATATAAGAAATAAAAGGTAAATAAGAAATAAAATAAGGTATAAACAAACTAAATGTCTGCTTTAATAAAAACATATATATACCATATTTAACTAATGTCATAGTGCTCTTGGTTTGTAGTGGGAAGGTATGGAATGAGATTTGTGCCAGAAGTGCACTTAATGAAAACTTTGAACGTAAATAAATGAATTGAAATGGATTTTGACGGCTTTGTAAGTAAATAAATAATTTGAAACAGATTTTTACTGTTCTTGTTTTTATGCTTTTTAACATTTTGTTCAGTTTCTGTTTTCAATGTTACATTTTTTCTAACAGCCTAATCTTGCCATCACTACTGTGTCAGATGAACCAATCGATATATGAACCATGAACCAAGAAAATATATGACAAAACATCACTAACCTGATACTGTGTGGTGGAAAATACCTCTGTGCTGAGTAAACAAACATCTATAAGCGCGTACTTCCATCAGCTCTTCCAAATAGAAGGCTCACCCCCTGTGCCTATTCCTTTGGCCAATGAGGAGCAGTTTGTTCTAAGTGGGTTGGGAATCAGGCAACCAATGTAGAGACACACCTAATAATGCAGCCCACCTATGAGGAGGCAGATCAATTATATCCGCCTACAAGAGAAATATTGTCAATAGTCAAATGAAAAGGCAACAGAACTGAGACTTAAAACTGGATCACTGAAAAGGAACTGAAACTGAAATTAAAGTTTCAGGGGGAGAAGTAAAAATCTGTTTGTTCTAACTGGAAGGCCACAGTGCTACCCACTGTGCCAAAATGCTGCCCTAAGATATCTATTTGATGACTAAATAAATACAGCACCCATAGAATTTTAAAAGCTTAATTGAATCAACCTCTTACTCATTTATTTTCCTTTTTCACACTTGAAAAATCTGCTCAGAAAAGGCCTCTTAAATCACCAGGTTTCATTTAATTTAATTTGATTAATTATTTTGTGTCATTGCTGATGCATTATTTTTTTTTTCCAAATGATTAATGGCTCTCTCAGGATTTTCCAGAGGTTATAAATCTTAGTGTAATGTAATTACATTTCCTTAAACCTTTATTAAAAAAAGGGAAGAGATTTTGCTTCAGTGAAAGAGTTTCAAGAATCCAACACAAAAAACTTGTGATTAATTCAACACAAAAAACAGCATTATCTATGTTTTATTATTCCTGGTTTTAACACAATAACCAAGATATAAATACTGAGTGTAATTGATACGTATTTTGTACTACTGTGTTTTGCATTTGAGGCGGAAGTGTTTTAACTGTGTGAAATTACAGTTTTAAGTTTGTTTATTGTTGATGCCTATTCGATATGAACTTGATTAGAGAGAGAAAGAGCGAGAGGACGTTGATGCATTGAGCTGGTGCAGAGGAAAAACATTCATCTAATGTGATTACTAGAGAGGAGAGAGCAAGGGAGAGATGAGCTCATCGTTTATTAGCTTGTGAGATGCTGTTATACTTGAAGAGTCTGAGCCAGGATCCTTATAAAAGCAGATGAAGTAATCGCTTCTGTTCTTCATCACAAACATCATCCTCTTCATCACTGTCAGCCAGCATCTTAACCAGCACTAAACAAAGTATCAGGATTTTTCCATGTATGAATTGATTAATAAATGTGTTTATAACAAAAGTTACAAAATATTTTTGTTGGAAAAAAATCTCAAAAGAACACAGACACCACGAATCCAATTGACGTTAATTTCCTATTTTTACAATCTAAGTTTGGTACCCATTTTTGATCAAGGGGATTAAGAGCATATGGAGAGGCAAAGCATCATAGAGAGAGAGAAGGAGAGAAGAGCATCAGAATACCAGAATGGAACACTGTGCTGTTACCGACCGACTGCAAAACACACTGAAAACGAAACTGAAAAAGTCCCATAGTTAAAGAGTTATCTGAACCCAAAACAAGGGATGGTTACAGTGACGTAGTCACAAGCACGGAAAAGAGAATAAGAGAATAATAAAAGCAATGACTAAGCAAAATGTCACAGTGTCTCAGCTCATGGTAAACGCTGAGTACATCTCTGGATCAAAAAGCTTACAATTGATCAGTAAAGAATGAGGACTAATAGAACAGTTATAAAATAAATAAATTTAGTATCTACACCGCATGGAGTTATGAAATCACATTTCATAATTTTTTTAACAATTTTATATAAATTTATGCATTTTGTTTGTTCTAATATGGATTTTTTTATGCCACAGAATACATTATTATAGTAAACAGAATGTATGTTGAATAAACTACATACTTCTTATTGCAACATTAAATTCATATCAAGTTAATTTTGTTGTGTTGTATTAAATTTTCAATGTCGTTCTCATGCATCTGGCTAATTACATTTTGTTTAATTGAATGTGAGCATAAAGAATGTGTGAGAGTCTGGCCCTCTGAAGGACTGATGACCTATGAATAAATAAGATGCTGGCACTCGCTCTCAGGGGGACACTACGGGGATGTGCTGAGCTAGTGCTGTTGTCTGTATGTAGTGCTGAGGGGCCTTATACAGAGTTGTATTATATTCTCAAGGGATCTTCCCTGATGTTCAGAGGCTTCATTAGGGTTCTCTGTGCTGAAGTTAAGCACTAAAGCTGTGTTTAAACTGTTGGAGAGGGAGTTTACTCTGTGCTGAGTCATTAGGATCACACTGATCTAGAGTCAGCTCTTCTTTATAGACACATGAGAAATACATTGTCAACTGAAAAAAAAAACCCTCTAAATCTCATAACATATTTTTAAACATTTATATTTTCACATTTAGTGAGGAATAATTAATTATCAATGAGAAATTTTAATGATTTATTTATTGAAGTTTTATGACATAATTTCACACGCCTTTGTTGCCATTATAGATATTTTCATGTTCATGGTTAGACATTTAATCATTAAAGAATTTAAATGAAGGCATAATTTTGTGTATAGCATCTTGACAAGGGGCATAAATCAAAACTAATTAGATGTACATTTATGAACACTACATTAATTATTCCGAACATACAATGTGGCTTAAGTACTGCTCTTTATCCAGAACTGTCCTTTATTAATGCATCTATTACATTACAGTGTAACAATTCGGAAGGGTTCTGTCTCTTTTTCACATACTGACATCTCTGTGTTTCCTATGACTATGAGCTTCACTCTCTTGGAAAATCTCAAGCAATTTATCATCAGTTCATCCGACTGCATTCCAAAAGAGATTGTGGGTGGCAAGCTTGTAATTATTCAGAGCGCTTTTTAACAGCAAAACCCTGATGCAAGAGCATAGGAAACTGTTCCCTTGTGTGGTTTTTTGTCTTTTATTCTACCTTGTTCTCTTGTGAGATCGGAAGAAAGATATTTTGATTATATAAATTATTTTCTGGGTTTTTCTCAATAGCAGATAAATGTTTTAATGCTGCCACCAACCTTAAAAGAGTGCACAAAGCACGTTGAGACAAAAGGCATACTTATGTATGCATAAAATGACAAAAGACAATTGTAAAAAAAAAAAAAAAATCTGAATAATAATGAATCATTTGTTTTAGAAAGTTGTATTCTATGCACTTTCGGTAAACTTGAGTTGAACTCACTGAACATGTAAACAATTGCTAAAGTTTAAATGAATCAAGTCAAATATAGAGCTTTCTTTTTGGGTAAAAATCTCACTTTACCCTAACCTCAAACTCAATTCTAAACCAAATTCTAACCTCAATCCTTAAACTAACTTCAACATTGACCACAACCCTAACCCCAGATCCAATCTCAACTCTAACCTCAAAACTAACACCCACCCCAAACCTAACCATGACCCTAACCCTTTTGTAGATAGAAGGATACAGTGTCACAAAAATAATAATGTAATGGCCAAAACAGCAAATTCCCAAGTTAATAAGTTTAATTTTTCTAGTTTATAGCAAGATTTTTGTAATCTACCTATATATTTTGACACTAATACAAAACATTTTAGTAGGTATTGAATATTTAAATCAGTTTCAAATACAAAAAGGATGCATTCTTAATAAGCTTTAAGCTTAAACCACTATTAAATTGTTGTATTAAATAAATAAAAAAATATATAAAAAATGTGTTATGTCAAACATTTCTTATTATTTCTAATCAATGTTAATAACATACTTTTGGCCAAAACGTTTCTAAATAATACAAAAAATAGTCATCTTTTTTTTTTTTTACTGTTACATAATGAAATACAGGTAACTACATATTTCGTTTAAAAACTTTCTCTAAGTTTTCTTTACTGAATTCGTCTGTATCCTGTTGAACATGCTCATCTGAGTTTATGAAATTAGATATGAGAAATATCTCTCTTCGACTCCTGAAATGTCTTTTCAAAGCTCTATACAGACAACTTTTATGATTCAATTTATTCATTTAAAAAAGCATTTCATTCAATTCATTCAATTAGGTTTGAGTAGCTAGCATCATGCAGATTGATTCAATGATTCTCTCTGTATGGTTCATGCACTCAGCCAGTAATTCAGGGCTTCTGCTGGGCCGGTTGGATCAGTCAGGTTTGCGTGTGCATGTATCTGTGGTTACTGATGGAAAGCTCATCTGCTGATTTCTCTCCCATTGTACTGTTCGTTCATGCTCTCTCTTTTCTTCTTCAGTCCTTCAGTCTAGTTATTACATAACCTCCTCTTCTCTCTGGGCTCGCGTTCAGCTCAAGAGAAGATAATTGAAGAGCATAGCTAGGATAAACCGCTGTCTTTTCTATTTGTGTCTCTCAGAACTTTGAAATAAATGAAATGTTCCAAGCAGTAGAAAGTAGGCCGGGCGCTTAAAAGTGTGTCATGGAGTTAGACAGTCCTTGTATCGAGACTTTTTAGCATTATGTGTGATTAAAGTTCTGGAAGACACGAGGTAGAAGAGTGAACTTTAACTTTTTTTCTAAACAACCATTTTCTAAACAACAACATTTGTTGTTATCAATTCTAGACCAGGGGTGTCAAACATAAAGCGACCGAGAGAGGGAGAGTTCACTGTTCATTTCAAGCAGCAATGATTATTTATTCTTTCTTTACCATCGAGGGGTAAGAGACATTACTATGCTAATATATTATTTAACCAAGAATTTAGTTTCAAATATATCTACATTGCAGTAGGGCTACTATATATTGTGGAATAATTTGCACAGTGTGTGGCAGCAGCCACTTACAGTTATCTGTGATTGCGTCTCTAATAGAACATTTTAGAATTGTGCAGGATCAGATTTCAGTTAACCAGTTAAGTGAAGATGATGCTAATAGAATTGCAGTGGGCTCACCCGATTGTACAAGACACGCTTTTGTGTTTTGGACTGTTAAAGCAGTTTTGTTACAGTTCTGGCTCCTTGCATGCAGATCTCTTTCACACACCTTCACCTCCCCCTTTAATAAAGCTTGAACTGTGCATTTGATTAATTCTTGTACAGGGATGGCTAAATATTACTCTAGAGAAACAAACCTGCAGAGAAACATTAAGTTGCTTCCAAAAAAAAAAAACTAAACAAAAACAAAGATACTTGAAAACACAGTCATTTTGCAACCAAACCCCAGTCTAATAACTCAAATATATAAACTTTACATGTCTTTTTTCTAATTTATTAATGTTATTATTTCAAAATTGAAATTTTAGATGAAATTAATTAATATTCAAAAGTTGGTCAGATAGAGAGGGGTGTTGAAGGTTCCTGAAAAAGATACTTCCCACTTCCGGAACTTGGGTGAAGGATTTATTAGCCAGAATTTTTTTAACCTTTTAATTAGACTGAACAGTGCAAAGTTCAACAAAGTCCAAATACAGGATTGAACAGGTAGATTCTTATGGATCTGGTTTCATTTACCAGTACCAAAAGACGTACATTTTAGGGCTAATTTGTCTTGATCTGTGCAGGGAATAACTTTGTTATGTGTCAAATACGAGCTGTGAACATCAGCGAACTCATGTGACCTTAAATTTGAACCATAACTGTGAACATATACACTGTTAAAAAGGTACTTCAGTGGTTCTTTGCTGTTTTTTAGGAGGTTTGAAGGTGATATATAGCACCCAACCCCCAGGCCGCGGACCGGTACTAGGCCGTGGGTCATTTGGTACCAGGCCGCACACAATGAAAAAAACATTTCCTTTATTTCCGTTTGATTTATTATCAGAGTCTTAATGATGTTTTATTTTGAAAAGTGGAATACTCTCTGTTACATCTGTCTCACTTGACACACGTCAAGTCCTCGACACCATAAGTCACATGAAACATACCGTTACAACCCGTGGTTCGCCATTTGGAGTCCAAGCACCCCTCAGTAAAAGACACCGCTAATAAAGTTGCACATGATTACACAGTGGATTTACGTTCATTATTATTATTATTATTATAATAGATAAAATATCACAGTTTTTAAAGCCGATTTTTATTTTATTTTGTTTTTATCTGCAACACACCTTTAGATTGGGTCGTGAAAATATTGTCAGACAATCAACTTAACTGGTCCGTGGTGCACAAAAGGTTGGGGACCACTGCTATATAGTACATATTTGCTTTAAAAAAACACTTAAGCTCTTTTTGGTTTTTGAGGTACTGTTATACCACTTGTAAAAGGTGTAAAGAAACTGTTATTGTCTTTTTGGTACTTGTGGTTATCAAGAAGTTCTTTTTTGTTTTTAATGTGCTATAATCAGATGCTGGTCATGTATATATCATGCTAAAGTTTATTTATTTAATACAATTGATGGTTGGTTCAAAATATCACTTTTGAACATTGATTCTAAAAAGCTTGTTTGAACGTTAGAGCTAAATAGCTGTAAAGCTATAAAGTGTATGTGCTGTAGCTGTGGAGGAAGTGGCATGATTTATTTCAGGGAAAAAAGGTGTGTTCTTGACAGGTTTATCTGGGCTCGCTGTAGATTGAGGTCAGGCTGAACATGAGCAGAGTTGTGTCCTCTTGTCACTGATAACAGCAGAAAGCATCGCTGTTTCACCAAGATAAGAAGAAGAGAGGAGAGAGAACAGAGAATAAACCTTTGTGAAGCATCAATCGTTCAGAAGTCTCTGAACAGTCAATCTGCTAAAACGGCTTGCCATGTTAGCTTACTATCAAAAGAAGTCGAATTAGCTTTTATTTTGAGAATCACCTTTTGTGGTGTGACATCACTACATTTGAAAAGTTAAAAAAGTAGGTATATTGACGACATATAGAAAACTCTTGATGTATCAAATAAAAAATACATAGCAAAGATCACAACATCTCATAGCAGTATATTAAAGCATTTCATGAGCTGGCGACTTGTAAAAACAGAACAGCCATCAAACCTTTATCAAAATAACATTCAGTCATCACTAAAAAAACTGACTAAACCAGCTGATGAACAACTAGAATAGTGGAGCATATGTAGCGTATTTGCGAACATGGACGAAGAGAGGTTGGAGACTGCTCTCTTAGGGATGTTTTATGACATGTTTCAGGAGGAGCAATCAGGGCATGCTACCAGCATTCCCAAATAATCCACTAAGCTTTCATCACTATTTAACCCTGAGAATGTCTCTGCGTACACCAAATATTTGGCAATCACAGCAGATGACACATAATTTGCAAGGTAATTAACCTTTCGGTTTAATTTTACAGACCCCAAATCGGTGCCATCAGTGTTGCCACAGGATGTACAAGACCTGGGATAAGACCTATTTTCAAAGTTCTGGCTCAAAATGAGATGAAGAACAGTGTATAAGGTTAAGGATTTTTTTGTTGTTTTTTTATACAATTTTATTGTTTTGACATTTTTGTGGGGATTTCCGAATTTTATTTTTATTCAACACTTTAGATTTTCTTAAACCGCTCGTTCTCAATTTCTGAGATTTTTGCAGTGAAAAACTTATACTCAGAATTGAATTTTTTTGTACATTTTCAGAATTTTTGTGGAATTATTGTTTAATGTCCTGAACAAATATTTTAAAAAAATCTGGTGTTTTACTACAAGGCAAGCCCTGGTAGTGAACAATCACAGTGCAGCAAAGTTAACTCCTGTCACCAAGTGTCTCCCAAAGGTCGCTATGTTAAAACTGTAGAGATGGAGGTTTGAAATGGGACAATTTCATAGTAAAAATCTTTCTAATAGAAGATTTACAGCACATTAAGAAATCGATTGGGGTGCCATGACTCTATAGAATTTTACCATGAAAAGAATATAATTTTTAGAATTCAGAAAATTGAAATGTTGATTTGAACCAGTTAATAATTTTTCAGGGTAATGTTTTGAACAATGTTACTTTCTGTTTACTAATATTTTTACAGATAAAAACTATGTTTCTGAGTATAGTTAAAGTTCTTTTTTAAGGTGGTATTCCCATCCAAGTTTTGTTGAAACATTTAGCGTTAATGCATATGGCAGACACACTTATTTACAGTGATATACTTGACCAATTCCTGCTTTCCCTGGGATTCAAACACAACCTTGGTATTGTTAGCACAGTGCTCTACTGACAGAGCCACAGGAAAGCTGAGATGCAGGAAATGATCCTTGGGATTCCTGCATACCCTGCAAATACCTAAAGATCACAGGGTAAAACTCTGTTCCTTTGTGACAAAGGTGAAAACCCAACGAACGATAGCAGCAAACAGACCGTGCATGTCTGAGTGTGACTTGTTCTTGTGTAATCATAATTGACTAGTCACTTAAATGTTGTTTTTCCAGTCTTGGACACACTTTCACATACTCCTTTTGACTGATTTGCATATGTGTGTACAACATTATTGCAGTGTTTACTCACAGATGTTGAATATTTACCTTTGTGGCTTGTTCATGGTCACAGATTCAGATGTAATGAGACTTTTACACCCTGCTTCTCAAACTATTATGTTCAATGAGCTGAGGTATGTGTTGTGTTTTCTGTAAATGAGATGGAGGCGATCGTTTTTCTGCATCTGGAGTTTAATTAGTTTTTTTTCCCCCAAAATATCTTTGCTGGACACTTCTGGGGAAGATGAGGTTTAATGGAGCATCAGTTTAGCAGAAGCACGTTGAGCTTTTCTGCTTATGTAATGAACACTCATACATGTCGTTTTTTCCCCGGCAAGGTGTGTGTGTCTGTTTGTATTATGACTTGTGTCTTCCATTTAGAAATCTACCATCTCAACACTCTGGTATTTGGGCTTCTGAACACAAAAATTCCACACGCACACACACACACGCACGCACGCACGCACGCATACACACACACACATACACACACGCATGCACGCACACACACACACACACACACACACACACACACACACTGTTTTTGAAAGAGAAACAAGTTCACATCCTCGTGTCAGAGGAGCTCAGGCGCCATGAGTGAGTCTAAAAATGAAAAGGAGTTTCTTTTCATGTGATTAAAGTGTCTGACCAAGACAAATAATGTGTGAACCAGATATTTGTGCAAACTTTTAAATGCGTCTTTATTGTCAACTATGAACTTTTTCTGTTTAAGAACACTAAAAAGAAACATAGCATTTTTTAAATGGTGAGAATGTATGATTTTCATTTATCTATCACTTACAACAAAGTCACTTTGAGTACACTTTCTCTGTATTTGAATTACCCCATTTTTTTTTCACTTTGTCCCCTTCTGTTAATAGAACTGAAAACGTGAACATGACATCATCATCTCCAGTGAACAGCAGAGGGAATTTTAGGGCACCAGTCAATTTCTTCACCAATCTCCTTAGCCACTAGGACACAACAGCCCTAACTTGAATGTTTGGCGGCCGTCTCACTCACTTTTTCAGAGCTGTTCGCTATATTTCTATGTAGTGAGAACAGAGCTTAGTGATGTCCGCTCTACCCAATTACCCTGACTTTTGTTGTCTTTAAACATCTGTGTTATTAATTCAGAGGTTTGCTTGGGGTATTTGACCATTTCACAAACACATTTGCATGTATCTGCATGATTTTGAACTTTTGACTTTCAGAACGTTTTGAACGTTTCGTTCCAGAGGAACCTTTCAGTTCATGGCTTTAGTACACGTTAGATATATACATAAATGTATCACTGGGGGAGCTCTAAGATGAGTGTGTACAAGAGTGCCCCAAAGAAAAATGAAAAACAAAACAAAAAAAGTTTAGAGATGTTTAGCTACCCTTGGTTGTCAGGAATTAGTTTTACTGTAGCAGCCCTTGTTTAAAAAAAATGCAATGGAGTTCTTTGAATTCCCCATTTATGTAATTGAAGGTCATGGTCTTTGTTTGTTAATTGTGTTATTCACAAGCCTTCACCTTTTTAAACATTCACATTAGAGCTCCCCTTGTGGTTGCACCAAGCAGGGCATGTGAAGAGCACAATTAAAAATGGACTGTTACAAATGGACATCTACAGAAATCAATGAATCAATAAAAGATTCATTGACTACCAGATAGGTAGCTTGGTAGGAAGGTTGGTTGGTTGCTAGGTGTGTTGGTCTGTCGGTCTACATTTAAATAGACTCTTGTACTTTTAATATAATCTGACCATGACATGATGACATGATGTCACTTAATGCATGGTATCATTTCACTAATGACACTTTGAATTTCAAATTAACTTCCGATTCACATTCAACACATAAACAAAGCCAAATGATGTGCAAATCAGTGCCGGGTGTCATCTCACAGTTCTGAAAAATATAATCTTAACTCTTAACTAATCTTAATAAAAGTTGATTTCTTGAGACATGAGACATGTGTAAGTTGATAACATCAGCTTACAGTTTCAGTAAACACTACATGAAGGTTAAGGACTGTGCTAAAAAATGGCATAAGTTAATTTCCTGCTAAAGCATCAATTCCAGAAACAAACCTGATATTTTTACTTAAAAGCTTTTGGTACATCTGGTTATTTCATGTTTTTAATCTGCTTCTGGACGTGTTTGCAGAGTGTTTCTGGCTTTGAGCTAAAATCTTTATTCTTAAGCTCTGCTGGAATCAATAATGCCCCAACAGTCACAGGTTAAACTCTGTCTGTGTTCTGGTGTCTCTAGACAGTATTTTACTTTCAAATGATAATTTATTTACTTTTTAGACTAAAGTCAAAATTTATTCAAGGGAATTCCGAGAGCATGTACACATAAATGGATCTGGATCTGATCAGGCACTGACTCTGATCAGATCCAGGCAAACTACAGCGTTTATCCAAGCATCCCGCTCAGTTTTCTATCTTTACTAAATTCTGTTCTAGATTGATCCCCATTCTTTCTTTTGGTCCTTTAAATGTTCCCTAGTAGGTGTTGTAATGAATTGTCTCCATCAATTAAACTAACTCCTTTACTCACACCATAGCTAACAATTTAACCTCAATGTCACTTTATTCATAAAGCACGTTCAAACACAGCAACCACTGTACAACATGCTATACAATAACAGCCACAGAAATAAAGAACGTTGTATCAACAAAGGTGCAAAGATACAACTCTAAAATAATAAAAGAGACATCTTGCTTGCCAGTTCCAAACTCAATATCCTTCAACTGATGTGTTCTCTTTTAACAACCTCACCTGGGCTCCCAGATTTTACCTCTTAACATCTAATCTGGATTCCTTACTACTCCGAAAAAGAAACTTAACAAATACTGCTTTGTCAAATTCCTCTGTCTCTAGCTGTCTGAGCTGTAGGACATTGCTGACCTTCCATTCTTTCTCACTGTTATGCTTTTATCACTTCTGTCACTTTCTCTATCGGTTGCAACTTGCCTGTACATGCCTCTTCACACCTTGCCACATCTCAACCGTTGATCATTATGATTCATCTACTCACACACAACTCTGTTCATTTGGAACATATCTGTAGTACATTAACATAGATTTCGACTTAAACATAGATGCACCACCGACAGCATAATTCATCAGCTATAGCTTATTTACTGAACAGTTCACTGGCGTTTAGACATTCTGTGCCACATCATTCTCATAAATGGTTAGAATGTTTAGAATGTTACATTCAAGAAAATCCCAACAGTGAAGACTGTAATCAGGAGAGTGACCTCACTCGACATGCATCTCATAATTGGTTTTTCAAATGTTCAATATGCCCCCTGTACCAAAGAAATAGCACACAATTACAAATATACCAGCAAATTTAAGTTTCAGCTTTCTTTAGTTAACAAAACGTTACAAATGAATTGTATTCTGTGTTTATGCAAAACACCAGGAGTTGCAACTTTGCAGCTACTGATTTATTAACTTTATTTGCTTGGATCTTTGCATTCACATTGGGGACAATAAATTAGTCTACCAAATAACTGACAATAGATAAAGTACAATAAAAAGAAAGTTGTTTATGGCAATTAAAATCCCATGAATGAAACATTTACAAGCAATTTGGCCAACTATAGTGTATAATACAACTGAGAGGAGCATGCATGGGATGGGTTAGAGGAGGACTCCCCAGTTGAATGCTGTAGATGAACCTTTTTCATTAGGGACTGAATTTATTCAATCTATCCAATCTGCTGTCAACAGAGCAAGGTTGATAAAACCATCAATGCAATGACATACACAGCCAGAGCAGAAAATACCTAGCTAGAATTTGTTTGTTCCCCAAAGATCCTCAACAAAAACTCCATTGTGACCAACTCAGAGCATCTGATTACCGTATTTTTCGGCTCATAAGACGCACCGGCACATAAGACGCACCCAATTTTAAAAGAGGAAGATCTAGAAAAAAGATTCTAAACCAAATACTTTTGTAAAATATTTTATATCAACTGTGTAAAAGTTAACAGCCAAACATGTAACATGAACAGACAGTAAACAGTAAAAGTAATAAAAAAAGGCTGTAATGTTTTTCTTTGCCCCCACTCATCACTCTAAAGTCCACCATTCGTGATCACCATCACTGTTCCAGTGCAACATTGCCCCCACATTAGTAATACCGTAATAGCCAGTAACATTGTCACTACATTACTAATAATAGCTAGTAACATTGCCCCCAAATTACTAATAATAGCTTCGCAGCGCTCTGCATTCGGTCGATAAGACGCACCAACTTTTCCCCCTCAGTTTTGGTGAAGAAAAAGTGCGTCTTATGAGCCGAAAAATACTGACACATTCCCTGACACATATTCTGTTTTCAAGGCCTTTCGAGGACCAACATAGAATATGATTTTTTTGCATCGCACCTAGGATTTCCCGATATATGGTACAGCAAACTCTACAGCATACGTAAGTTATGTCCCTGATTTTTAAAAGATTAAAATACAAAGCGTGGATTTGTCATGCATTTAGCCTTACATTCAGAGGATTACTGAGATTGCCTGTCTGTAACACACCATGTTTCACCTTACATACACTCTCTCACATTAGGGGTGTTTGAGTGTTTGAAAGAGTGCTGGAGGAATCGTCTTGATGATCTAGTGATGAATGGAACACTTAACCCAAGGTTCAACATCCCATTAGAGCTGATGCTTCACACACATACACATACAACAAAAAATCAACGTCAAATTTCCCGTTATATACTGTCACACATACTGTATGTAACTAAACTCCCATCCTATACACACACACTTACTGACACCAATGCCTTTATGAACTTGCAGATGTGTACTTGAGCTCATTGTGAACATACAACTAACATATCCTTGAACTAAATTATCAAAGAAACCTTAAAATCACTGTAAACTTTCTCCTTCAACTGTTCTTAATTGTAGAGCTGTAAACAAATCCTTGTAAATTTACTGTAAATGCTACCTTCTGGTGAGCCAAGCACTTACTGTATGTTTAGGGCTTGAGCACAGAAGCTGTATAGAACCCTATTGTAATTATAATAGTTTTGTGGCTTTCTGCACATATTTGAGAGTTTAAATGTGCTCGAAAAGTCACCAAATTCCACATTCAGAACTGTTGAAAAATCAGATTGGGGTTCGAAAAGTGGGTGTTGAAAAATTGCTCTATAACACCACCTAACGGGTACGCTGACAGTTTGTTGTAGGTGAATGATATTCTGCACACGTGTGTAGTGTAACAAAACCTCTAAAAATGGCCATTTTTAACAAACTCCTCCAACAGAGTTCATCTCGAAACTCCATCCGTCTTATCTAAAGGCATATGGGATGTTAAATTGCAAAGCTTTTTGACTTTGTTAAACAAAGATTTCATGTCTTGCGCTGTAGAGTAGTGGTTAGTGTGCAGGACATGTAAGCCCAGCTGTGCAGAGTGATGTGGCTTCGAGTCCTGAACTCAGCATCCTTCCCCCTTTACCCCACGTCCTGTCATACTTCAATGCCCTGTTGTTATAATAAGGCTACGCTCCTTAAAAAAAAAACTTTTTCGAAGTTGTAATAACTCAATGTTTGATTGATCCCAAATGTACCAAATGTTAACAGTGGAACCCATCTACAACGTAAATTCTCAGTCATTGCCCCATCAGTTGGCCACAGGCAATACCACATTTGAAATGGAAAAAGGCACTCCTACCAATTTTGACATGTGAAATTTTAACAATTGCAGAAAAATTACTCATTCATAGCGCCCCCTGGTGGTCTTGACACTTTATGATGCCGTTAATTTGGCTTAACTTGAGGAATTCTTTCTTGATTTCTACTATCTTATTAGGGATGGTCGTACTGCAGCAAATGGCCCATGTGGGGTGCAAGATTGTTCAATAAATCCAATCCGTTTATTTTATATTAGCTAACAACACAGAAACTGGTCTGTCGCCTAATGGTCTTTGAGATGAAAACAAATTTTGTAGTTCATTTTGGCATCGATATCCTAGTGTCTAGAGGAAGAGCAGTGAGACACAAAAGTCAAGCTGCTTATAGTCCAGTGTGAGATTTCGACAGTGAGTGATCATTTTGGGAGCCGTGTTATCTGCTGGTGTGGGTCCATTGTCTTTTATTAAGTCCACTGTCAACACAGACCAGTGACCATATCATGACCAGTCACAGTGACTCTTTCACCCTGTAACAATTTTGTCAACATACATTTGATCTTTTTATGACAGAAATCCGTGGCGGTCGCGTTCCAAAGGACTCTCCAGCACGCTCACTTCCACTTTACGACACACCATACGAACCTGAGGAGCTCACCAGAGAATCTGATAGTGGTGTATCTTTGAGGGAAACCAAAGAGACTGTTACTCGAGAGAGTCGATTACCGCAGGATGATGAGCGGCCAGCAGAGGAATATGACCAGCCCTGGGAGTGGAAGAAGGAGCGAATCTCAAAAGCCTTTGCAGGTCTGACTTTTACTTTATTACTTTTTATATGTTCAGTTTTATATTTTAATGCTGTCAAAAATGTACAGTTTTAAAGGGGCTCATTTAACTCATTTAATACTATTTCAGGGGTCCATTGGTGTAAAAATTTTAAATCCAGTTATTATTGAGCTGTGTCTGAGAGTACCCTGCCCTGACAGCTCACAGCTCCATCATCGACAAATACTTATTATTCATATTAGGTGTGCAGTTTTATATGCACCTTTCTCTGCATAACAGACTAATTATATGCACTCCAAAACCATAGATGAAATTGACCTATCCTGCAATCCTCCCTAAGTTAACATAATCACAGTTATAGTTACAGTTTCAGGTCTTGTTTACAGCTCTGCAAGACATCAAATATAAAACTGCAAGCTTTTTTTTTTTCTCATTATAACTGTTTAGTTTAGGTCCATGGTACTTCTCAAAACAGAGTGCTCGAGTTGGTGCAGTGGTGATGTTTGTGCATCTATACAATATATTGTAATGTTTTCCGATTTTTGATATTTGAAACATTAACAATTTAATGTAATATTGAAATTTAATGTGTAATCAATTTAGCTGAATTTGGTTCATGACCCCTTGCTTGATTAGAACGTACCAGTGGTACCCAGTGGGGAAGTCAATGTCAAATTGACATCACCTTGATTCCATTTTGACCAGCATTTTTTTTACTCTACACAAGAATTTCAATTCACATTGGTGTCAATTGATTTAACTTTCGTTTGAAGCCTGAATAACATGCAACTTGATTCTAAATGGATTTAGACCAGTGTTCTGAGTGTTCTAATTAGCAGTTTCGTTAACTTCAGAACAATCCCATGCATAAAACAATAACTAGATTCCAAATACAGATTTAGAAAAAGTTAAAGAAAATTGATAAAATCATATTTTGATGGGATGTGTCTTTTTTCCCATAAATTTATGAAATCTTTGTTCAGAACTTTTCTTCAACTTGCTTTTTGTTCTGTTCACTGGTGTCATTAATTGGGCTGCTACCACTGTCACAGTTCTCAGTGTGAGTTTAGAGTTGATCAGGTGCTTTTGTGTGGTAAAAATGACATATTTGGTGACAAATGTTTTCACATATATTTGGTTCAGAATTTTTTAATGTTAGTTTGATCATTCAATTCTGATCAATGTGGCACCAGAATTCAATTTTCCAGCCGGAAATACATTATATTATTTATAGCATTCATAGGATGGCTACATGTTTAAATAATACAAACACTGAGTAAAATGTAGTTTGCAATTTTTAAAATATGGATGAGGTAGATCAAACCGAACGTCTCTGGTGATTTTTGTGTTGCATTCCCATCTTCTGGGGTTTCTCTCATCTTTCATGAAGTGGTTCGTAAACTTATGAATGTAAAGTATCATTTGTAAGCTTGTCTTCGAGTGGATCTGTTGGGTTCTTCCTCTGTCTTACTTTGATCAGGAGTGTATATTGCAGGTGTGTGAGTCCGTGTTTGGGTCAAGGTTTCTCTCTCTCTTTTGAACTTCGGGTGTGAGTGGGTGGCCCTTCTCTCTCTCTCTCAAAAAAAATGTTTGTCGGTTGGGGGTGTTCATCTGAGATAATCTGCAAAATAATAATTATAATAATAAAATAAGATGCATTTTGAAGCAAGAATGCATAAAGGCGTAATTATATATATAGTAAGATGTCTAAAAATGGCCATTTGTGTTTTTCACAAACCTGTGAATTTATCTTGCTTTAACAGAAAATGTTGCAGTAGTTTGTTTAATTATCACTATGACTATTAAGCTCTTATTCTTCCTCAGAATGCTGTCTGAAATCAGTTTCTTGTTTAATGTTCTAAATGTTAATGTTGATTTTTGAAGATAAATACCAACTAGGCTACAAGTTGACTTCCTTATGTTTGAAATGTTCGAGTGCATGTTTTTGATTGGTGAAACTAACTGGTGCTTTTGGGTCTGTGGCTCACTGTACTTGCTTATTTAGCTAAAGATCTAATCATTCAAATAATGTTCTGCTGAATGGAAAGTTTCATTCCTGCAATTGACCAGCAATTGTATTCATTCTAGCAATTGACTAGGCCTTTATGCCAATCAGCCAATTATAGTTGAACATTTGCTGTTTGAAATCAGAGCTTGCAGGTTACTTTTATGTTTATTGGATAATTAAGCCTCTCTGCTGTCTTTTTGTTGTAAAACATTGGGGTGCTTTCGATGCCAGTTGTCTTGAGAGGCTGGTTTTCAAACCCAAAAACAAGACTGATTTAAACTAGAAGGTAATGTAAATATAATTAAGAATGTAAAGTATAAATATAACTGTTTATATATAATACAAATGTATTAGAACTAAAAATATACGGCAGATTAATTGAATTCTCTAAATTCCCCTTAGTAGTGAATGTGTGTGTTGCCCTATGATGGATTGGTGACCTGTCCAGGGTGTACCCCAAATCTCTTCCCAAAAGGGCACCAGCTGAACCTCATGCATCCTAAAAAGCATGAATTAGACAACTTATGAGTAACGTTACAATAGTAAAATGTATGCATAACTTTAGAACATGTGTTAGCACTCCAAGCTAATACATTTATGCATTTCAAGCAAAATAAAGTGCACCGCAAAGAATGAATGCATTTGATTTCTTTGGTAATGGATTTAACGTCTTAAATTATCACTGCTGAAATAATCGTATTGAAATTTTATCAACGCAGAGCAGACATTCAGAGGCACTGAGTGATTAGAGTTAAGTGCAAAATTACAGAAATATTGCAGGTGTTGAACTCTTACAGTAACTAAAATGTAGTTATTTAGCATTGAAGCATATGTTTATCCCATTATTAGTATGGAGCTATTTTATTCCTTTGGATTTTATAGACAATGTGAGGATGATGCTGCACATGTAATGCTAGTTTAATCAAACTTAAGCAAAGGGACCTTCATAGTTTAGCACTTTAGCTGTGCAGACGGGCCATTTACATTGGATAATATTGGAACGCTCTACATTCACTTTTGTACAAATGGAATGAAATCTATAAAGATTATTCATTTAAATTACAAAGTCTTTCTTTTATTTCTTTTCCATGTGTGCATGCTCATGCGTGTGTTTGTGAGCAGCCCTGCTCTGTTATGACTGCATTAGTGATGGGGACTTAAGCAGAGGAGCACCCCGGAGAGAAAAACCCTGCACAGGTACTACAGAATAATGTGATAATGACTGCAGTGAGCTTGTTTTGCAGCTGGAAACTATCATTTTGTTTTCTCTTATTGCAATCTATGTTTAGGTCATGGTTCAACTATTCTCCACATATGCAAACACACATTTAGTTATAGTGTGTGGATCTGAGAAAAAAGCAGAGGAGTAATTAGACATCAGTGTCAATAAGAGAAACAGGTTAAGAGACAAACAACATGACTGGATCTGCTCTTTGTACATTTTTAGATCTATGTGGATTATTTGAAAGATATCACAATGTATTGGATTTCATTATTTTATTTTTACACTGTTTTTGTAAGAGGAGACGGGTGCCATTTTTATTGTCATTTTTAACATTTTCAACTGTGTGTCAAATTTGCATCAAATCACACAGATTCATGAGGAATGGTATGCGGTTACATTTCGTAAAGCTGGAATATTTCCTTGATAAATGGTTAAAATCATTGGGAGCTGAAGCCTGCAACTTTGCAGCCAGAAAGACATTTCAAATGTAAAACATAAAGACAGTTGCATCAATTGCTTTATATTGTTTTCCATTTTAAGTCTTAATAGAGGTTTGTTGAATTATGTGCTATAATAACTGCAGTGGAGTAAGGCAATTTCAGTAAGCATGGTTCCGGTATTATCTGACAAATGACAAATAACCGTGTTTGTTCATTTTTAGAGAAGAAATCAAATCTCACGGCGGAGACACTGGAAAATGACTGAAATATTCAGATAATTAGTTGTTCATTGTGGAAAAGGGTGCTCCCTTGCCATCAAATCTAACAGTGAAACAGGAACTTGACCTTTAAAAGACCTTCACAAACCTATGTTTAGAAGCCATCTTATTACCTCTCGTAGAACATTGACAGCAGTTTCAAGCACATTGAACTTAGCAGACTGCTTGTTAACCTTTTAATCAAACAAATTCATCCTCACTTTCTGATAAACTGGCGCATGAGCATGGAAACACACACAAAATTCATTTTTGATGAATTTGAGTAAAAAAGTGGTTTGAGGAAAATCTTAATTTTCTGTTCCAAACATTCCAAACTTCTGTTCATAAAGCACCTCAAAGTCATACAAACATAAACAAATACAGATTACATATTTGAATATTTAAAGATTTATTTTAAAATTTAAATATATCTATATATTGAACATATATTTTTTCCCCCAAAATGCCACTACAAATCCAAGTCAATGTAAAGTTTTATTAAACTGTTTAAAATACAAATACAAAACAAACCACGTTGATATCGAATTAACTGGCTGGTTCCAGAATAGATTGATAAAGATCGGTGCCAGAACCCACATGCAGATATTGGAGTTTTTTTTTTCTCTCTTTCCTGCCTCTGCTGGACTTTATTTTCTGTGATTAGCCAGAAAAAAGACCTGATTCTGCTCCATCTTTGTGGAATGATTATAAAACGATTCAAATCTTTTTCTGTTGATGACAGCAGGCATTTTTCTACCTTTCTACATTTTTTTTAAGAACAGCAGGCCGTGATAGCTTTTATATAAAAGCTTCTAACCAATACATTAATGTAAAATTCAATCATCAGTGAACTGAGAGAGACTTCTTTTTCATTAGTGCTATTGTTGATTTTTCAGACTTTTCCTTCAGCTCAATTTGTTCTGAAGTTCAATCATGGGATAATATCCACTTTTTCTGGCTGACATCTTAATGAGATGAAAGTGTGAAAGAAATCTGTCTGGGGGTGTTTACATGAGCCAGTGTCTTTCAGCTCCAGCAGCTGGAGACTGAGATAAAACAGCCTCTTCTCTTCCTCTCTGTCTGTCTGCGTCTATCTTCTGCCCAGGGGAACCGTGTTGAGGAGAAGACATTTTTTTATCGTGTGAGTGTTTGATTCCCAAATTTTAGTTCTGGTCTGGGTTCAGGGAAAGGACACTGAACACACACTGTAGCGCGGCAGATTGTGAGCTCAGCCCAAGTTTTTGAATGTATTTTTGTTTGAGTGTTTATCAATGGTAATGGGTGGCATGGTGGTGCTGGAGGTTAGAACTGTTGCCTCTCAGTAAGTAGGTCGACAGTTTGAGACCCGCCGGTGGCCTTCCTGAGAAAATTTGCATATTCTCCTTGTGTTTGCATTGGTTTCCTCCAGGTTTCGACACAATTCATAGAGTATGCTTGGATTAATTGGTTACTTTAAATTTCCCCAAGGACTAAATGTGTGAGTTCATACCTTGCAACAGACTGGATATATGTCCAGGGTGCCCAGCGGCTAAAAAACATGAAAAAAATGTGTGTATGTATTTCTGGATAGATGGGTTTTTATTGATGAAATTGCTAAGCACATACTCAAATCTACTTTTACCCCCTCAAAGTCTCTTCATGCATGTGTGCAAGTACCAATCAATGTGAATTATCGGTTTTGAATTAAGTGGGATTGTTTAAATAAGTGTTCAAAATTAATGTGTAGGTTTCAATAAGGTTATTGAGTTTTATATTTTTGGTATTAAACAAACATTACAAGAGTTTTGACACAAAATTTGGAAGATAATTCAAATGAAAATGTGAGAAAATGTCTGATTGTCTTTCAGTTTCATCTTAAAAACCCAAAATTGGTTGCTATCCTGGCTAGTGGGTAACCCATGGGAGTTTCCTTCAAAGTTCTGGTGTAAAAAGTGCTTGGAACAGTGTATACAGTTTAGGAGAGGTTTGCCTGTTTTTATTTTAACAATTTTGACCTTTTTTTCCCTTTTGGGAATTTATGTATTTTTATTTTGTTACATTTAAAAAAAAATTATGAAACAAAAACTTTCATTCTCAAATGTTGACATTTGTGCAGTAAAAATGACAAAATGTACTATTCAAAATTGTCATATTTGTACAATTTCAGGTTTGTTGAGGAATTTTTATGTAATGTAATGGAAAAAATGAAAGAAAAAAGAAGTTTGGTTGTACCAAAAAAACCCCCTAAATTTTAAAGGTCATTTTTACTAAATACAAAAAAAAAAACGGTCAAAAAGGCCTCTTGCTTCAAAGGGTTAACATCCTCCCAACTCCCTAACATCCCTAGGAGTGAGTCAAATACCTTTTTACTCGCCTCTGCAGTCTCTCTCAAGGGTGAGACGATAAATAGAAAGTGTGTGTGTCTGTGTTTGTGTGTGCTGAAGTAGCTGACAGGTTGTTCAGCAGCTTTATTTCTCTGCCAGGTTTATATGAGACGCTTCAGTGGTTCACACTTGATCTGCTGTCAGATGTATAAAGGATTCACCAGTTTCTGTGCGCATATGTGTGTGTATGGGGATGTTGTGTGGGTTTGCATGGAGATATGATTTGGCCGAGAGTCTGAGTTTCACCATGTTTGTAATCTTACGGTTACTAGAGAAGATAATATATGATTTCTTTCATTTGTGCATTAATCAATGTTTATTTAATAACTTTTATTTTTACTTTTTTCAGTGAGCACCAACTTGCAGTTAAAATTGTAGTAAAAATTGTAGTCCCTCCTCAGATAGAACTACTTTCCTGATCAAACACATGGTGAGGGATGACTAAATTGATTCTGTTCAGGAGTAAACGAGTTGGATGCTCCCCAAAATAGATTTACTGTCACTGCAGTCAGATCTGCATTAAGAGAGAGAGAGAGAGAGAGAGAGAGAGAGAGAGAGAGAGAGATCATTGTTTTTATGCTTTCAGAGACACATCTATTTACCATCTGTGAATCACACTCTTGACATGGTCCACGATGGTAGTGTTTGTGTATGTCCCTGATCTTTATATAGAGGAACAGTCATTTGAATTAATTCAATTACACAAGGTTTTCTTTCTTTTCTGTTTTGGCAGTGTTTAGAAAGGGCTTTTCTTTGTTAAGTAATGCTATTTTATAGCCACCTGTCTCCTAAATGACTCATTAGACTCAACCGTGGTTGAACGCCTGCTAATTCGAAATTTGTAGTCTTAAGTTTGGCATTTCTCCTAAACACTCTAATTGGGGTGTACTTATTTTTGCAACACAGGCTTGAATGAATTTGCAATCAATGATCTACAAATGTAGTGGAGTGTACTCATTTAAACGGACTGAAATAATAAAGCTTAAAAATAGGTTTAAAAAAATCTAAGAATAGTTTTATTTATTTATTTTTTCTACCTTGACTAACCATTTCCCCAAAAATCATTTTGTCATCCATTAATATATTTTGCTTTTCCTTTTCCCATGTAGTACCATTCAATAACCCTTGTCAGTCACCATCAACCCCATACATGTGAATCAGTAGGTACCCATTTCACCTGCTGGCGGCCCGCAGTTATATCATGCATTTCTATTACAGATAATAACTTGTGCTAACCATTTGCCTGGCTGATGGGTCAATTTACTGGTCACTTTTTCTTCCCATATTGACGATTTGTGCATTTTTCAATTGTACTGAACAAAGCCTACTTCATATGCTTGAGTTGCCAGTAGGTGGAATAGGAACATACTGGCTCAGATAATCATATGTCTTGATCAAGTCGTTATCATGCTGTTCAGAATGTGATAACATCCAAAATGGAGATATGTGTTTGCTTTTGATTTTAGGCTCGTCTGGAGTCCTCTATCTAGGTTTGATATCCAGATACCTTCCCTTACTTCGCTTGATTTCTCCCATTTACCATTTCTAGAATCTACTTTCCTGTCTGTGGGTATTTGACCTTCCAAACTGATGCTCCCTCACTAACTCTTTCCCTCTCTGCTTCTTTTTCTCTTCTTGTTTACATTTCCTCCTCCCTCTACTCTGTTCTTGACCTTGTATAGTGGAGGTCAAGGCTCTTTCAGACCTGCCCTGGCCTCCACCAGTTGGCCAGCTCTCATCTACTCATCCTCCTGTGGATGTTTCTGATCTTTCTGAGGCTCCGTCATCACCCCAAACCATCTCCTTATCCTCAAATTGTGACCCACAGCAGCAGATTGGTGAGAAACCTTAATTTTCCTTGGGAAAACTAACTGACGTGCAGAATTGTATTTTAATTACTAATAACATCTTGTTCAACCAGTCTATCAAGTCTTAGGAGTACATTTACTGGGCAGAATCACGCAGATCGATGTAAAACTTAATAGATAGGTGTAAAATAGATGTCAGCCAATCAAAAATCATCTTTAGTAAGTTTGGTAGCCAATATGAAAAACATTCCAATTATAAAATTAAACTTCATATTGTTTGCCAGCCAATTAGAATCAATATTCAATGTTAGTGTGTTTAATAGCCAATCAAAATTCAACTTTTATAAGTGTATAAGTCAATAAGAAACCAAACGGAATAGCAAAATAGTCATTAGAATGTCAATCAATCACTGCAAAAAAAGCATTTAACATCTTTCAGTGAACAGATATGTTTATCTTTGGCTTTTTTCTTCAATGTTTCATTGTCTCTCTTAATAAAATATTTTTTTTCCGCTCCTCTGATTTAAAACTCTTCAGCTCATGAAACACATATGCTGCAGTAATTAATGCTTACTGTTCTGCTGAGGGTCTTACGCTTCCTCTGTCCAGATTTAACATTTGTTTTCACTGAAGCAGAAAATCACTTATGGCTTGGGTCCAAGAAACAGCTCATTGGTTTTATGGCGTTTGAGACTCAATATCACCTTTGTGCGTGGATAATGATTTTAATACTTTAGTCTCACTTTCCTCTTCTTTGAAACACCATTACTGACTCACACCCAGTGTTTCCTTTCGTCAACACTGTGTTGTGTTTTGCTATAGTTGTTGTCCCTTTGTTGAGTAGTTTTTAGCTGTATAATATACAGCCATTGTAAGCAGATTGGTTTAGCATCTGATAATGTGAATGTACAATGCATCATTTTTTCATCCAAATGTTTACTGCCAAGTTTGAGCCACTAGTTGAACATTTCAGATCATTTAGTTTTTGACATTTTCAGGAAACGGTCATTCATTGAATATGCATAATTCATCTGCATGTTTCTGTGAAAGCAGGTGTGCTGCATATATCAATGATCAAAGCAGATTTATATTTAAAAGTTAGTGTCAGGCGGTCCTGTGTCTGGATTTATCATGGCGCCAGGTGTCAGTTTTCTTTTACTGATCCACTGGCTTTTCTTGTAAAAAGAGTAAAATGATCTGGTGGCTTTACTGGAATAAACAGAGTAAATTCCACAGTTCCCTAGTGGCCAGTAAAATCTTAAAGAAAAGTGATGGTTGGTCTGTTTAAAGAAATAAAACTGGAATTGAACATTTTAAAAATATATTTAAAATACAAAGTAAAACAAAAGTATATATATATATATATATATATATATATATATATATATATATATATATATATATATATATATATAAATAATTTATTTATTTCACATTTAAAGCTCCAAAATTCAGTTTTCAAAGTACAATTTCTTCAAAGAAGGAATTTCTTCAAAGGGAAACTATATATTGCTGGTTGGGGTCAAGCTGGTTCAGATTGGGCAAAAGAATGGGTGCATGTCAGTTGTCATTATTTATGTATGGACATCTAATTAGTGATCTTATCTTCATTCCCCCTGCATGCCAATATAAAGACAATATAGTCACTCTGACAGTTAACTAAATAAATATCATAGTCTAATTTAAGTAAAATTTTTATTTAAATGTGGCATTTTTTATTAAAATTGTAAAATATTTGAAATGTCAGTTTATTTTCCTTTGTTTTACAGGAGAAAATTTGTTTCTAACTAAAGAAGTTGCTCAGATTCATTTCCCTATTAGCTGTTTTAGTCTTGATTTTAAAGCCCCCATTATTTCTTGAAACAGAATGATTGAACATTCTTTAAAAATGTAACATTTAAATTGTAATTAAAACAGACAAACAAACAATTTACATTATCTATGCTGAGCCAGACATTCTTTTGTTTTATTGTTCACGTGTGTTCTGTTTAGTTTTTTTTTTTTTTAATTAGCAGTCAGTGACAGTACAATTAATCAAGATCCACACAGTACCTGTTATTGAAGAATAAATCCGTTTTGTGTCTTTTTCTCTATGTCTGATATTTTCTGAAAAGGAAATCTACAAAGCAGCATTTACTCACACTGAAGAACTTCAGCAAATGACAGCATGTCTCATTAATATGAGCAGACTTTAATTTTGCATGTGTCTAAATGGACCTGAAATTCAATTAGCATATAAATATCTCTTTTGTTTTTGACAAGAAAAGCCTGAGGCTTTTGTTTTGGGTTTCTGAATAAACTGTTGGTGCTCCCTTGTTCTTTCTGTCTGCCCCATGTCTCCATAGAATATGAAATAATAGAGTCAAACCCTATCTGGTTTAAAATATGTGCCCCCAGAGACCTGCTTTTCTTTTCTTTTATTCTATTTCCCTTTTGTGAAAGACAGTAATTGAAGATAAGAGACAAAAGAGCAATGATTTTTCAATGAGATTTTAGAGCAGGTTTAATAAAATAAGGATTTAGTTGCTGATGCTTGTGCCACTCTCTCAGGGGGAATGTTTTTTTTAATCATAAAATACAAATATGGCACAGGCTATTACTTGTGAGCCATTCTACAAAATGGGTGCCATTTGCTTGTATCTTTTCAAAATATATATATTTTTTCTTTTTTTATTATTCCAAAACAGATTCCAAAAGCATACATATTTAATTCTTAATTAACTTTTTTTTTAATGTTTAATTAGATTTCTAAACAAAAGATGGGGGCTGTTTTTTTTCTTGTTACTAACCCTATTGTTATTTTTTATTTAAGTAGCAGGAATGAAAGTAGCAGGACTGAGTTTTTTGCAAACAATTATCAAATACATGCTTAATAGCCACATTATGCACATGATAATAGAACCTGCAAAATCAGTTATTTACCAAAACTAAATTACTCTGAAATAATTTTTATATTTTACAGTATTTTTTAAATGACGCTCCAAGATCATTAAGTAGTTAAGTAAGAAAATGAGAGAACTTACCTTTGCTCTTCCCATGGCCTTCTAAAGATCCAAGTGATGCAACTTTCTGCTGAAAAACTGACTTATGGAAATTTCCCAGTTTTTAAGGAGGGATGGGTTAGGGTAACAGGAATGTGTAAAAAGTTGGGGACACAACTTTTTTATCTAATGAAAGTATAGATATTTGTGAAGACAATATATATATATATATATATATATATATATATATATATATATATATATATATATATATATATATATATATATATATATATATATATATATATATATATATATTTACAAATTAATGCAAAAGAAAGGTTCTTTTTTTGTTAGAATCATGCCATGCTTGTTTTGAATGAATTTTTTAACCCAGAGTTCTGATGTCATTCACTCACCTTAAGTCGACGCGAAGAGATTAATGTCCACATTTAATCAGCTAATGTGTTTGGAAGGAACTAACTGTGAGTTTGTGGGGATGGATGGATGGACGGGTGGGTAAGTGGGTGGTGGATGGGTGGATTTTCTAATCTGTGAATAACTTTGTCTAAAATTGTACTCCCTTTCTTCTCTAAGCAGCACGTAGAGACACGCTTGTTTCGATTGAGTTTATAATTTCACTTTTATAATCAGATCGAGAGGAAGTAAGTGCCATAACAGGTTACCATGACGACGTGTCTTTTCTAGACTAATATACAGCAGGAAACAAACTCACTCATTTGCTGAATACTACAGCTACATCCTGTGACCTTTGACCTCCATGAACCTTGTGCAGTCTGAACACATGCTCAAATCTGGTTGTGTGTATTCCAGCAGTCCAACAACACTTTACATTTTGAGTTTGACAGCTCTAAACAGATTGCAATGGAATCGCTGCATTACAGATGCAAAGAGAAAGTGTTTTTTACAGTGAGTGCAGCTCTCTTGAATTGATTTCAGCGTAGAAAGAACAAAGTTATGTTAAAAATACTTATAATAATAATAGTAATAGAAATATTTAATCAAGAAATTGGGGTGTAACGTTACACCCCATATAATTCATATAATGTTATTATGCTCACAATATGTAATGTATGCCAATATTATTAAAAGGTAGTGCACAAGTACATTTTAATAAGTTATACACCAGAGTCTAGTTTGATTTGGGCGTGAAATGTCATCCACTGCTAACAGTTTTGTGCTGAGCATGTAACATTAAAGATAAAGACATCTGTTTATAATGTGCCTCTTGTTTTTTCACATGGTGTGGAGTCTACTTCCATACTCCCAGTAACTCCAACATAGTGTGACATTTTAGTATTTTGCATTCTGCACCAATATATATTGCTACACACCTATTAATAAAGCATCTATAAGAGGGCAATTCTTTGGAGAAGGGGAATAGGCTCATCATTCAACTCCCTCAGAGTTAATCAGGTGTCAATCTGTTCAGCATTTTCTTCAATCTGGCTCTAAAGAATCTGATTAGACTAGAAGCATTCTGATTGGTTTCTATTTTAAACGTGACTCTTTGATGGTTACATTTTATTTCACTCTAAGCTGATACGGCTAGGAACAAGATATTCTAACAACATAACATGATTAGGCTTCCAGCCTTAAACCCTCATCTTCAGTGTATTAAGTGTGGGGTCATGAAAAGGGTCAGGATCTGCACCAAAGTAAATGTCGTTTGAATCTGAATCAATTATCCCAAATATCTCCATTACTGCAAGGATCACTCTCTGTGCAAACAGTTGGTCACATAGCTGAGGCAAAGTTTCCAGAAAGAGAAGTAGACAGAGGAGCTAATGCACACATTGACATTACATTTAAACAATTGACTGGCAAAGAATCTGTAGATTGCGGATGATATTTACACAAGGATATCAGACTAAACAAAGGAGTGCACTGTGAATACATCAAAAGGAAGATTATTGGCCACTAAACACCGATCAACCTGCCTTGATCGAAAACCATGGGTGCCAACGGGACATCACACATCTGACCAAACAAGTGGTGCCAGTGAAACAGGGTTTTTTGACAACATGATCTTGGATCTTTTGACAACATGAGTAGGAGGTAAATGAGCCACTCGGTGGTGCTCATCCAAATTTTCATAGCGACTTCACACAGGAAACAGGAAAGAAATAAAGCACCACAAATCCTTTCTTTTTTCACATTTTGTCAAACAAATCCCTGGGATCAACCACCAACAGTATAAACCACTCGACGACCATGATTTTTTCAATGTGTTCTTTGATTTCTTCTCCGATGTCGTCTTCTTCTTTAATGTTTCCACGTATGGCTCAGAGTGCATCTGCTGTATCACAAACACCATATTCAGGCAGATATTTCCTCGACGCAGATGAAGAGCACCCTGCTGAGAAGCCATCCAAAGATTCATGCAAAACTCAGTTCGACATGATGTGTAAAGGCCTTAACAAGTGGATACGATCCAACGAAAAATCCACCCAACAGTTCCTAGGCCATATCTGCATTTCATTCTCTGTTTTGGGTCAATGTGCTTCAATCCAGTCACACTAGATTTAAAGTTTCATCTATCCACTGCTAAAAAGCCTCTAAAACCGATGAAAATATGTATAAAAGTTGGTAAATAAAAATAACAAATAAAACGTAAAGTGGTTAAAGTGGCTTATTACCTACAATAAGTGACATTCTTTATAGGCAGCAATCATTATCTAACAGCACCTTGCGCACCACTCGCTTGCTGTCTTTATCCCACTTAACAAAAACCTCTTTACCACTGAACTTGAACTATCCTACCATACTGTGCATTAAGACTAATACATGCCATTTGAATTGTATTACAGTGCAGTGCGAGAGTGTGGAGAACTCGTGTTCATCTCGTCCTCTGCAGCGTCACTCCAGTGCATGTTTGGTGAACACAAAGACTGGTTCACTGGAGTCAAGTAGCACACACTCCACTTATACAAACACACTCACACACAGTCAAAAGACCAACTCCTTGGAGTCAAGCACCCTGGCAATCGCAGAGAGAATCGACCCCTCTCTGCCCCTTCAGAGCCAATCGTGAGTTACATGCACACATCGACATATACATATTTAGGCTTTACCAATTAGGAGTTTACAATTCCAAAGTCCAAAAGATATGGCTGCAGCATAGTCTGAATTACTGTACCTGTAGACTTTGATCTATTTCAGCTAATATGTGTATCTACCTTTTCTACACTGAATCTGAAAGTGATAGCTATATGGGTTTTACTGAGTTAAGTGTGATGCAAATTTGTATTTAATAACATGTTATCATAATCACATGACTTTCCTTTATTAGTTCTGTCTCCAGTACGGCATTCAGGAATTGTTGTTCTTGTCCGATAATTCAAACTACTTTCATCTTTACAGTTGATTATGTGCTAAGTTTATTATGGACACTTGGATGCAGCGATGGTTGAATCAACATCAAAGTGACTCTTCAATTCAGTTATAATGAAGGATTATTAAGGGACAATAAGCCATCTCAAACATGGTTTCTGCTGTATTAATTCAGAGGGTGGAGGCCAAAGAACCACTAGGCATGAAACTATATAAAAAATAGATCCACTTTTAAGCTTGGTCTTAATTTGATATTATTTATGTAAGAAAAAAAAAACTATTTGTATGCAGTAATAACTTCTGGGCTTTAGGTTTGTCTAAAAAATGTTTACACTTCAATTTAAAAGAGACCGTCTTAAAGTGTTTGAAATGTTTTGCTAATGGTCTCTAAATTCAGTCTTGTGAGTCTGGGGTAAAATCTGGGCAAACATACAGCACTCTGTAGTCTTTCAGCTTCAAGCTTCTCGGATTCACACATGCACAACATGTGCTTCAGAGAACGATCTGTTTTTGAGCTCCATGTTTGGTGTGTACCTCTTTCTGCTGACAACGTTTTGTATCTCTCAGACCAGCTTTAGAGAGGAGACCAGCAGCACTCCACAATGTATAATAAATAATAAAATAGTATATGTCTATGAAAACTATAAAATAATCCAGTAATCCTAGTTGCTAATATTGGAAGCTATGAGTTACTGTGGTTATCAGTAACGGCGGATTGATATTATAAGTGAACAAACTGAACCGGACTAAATGTGCAGTTTTACGAAATGAATCAACACCAGCCAATCAAAATCCAGTATTCAGACAGACCGTGGCATAAAACAGACATTATAGACATGCACACGGACAGGCGACATTGTTAGTCCAGAGCTAAGATGGTACTTACTTAGAAAGCCCCACTAACATGTTTGCTACTACTCACAATTAGACTGAATGTGAAAGAACTCTGCTGTTGAGAACTGCTCTTTAATTTTGTTCATTTTCCTGTTTTTCTGCTGTGTTTTTCAGCTGGTTTCATGGCTCCATCAGCCGAACGGATGCAGAGTCTTTGCTCAGACTATGTAAAGAAGCCAGTTACCTGGTGAGAAACAGCCAGAGCTGCAAGAACGACTACTCTCTTTCACTCAAGTGAGTTACAACAAAACCCTCATAAACATCAAGTGCAGTTATGATCCGTTCAGCCTCTTTATCTCTAATAAAAGTCTCTGCTTCATCATCTTCCACTTGAACAAGAAAATCAATAAAATAAATGCTCAAAAATTCAAGCTAGCATTCTGTAATAGATTTTATGTCTAGTTTTAAAGAAATAGTTTGTGCAGATGACTCATTTCGCTAAGATCAACAGTTGTGCCTAAAACACCTAATAATATTTAAAAATGATCTAATCAAAAGAAAAATATAAACATATTTAGTGTTTTTGAAAACGAGCCATCTCTCGCATGCAATTAATGTTACAAAATTGCAAACGTCCTGTTGAGTCAGGGCGAATGAATAAATCCATTACTCTAATTCGTTAATTAGATATTTCCCTGAGGGTCTTAACCGTAATGAGGCTACTGTTTCAGATTTACAGTGCCACCTGTGTGCTGTATATCAGATTTATGGAGGCAGACAGTTATTTGACTGCCTTCAGTCTCTTTAAGCTCTTAAAAGTAAACAAGGTTTTATCTTTTCTGGTTTCATGGGTGGGAAAAGAGACAACCACTGCATTCAACGATGACTGAAAAAAACTGTATTTTCAGTTTCAATTTCATGAAAATCCAGTCTCTTATTAAAAATGTACAGAAATGTGCAATAGTAAGGGTGCTGCAAAATTAAAGTAATATGTATGTTCAATGTAAAAGCTGTATTATTTAACTGCCTCAGGCTTTTGTTGCTGCTCATGATTTATAATTTAATAAAATTGTCAAAAAGGAAAGGCGGTTGGAAATCGAGTCTATTCCAATATTGTGTATAAAGGAGCAGTATATATATTTCGTTATTACTGTATCATGTACAACTTTATGTGCATTTAATCCTGAATCTGTCAGAAATGATAAGTTTATATAGTTATATTGCCTTGTATCATATGCAAACTCATTCTTCAAAAGTAGCACAATAATTCATACATTTTTATATTTTGCCTCTATGTTTCTGATTGAAGGATGAATGTTCAGACTACCAATTACACAACTTTATTTTTACTCCTAACTGTTGAACCTTTTGACAGAATTAACTGTCCTGTGATTATAAGGGGTCAATAGTATAGTAATTTTCTGTGTTATTTAAAATATTCACATTTGGCACCTGCACGTCACTATCATTGTGTAAACTGGCCTGACTTCTCGGTGAGTGTATGTTAAATTCATTCTAATGTACATACGCCACATGCATCCCATTGTCACCAGCAGGTTTAAAGGCACCCATATAACTTAACTTTAAAATGGTTGTTCTTAAAAAGCCTTTTCCTACTGTTCAAGTGTTTTATTAAAAAAAAATCTGCCATCATTCTCTACTATGAAACAGAACACCAGTCAAGACTCACATCAATACTGTTGAGTTAAAACTATGAGTGTACGAGGCAGGAAAAAGCAAAAAATTGTCTTCAATATATTCATTTAATAAAGGTTGCATTTTTTAAATAATGACAAATCTTTGGCAAAAACCTGAACCAATCAGGAAAAAGGTCAGATTTATGTTAAAAAAATAAATATATACGTAGTTTTTATTTACATCATTGCTTTGTTTATTAAAGTGCTTTGTAAGGTTTGGGGGGAAAAACTTTATTGAGGATCCTTCTTGTCTCTCACTGTCCTTGGCTTTTAATTTGCTTTTCTCAGTTTCTCATAGAGAGCTGAAAGCTTTTAAAGCCTGCACAGTGCTCCTCATTAAAGCGGTGTCTCTCCAGAACAACATTTCACATTTACTGCTGCACGTGAAGCTTTTGGCAATGAGAAAATCTGCCGTCTAAAACTAATCACATGTTTTTTTTCACTCTCTTCCCATTAACCCATTGCTCACCCCTTTCCCCTTTCTATTAAATGGCTTCTTTTGCTCTTTCATTTACGGCAAAAGCCACTTTAACCTGAATTTTCAAATAGACTAAATCCCTAAACAATGAACAGGCAATTAGATGCATCCACTGGAAGTTCAAATGATATTTAACCCACATTGGATTAAACAAAGAGCTTATCCTAATGATCTTATTTTCTGATTTAAATTTTGAAATCTGTTATGATATCTAACACTTGTAGACAGTTCATGAGATACCAGTTGTAGAGGAAGCAGATACCACGTACAAATAGCACAGAAAAGTGTCGACTATTGATGACTTCTCGCAGTGAATCATTTTTAAGTCTTTCCAAAGTTGCTTCATTAACATATTTTGAAAAAATAACGCGCATGGACATGTGATGTTCGGATGGTTCTGAGGCTTCTGTAAAGGGTTGATCAACTCTGAAATGTGAATTTAAGCAACTCATTGATTTCTTTAGAACAAACATCTGGATTAGTGACTGGGTTACTGTGGAGAATTTTGATATAAATTTGACCTGTAATGATAATGAGGACAATTTAAGTCAAATATTTAAATGTTTATACTTTTTTTGTTAATTTGATAGTTGTACAACTTCAAATGTAAAATAATGAGATAATGAGACAAATACATTTCATTTATGTTCACTCTAGGAACAGTTTGTTCAAAATGTACACATTGTCAACCTTGTGTGGTTTTATATGTAACAATACAGAAGCTTTTTGAAACACTTATTAAATCACAATTAGCATAAAAATGAATTTCAAATTTCATCACATGTAAAAAGCTTAATCATTCACTTTAATAAACTTTTATTTACATATATAACAAAAGAGTTTTTAACCCTTGTGCATTGAAATGCACTATACCCTTTCGTGTTGACAGCCACTAAATGAAACTGCTGTAAAAATCCATCAGATCAATATTTTATTCTACTTTTAGCACTAATCTCTTTATCTACCTCAAATTTAAATCAAAACTAAATTTTTAATCCAGTATTTTGCCCTTTATTTGACAAGATTTTCCTTTATATACCAGTCAGGTACTAATCTTTTTTTTTTTTGCACAGGCCTCACATCTCAAGGGCTACTGGTTCTAAATGGTGATGCACAGTAAAAATCTAAGTTTTTCTCTTCCCAACAGGAATGACGCTTGAACAGTCAAGCATGCACACAACGTCAATGGGGCACAAATAATGAATGAGGAAGAAAAAAATGACAATCTGGTGCTACACCAAATAAAATCCAGGCATTTTTCATATTCAAAATAAGTCTTTTTTTTTTTTTTTCTAAAATCATTGACACCATGTATGATCTTGGCAATTTAGATAATAATAATTAAGGTAACTGGATTTGTAAAAAAAAAAAACTTGAGTAGTTTTGATTAGAGCTTAGGTTAATTAAGAGATTTATTAAAAAAAGGGATAAAAAATATCTTGTAAAATCTGGTAAAAACAGCCACAAACTACATGAAAGGGTAGTGAATTGTTGAGTTTTAGGAAAAAAAAATCTAAGCATTTTCTTAAAATATGTGCAGAAATAAGATTCATCACCAAAAATCATTCATTTTGATGAAACAAATAAGAGGCGAATTTAGAAAAGTGGCTGAAAACATCCCCAACAACACACTGTAAAACAAGCTGTAAAACACATTACAGCTTTTACTGATCTATTTTCTATTTCTTATCATTTACTGATCATTAACATTAACAAGATCGCTCCTCCTTGAAACAAAGAAGGGCGTTTGGGGAATTGTATTTATTATTTCTGGATGACGATGTTCTCTCTCAACAGGAGCACTCAAGGCTTCATGCACATGAAACTGAGTCGCACCAAAGACAATAAATATGTCTTGGGCCAGAACAGCAGCGTCTTTGACAGCGTTCCCGAAATCATTCATTTCTACTCCAGTCGGAAACTACCTATCAAAGGAGCCGAGCATATGTCCCTGCTGTACCCTGTTGCCATCCGGACACTATAGCATGGATGATTGTTCTTTTCTACAAGATCCATCAACCTGAGATTTCCAGCATGAGGATTACTGAAGGGAACAAGTGCCAGTGCAAGGAAATAACTTTTTTGAACTCATCGTCATGTGGAAACCAGTGTGATTTTATAGGACAAAAAAGAGTGTTTATCATTCTGACAATGTGTACTGGAAATTACTATCACTGCTGAGCCAAGTCCGTGCTACTGTATACACAACCGCATATGGATGGTAAACGGTGGATTTTAGCAGATAAACTGATAATAACTTTGACCAAGTTGAGAGATGTAATGTAGGAGGTTACTGGAAGCCTGTTCATCTCGCCTGGATTTGTTGGCGTCAGAGATTTGTTACAAATAAGGACTCTACTAATGCACGAACACTTTTATACACTTTCGGGAGTTTGACCATCTGGTCCTGCCCTAAGTCTAAGAGCATAAGTAGCGGGTACGAATGTAGAGGCTAGTTGACCGAGTAGACCCCATGAGGCAGGGATAATGGGGGCGATGAGGCTGGTTCAGACTGAGTCAGGGAGGTGAAGGAAACGTCCGGTTTTTGTGGATGGAGTTTAAGTGAGTGTCACCTTGTGATTTTCGTTTGAGCAAACTGTCCTTTATGGAGTGTGCAAGAAATACTATGTTGAAGAGAGACTAGTGTATATTAGAAAGGTGCATAAATCATAAATAAGAGAACTTTTGAGTTTTTTACGATAACGAATTCGTAATAAACATGAAAGAGAAAAAAGTTATCGGTAGACAGAACAAATATAAGGAATGAATATAGAGCAGTAAAGAAAGCAGATATAAAATATAACAAAGAATGTAAAGCAATCTGAGAGAATATAAGTCAGAAATCCTCTGGACTTTAGACAATCGCCAAATGATATATAATAAAATAAAGAGAAAATACAAATAGATTTTTTTTTTCCTCATCTGGACTTACGGAGGAAACAGAGGTATCTGCAAGATGATGCCTTTTAATAAATATTATATATATTATAACATTTATTATGCTTTTACAAAACAGCCAAAACACTTCTGATCACATTTTTAGTTCAACATGGACTATGTCAAGCCTTGGGTTAATATATTTCCAGTTATTTTATAGTAACTTCGCAAGAATTTTTAAGTCATATGTTTTGCAATCTGTACAAAAACATTGTGTGCATCATGAAACTTTACAAACTTGAGCATTCTTGATGTGGATGTGACCAAAACCTCAATATCTGAGATGATAATCAAGACAGTTTTTGGAATTTTGAGGAATCAGATTCCTCACAAACACATTTCATTTGAGTTCAGTCTGGGTGACAGTTACTCCAAAAAATATAAATAGTACTAAACGTCACCTTCAAGTTATTTTGAGGAAAGTTCAAAAAACAGCTGAAACTAAGGCAATACAATTTGAAAACAAAAAAAAAAAGAAAATGCCCCATGAAACATTGTAAAGAACATGCTGTTCCTATAGGTGGCAGTACAGTCTAAGCACCTCAACGTTTTTGGCCAACTACAGAGGCCTCAAAAATAGCTCCCGGTGAAAATAGCTTTCAAATAACTTTATTTAGTTCTAGAAATGCTTGTTGACACTGAGCTGGTGGTACAGTTACGTTTGGATGAACAAAAATAAATTTTATAAAAATCTTAATTTGATTTAAACTTGAAGCCAAATATAAAGGCAGTTATAAAAACCACAAAATAAAACATACATTTACAGATTAGTAGAGTTGTACAAAATATCTCATCTATTGTAATAAAGGAAGTGGTAATAATAAACTAAAAATAGTTTAAATTTATACTGTATATAAATTGTCCTTTAAAAAATTGAAGAATAAATATTCCCATAAGTTTACATATATTTGGTAAAGGATATTCATATAAAGCAACACTCTTTTGATCGTGCTGTTTCTGAAGTGTGAAAAGGGACCTTTATAATAGAATTGCCTTTATTTTCTACCTCAGAATGTTTCTTTTATTCATTTATAGATTCATTCACTGATGAATCTCAAGGTACATAAAGACATTGGGCATTTTTTCGATTTGTATTTTTGTTGCTGTATGCCGGAGTGTTCTGAACGTTTTACACTGACTGTAGATGCATGATTGAACAGAGATAAATATGGGAGCTCATGTTCTTCTGCTCTCCGTGAATGTTTCTGTGGCTGTATTGTATTGTTTTAAATTAATTAATAATAATGAAGTTTTAGATGATCCGAGGTCATGTGTGTCCCTTCTATCTAGAACTCTTTTTTTCCATTCAGATTAATAGGACATAATTAAAGATATTCTAAAGAACGTCTTTTCAAACATTCTTTAAATATCTTCTCTTTGGTAAAAAACTGAGAATGGTTTCCAGGGTTTTATTTTATGCTCTCTTTTCATGTAAACTTGCAGATTCAGTTTTAAGCTGGTGAAAAGTAACTGAATACATAACTGGTTACATATAGACCATATGTGTACAATCACATTGCATTGTTTTATCAATTATTTCAAATAATCCAATGCAAAATCGTAAGAGCCTTTATAACCCTTTTAGATAAATACCACAATGTCAAACTGGTTCAGCTACTCCAACTATTTGGTTTCAGATGTTTATATCACTTTACATGCCACAAATGCATTAAATAAAGCATCTGGGCATGCTGAACGTGCGGGGGATTATAGCATTGGGTTGTTTTAAGTGCTCCTTAAAAAACAGACGTTCAGTGGGAACAGTTTGAGGATGACCCCTTCCTGTAGCAAAATGACTGTACAGTACTCAAAGTACTCAAAGCAATGGCCATAAATACATAAGTGAGTAATATTTTTGAAGAACTGACCTACACAAGTTGCTCTGCCAGAATATAAAGCCTACAATGAAGACTATGAACCAGGTCTACTAGTTAGATATCATTGTCTGATCTCAGAATATGAGAAATTAATGTATTCTTAAACCCTTAGAAGTCTCTGCACACATCTACTGGTGAAAAGAAGAATAACCGTTGAAAGTACAAGACCTGTGATATGGCTTGTGTTTTGGCACATCGTTTTGACCTGGTCTTTGCTTTTTTGTGGGATTTACTTCATTTTATTTTCTCTTTTTCTAAAAAAAATCTCTTTAGATTTTTGTTATAAAACATAAAAACAGTTCGTTCAAAATTTTTGCTGCAAAAAAAAAGACAAAATGCAATACTCTGGATTGTATTTTTTTTTTTACAATTTCAGGTTTGTTGCATAATTATTGTGTAATGTAATGAAAACTATTTCAATCATTGCCACAATAAAACGTAATTTTGAAGATCGTTTAGTAGAGAAAATTGAGAAGCAGTTGGGCCATTGTGTTTCTCTTCAGGCTCTTTAAGATTTACAGTGTTAGAAACAAGGGCACAGAACTCACCTTAAAAATTGGAGACACAGAATAGAAACTCTAGCGGCTTGATTTTTGACATACTTTAACAAGACAAATGGAAACTGAACAGAACCAGAAACTCAGAGTTATTTTTGGGCATTTTGTCAAAGGAAACAAGCTTTAATAAGACATCGGGAGCCTGAGGTCAACTTCTGACAGACTCACCTAAGGAAAATCACTGTGTGTGTGCGTGTGTGTGTTTGTGTGTGTGCGTGTGTGTGTGTGCGTGTGTGTGCGTGTGTGTGTGTGTGTGTGCGCGTGCACATGTGTGTGAGAGAGCTGTTTAGAGGCTTGTTGTAAAATTGGATATTTTACATGATACATACGTTAAACATACATGATGCGTTATAAATACATTATGGAGAGTTCATTTTACATATATTTGTACCATTTTGTGTTTTCAAGAGGCAGTTTACTCAAAAACATTCATGCAATTAATGACACAGCTGATTCTCACAATGTTATCAATCACATGAATCTAATGATACATGCATTAATCCGGGACTTTTTAGTAAATTTACTACAACAAAGTTTGCTCCAATATTTTACCACTAAAACTGTTTTTTTTGTGGCAATGCTTGATATCCATTTTTGGTACAACCCCAACTTTTTTCTACAGATATTTTCATCATATTATACAGTAATTCCACAATAAAAACAACAAAGACGACAATTCTGAGGAGTACATTTTGTCAGACGTTGCCCTTTTTACTTCAAAAAAATTGAGGGCAAACACTATTTATATTTTACAGCAAAGATCAAAAGTGTGGAGCCAAAACAAAAATGTATAAATCCTCCCAAAAGTTGCCTCCTGCTTGAACCGCATGAGTGAATCTCAGCACGATTCATGTTCTCACATTATACAACCCAAATCTCTGGTTTGATAACACCCAAAACACTGAACTCTTATTATCTAAAACTTGTTCATAAAAAATGTTGACACTTTTGACACACACAAAAAATTGACAATTTGTAGGTGAATTTTGCATTGGAAAATATAGAGGTTGAGCCTTCCAGGGTGCACCCTGCCTTTCACTCTAGCTGAGTTGGAGATGGGTATCATGATACCACCAAAACTCTGTGACACACGCTGGTATTGAAGGTACATAAAATCAATGAATAATGGTTTCTAGGTGAAATTCTCCTCTAAAGTGTACCTCATATTTACCTTTTTTATTAAATGTTACACACTTTTCAGTTTTACATTGTGATGTGGCTTGAGATAAGTACCAACTGGGGTTCCGTTGATTAGGGTGAAGAATGAACATTCTGAATAGCATTTAGTGTATAATATTATTAATGTAGCAGGTCAGCCTTAATAAATACTGGCCCGACCAGAATTAGTGTTAGTGAACAAACAAAATTCAACATCCTGTGCCAATTTTAATTCTACACAGTGTCACTCTGACATCTAGTGTTCACTTTGGGACAATGCACCTCTCAACTCATTTACATGTATGATCACATGACCTTGTAAAGACGTAATTCTAAAGCAACATATCATATTTAATCAAATAAATAAAGATATTTTGGAACCTTTTTGAACGATTAAACTAACATGTCTATTATGAAATATTGTTTTGTTAATCGTTTTCTTATTATGATGACCGCGCATTTTAGCACACTTTAATCAAATGAGCATACAAAACAGTATTTAAAAATGACAAACATTTTATAATTCTAATTATTTTTATTCAAATGTCTAATAAATAAAAAAATAAACCCCGAAAGGGAACAAAATCGTATGAAGATGAATGAATGAATGAATGAATGAATGAATGAATGAATGAATGAATGAATGAATGAATGAATGAATGAATGAATGAATGAATGAATGAATGAATGATAAAAAATAGATAAAAATAATAATAATAAAAAAATGGGTTGCACAGTCATTAAAGAATAGATCTTAGGTCCAAACCCCAGGGAAAGCAAAAGCTGATACATTGTGCTGAAATGTGTCACTTTGGACTGTATGGTGCATGTATGTAATTAATTCGGTCCTCCAAGCGTCTACCGAATGCTTAACATGTAATCAGAATCCTAGGTTAAGTTCTTATCTGAGGGAAAGCCGTGCTAATATGTGAACGGTTAAAAACTCTTAGGAAAAATCGAAAACTAAACATGATCCTGGAAATATTTCTTTTTCTTCAGTCTCGGGCAGGACTGCTGTTCGTGACGTCATCAGCCAGGAGCGAAAGCAGGACTGGTGATGTGGGAGTGGTTTCACTTTCCGACCGAATGAAAAAACCATTAAAGTAAGCGCGTTGTAACTCGGTTAATTCATATACACCATGCCATTTGCGAAACAAACAATAAGTGCAGCTTTAAAGCGAGATCGAAGCCGATAAGCGGATATTTTGGTTTCTTTCTGATGCGGGGCGTCTTTGTTTCATAGGATATGGTGAGTTCATTAAGTGTGGCTTTAAAACACGCCTCATGTAACGGTAGTCTGTAGTTTTGGTGGAAAAAACATAGTGTGTGGTTTGTTTATCAAACTCAGTTGGAAGACGACTCATGTTTGGTTTAAAGAGAGTGAAATGCTTTGGCAAAATTAAATAAACGAGGGGGCGATGCGTCTTTTTTCTGTGCGAAAGGAAGTCCGTTTAGTTAAGTTTAACATCATCCTAAACTCTCTATTGTTCCAAATTCATTTGACCTATTTGGGTAAATTGAACATAATGAGTAGTAAAGATTTTTGTCTTTTTGTTGACACGGTCCTTTTCCATAACTCTGGGATTACCATCGATTTCCACTACATCAGCTCTTCCTTTTGAATGACAGAAATATATAAAACTATTTTCTACATAAATTGTCATGTATCATTCTGTAGTGGAATCCCTTTATTTCATACTGTATGTAACTAATGCAGTTTAATTTCACTTTGTGACTAATTTTGGCTGTGTTTTATGTCTCTGAATAGTTCAAATGGGGGTGATAGTTCTGACGGCACCCAAAACCTCTCCAGGCAAGATAATGGTTAGGCTAACAATGTAAAGTTAACCATGGTGAAAAAAATACAGATATAATACGTTAAGGATAATTGTTCGGATGACTTCACTTCTCAGCAGGGTGCTCTTTGTTTGGTTTGAGGAATTATTGCTGCAATGAAGCTCCCTGTCGAAAGATGGCAGTAATGGTACAACAGATGCAGTTCACGCTAAGAAGACTACGACTGAGAAGAAAAAAAAATATATTGAGCGGTTTGTAGTCTTGGTGGAGAAAAAAAGAGTATTTATTATTGCGCACTATTTATTTGTTGTTTCCTGTGTGAAGTCCCAATGAAAATGTGGGATCAGCGCCACCAGGCGGTTTTTGTCCCCTGTTGTTATCAATTGTCATCTTATCAAAAGAGCCAGCTTTCATCAAGTAGTGTTCGCTGCAGACAGTAGTGACGCAATGCATCTGCAGTGACGTCATGCATGTTGTGCGCATGTGCGGTGCGCATTGAGTATGAGCTGTCCGGGCGAGTTTTCTTCAAATCCATGAGAACGAAGTTTGGTTTAGGGTTAGTGTAACACACTGGAAGTAAAAAAGCTTGATTTAATGAGGGGTTCTATGTTTTATACCAACTCTCATCAGCGTATACACAGAAGCTGCTCGTTTCCTTGAAAACACGCTAAAACTTTCTTCTTCTCATATCCTTTTTAACCGAGTCAGCTGTATACAGTACGTATTAGTAGTTACTGCCATCTGCTGGACAAACACTTTCCTAATACAAAGGCACCGGCAGAGTTAGCATATTCATTAATAAAACTGAACAAATTTTTTATAACAAGAAAATTATCAAAAATAATACATTTATAATTGTTCTTGCTTTCGTCAAATTAGGGTTAGGTTTAGAGTTACAGTACACAAGTCATTGAGTCCACGATAATTAATGGCCAGTAAGGTGCGAACGACCGGGTAGCAGATCGATGCAAACTCTACGGTTTATATGCTCGGACACCGTGCACATGCACATAAGCAAGTGCATGACTCCAACACATGCATGACATCTTTGGATGCATGACATCATAACATGGTCTGCAGAGAAGACTGTCTCGCTTTCATTGGTCATTCTCCTTTTTAAAAAACAAATCTGATATGACAATCCAAAAATCTTTTTTCATTAGCAGTACTTTCATTGCCGCTCATAGTTTTTGATCAGGGTGCGTTGTTGCACGAAACTTTTACAGTGTGTAAAGGCCTTTAGACTGTGTTACCGGGCAAAGTATGAGATACTGAGACTTTTTTCTTCTTGTGAAGTGTAATGTCTTTCAAATTCTTTCTTGAATTCACTGTTGAATTTATCTGTAACAAATTAGATCCCCAGGTCAACAAACCGCTAAACTACTGAAACCTGAACTTGTTCGGACATGTTCCACAAAACCTTTGGTATTATCCAGCTGCTTGAAGTAGCCTTTTAAAAACTTACTCTGGGTCAAGGGTTAGCTGTTGTATTTAATGGACGGAAGAGGTAAAAAGTCATGCTCATGTGACATATTTCCCAGTCACTGGTGTAATACGAGCACATTCAAGTCATCTTCAGGGAAAGTCTTTAAAGTCCAACAACAAAGCAGTCAGTTAAACTGAATTTTCTTCTGCATGAATGCAATTAACATTATTATAGTCACTCAAATTAATCTGTTCGATCACTATTTTTGCTGTGTGGAGGAAAAATTGTCTCTATTTTTAAAAAGCAAGTGAGCTTTTAAATAAACTCTGGCCAACAAAAACAGATGAAGGAATGAGAGAGCGAAAAACATTATCCTCAGTCACTAGCTTAATGTGTTTGACAGATTTTTCTTCTTTTTTTTAAACACTTTTTTTAGCCAAAATGTGAACTCATTGTGAAGAGACTGATCTCTTTTTCTTTTCAAAATTTGAATTTGCATAACAGTAGAAATTGTATATGCAGCAATCATTTGCAAAAACTATTCTCATGATTGTGCCAATTTTATTAGTAATCCTATGAAAAATACGATAACTTTTATTAGTTGGCTTGTTCTTGTGTGCTGTTTATTTTATTTGCAAAATGCTCCTTGTATCTAGTTTTCTAAGGTTCCTTTCCCCAAAACACTAGTAGATTCTGGTAGCATTGTATTGCAAAGATGCTGTACCAAGAGGAAAAGTTGTATTTTTATGCCAAGAGTCATTAAAGCCATGCTAACATTTCATTATCGGTAAATTATAATGAAGTTATATAATACTACAACACCACACAATTATAATGAAGTGTCATAGTTCAATTTCAGACATGTGGTGCACACTTTAAATCTAGTCATGACAAATCAGGCCAAAAACAACCAGGTTTTTCATCAGGCAAATGAGGATTTTGAAATATGAAATATTTAGAGATAAAATATTTAGAGATAACTAAATAAGGTACCGGTAATTATCATTGCTTATTATAAGACAATACACTTTTTTTTTACTATTCAACAATTTCAGGCTTTTGTTGGGGACCACTAAAATAACAATATGAGTATTTTGAGTCAATCTATTTAACTAAACATTTGAACTTTTAATGGAATCTTTTTTTCCCCCGTAGAAGAGATAAATGTTAGAGGAAATGTAAAGAGAGGAAATTGGCCAATTTTGTGTTTTACAGGAAACATCTGAAGATGTAAAATTAGACATACAAAAATGCTTGTCAGCAAAAGAAAAAAAACACTTTGAAGTATGATGTTTGAAAATAAGTGTGACTTGTTAAAATTTTACAATTAAAATCATTGATATGAATCAGGCATGTATGATAAATGTTTTTTTTTTTTTTTTTTTTACAACCGATAACAATTACCGATAACTTCCTGCTTTTTGTAACCGATACCGATAAATAAACATTGCGATCCACGATGACATCGTCCCAATCACCAACCTAGAATTGTTAAAAGATCCAGAGAGCGTTGCTGCCCAATACATAGTGACACAAAGACAATTGCACACAAAAATAATTGTTCAATATGAATTAAAGTTTTGACACCTTCAGGGGATTCAGAATTGGGGTGTGCATTTCTCAAAATAGTTTACTCCAATAGTTTACCTCCAGTCTTAAGGTTAATTTTGCCCCCCCCCACCTAAAACCGTAATTACTGTATACTGATATTCTTCCATACCCACACTACAATGCCTGAACTTAATTCGGCTTTTGATTTATTTAATCAATCTCTCTATTTTTCCTGCAGAATTGTGATTGACGGATCTGTCCTGCTGACATACACACAAACACACACTCTGTCTTGGATCTGACTAACACTCATAGACTCATCATGCTGCGGTTCCTGCTGTTTTCTCTTCTGGCGATACCCTCTCACAGTGAGTTTTGTGCATACGCTCATCCTGAACTGAGATTCTGAAAGTGTGTTTGGGTGTGGTGCATACTTCTCCCACCACAGTTATGTCTGTTGCCTGCACGGAACCTAAAACGCACAGGTCATCATTATGGCTGTAGATGGTATTTTGTGGGCCAACCTGAATTCAACATAAGCATTTCCTATAACTACTATTGTATTAAACTTTGGATATAATGTCCATGATATCGTGTTTCTGAAGAGATATATAGAAGCATCAAAAATGAGCTCTGTTCTGCTGCTTTAACACTCTTTAAATTTCGCCCAATTTTAAGATTTGATATTATGTTAAATAATGCAGATTCAAACAGTTTCTCACACCCCCCTACAGTCCTGTTTTTGCATTTACATTTTTGCATTAAGCAGAAGCTTTCATCCAAGGCGACTTAAAATTAGGGAACAACAAGCAATTTGTACAAAATTTCGGGTAATCACAAGAAGTACTCACTGAAGACGTTTTAGTTAATTAATAGAACAAAGGAGTGAGATAAATCACCCGTAAGACAGGGATAATGGATGCAAGAGTTCTGATGACAGACTTTCTGCCTTTCTGAGATGGTAACAGAAAACCATGGTCATTAACTGCAGCAAATGTGCGACTGTGAAGGGTGTAGGAGGATACAGATATTGTGATGGTTTCCTGCCTGAGCATCATTGAGTTTAAAGGACTAGGAACCTTTTCTGAAACGATCTTTCCCCCTCAACAACTTGTGCCAGAAATAGAAAGTGGTTTCCATAAGAAATAGAACATTTTAAAGTGGTGTGCTGCATGATAAAATCACTGGATGGTGCTATAACACTCTATTTTGTGTATTGTAGAAAGCATATAAAATAGGAATGTAAATATCTGTAAATACCATACGTACAGTTACAAGTAAAGTAAAAAAACATTTATTTTGTTTAATGTGAATTTTTGACTTTTTTGACTATACCTTTAATGTACTCTACTACTAATGCTGGTTAAAAAGCACAGGCAAGCGAAAGATTGGAAATTCTTCCAAAATATCTATACCAATTTTGTGTGTTTTAATAATGATAATTGTCTTAATTATTTCATTCTGTTTGCACACATTAGGACACACTATTTCAATATAAACTACAAATATGTGCTTGTCAAGTATGCATATAAAATGCACAGTAATCGAAACAAAATGCAATGATTCCATGAGTAATAATTTCAACATAGTAGTGGATATCAACTTAAATAATAATATTAAGTAAATACATTTCAATCTGGAAATATTTATCTCTTAAGTCTATTGCATTATATGCAATATTAGGTTCAACAAAGGTTGGTCTTTTTGTACAACTAGTACATTTAGAATTATACGCCTTGATTATATATGCAGATCACATCAAGGCGTCACCCAATCAGAACACACACTTATCACAATATAATATTTTATATTTTATATTTTATATATAAATATTTTATATATAATATTTTTGACCAATTTTATGGCCAATTTCACACAAATATATGGTTCACAACAAGAAACCGAAATGACCTTAATCCAGTACCAACCGCTCAATATGCCCTGACCACTTGGTCAATGAACGGTGTGTTCTTTACATTTTTGATTTGCAAAACTGTGTGAAAAAGGCATGTATTTTCATTTTTAATACACCATAAAACAAGAAAATGTTGTATTTTAAATATTTGTTTATTCCAACACAAAATACTGAGGTAAAAACTGAGCGTAGATACAAAAAATATATAAGTAAACCTAACTTCACCGTCCCTTGTGCGGCTGAAGGTGACTAACTTGCAGGTGTGGAGCCAGGGAATATCATTTAATACACACTTTAGCCAGTCAATAAATTCCACATTTTCAACACCAGAAGTTTGCTGTGTACAAATAATAAAAAAGTACACTTTGATGTGTTTTTTTTTATGTGTTTACTCATCTCTGATCAGTGGAGGGAGCTGTAACTCTTCAGTAGTTTCACTGGCCTCTCTTCACTTATTCTCTGAATTTTCTATTCTCTTCTTGTGTGTGTGGGGCCAGAGTCTCTCTATCGAGCTCTTTAAAATGAACCTCTGTGTCTCTCTACAGGTGGATATTGAGCTGTGTGATCAATGATATTGAGCGCTACTATTCCAATCTCCCTCTGTGTGTTTGTTCGTTTATCAGTGTGTGTTTGGGAAGAGATGATAGTGCCCTTAAAAGTGAGTTGTTTTAGCAAAAGGAAGCTGTGCTCCTTTACTGACCTCCTACAGCGTGTGTTAGATTAGACCATTGAAGTATTTGAAGGAATACTTAAATGCGTGTATTTAAATTAAAAGTTACCAAAAGTACATATTACATAAATATTATATTAGATGAACATTACAGTTATGATAATTCTGGTAATGTTTTCAGTATTTTTTACTAATTAAATAAAGATGTTTTGACCCTGTTATTACCAGAAAGGCTAATATTTACTAGGGTAGTTATCACAGATTTAAAACGATTCACGACAAGTCATGTTGAGAGCAGTAGAGAGTGAAATAGCTGAATTGTACTGTAAGTACTAATAGAATATTGATTAATTTTAAAATGTTTATTTGTTCAAACAGGTTTATGGTCCATTATATGTCATTGATTCCTTGATTACACAAGCATTTGCAGTAGGTTTACAAGTGGAAACAGGGGTGGACAGTTGAGTTTTAAATCATTACTGTTGTGAGAAAATAAAATATGTTTTAAGACCACGCATATGCCTTTCTAGTTATTAAATAAACAATATTTAATCATTGTCTCCTATACAAGTGCATTGTTTTTATGAGAGTATAAAGGTATTGAAACTGGTACAGTTGCATGCGGTAAACCATATTACCGCCCAAGGCTATGGTATGGTTTTATTTGTTTGTCCGTGATTACCTGAATTGAAGCACTGTCCGATTTCCACCAGCTGTAAAAAGACTTCCCACTTGCTCTTCTGGGTCAATCCTTGCCATTACTTCATTCACGTTCATTTGATTCACTTGTGCTGTGTTTAGACCTCGATTTTGTCTAGTATTATGACTACGATTCTTGCCTCTTCCCTTTTGTTCTGACGCTATTGTATATATTCTCTTTTTGGGCACTTGAAGATGGCCAGATATAGCGATACTCCTGTGACGCAATCCAGAAACGCTCAGTTACTAAACTGACCAATCACAGAGTCTACTGTCCTCATCTACATGCATAAAATTACCATTTTTGGGATGTGACGGAGGGGTCTATGGATTTCGGACGTTTTTTGGGGAAGGTCTTCCGAAGTCTTGATGGGGAAACATAATCGCACCTTTATGTTACATGATGAAGACCAGCATGGAGGGGTGCAATACTAAAAAAAAAAATAAAACAAGGTTTTTATTTTCTGGTGCTTGCTATAAAATTACTTTTATTGCTATAAATTTTTTTTTAAAAATAGTTAAGAGGTTACTTCTTCCTTTAAAAGGGTGGAGGTAGAGCAGGGTTGTCAAACTCATTTTCACCGAGGGCCACATTAGCATAATGGCTGTACTCAAAGGGCCAGATGTAACTTATAAATGTAAAACAATGTAATCGAACGTAATGTAAAATAAATGTAACTACTCCTTAATATTAAATAACTCATTATTTATAACTTATTCAAGTGACAATTCAGTTGCATAGAAACAATTGTATGCTTATTGTTCTAATGTAAATCCTTTTGATTTTTGTCAGCTTATGAAAACCCACATAACTCCATTAATGAAGGATCAAACTGTCCAAGTGAATAAAGAAAAATAGCATTTTTGTCATTTGTTTAGCAAAAAAAAAACCCTCACAGACTGAAAACATAGCATATCGGTCTTCAATTTTATCATCAGGCTCAAGAAACAGATCACAGATAAACGATTAGCTGTGCTCATTTCACATCTTGAAATTTATTTTAGCGTGAGAAATCGGGTTTGTAGCGTGAGAGATCACTCAATTGCGAGGATCTTACTTTGGATGTGTGAGAAACAGCAGCTCTGTAGTTTCGTGCGTGGTTATGGATGCAGAAGCACTGTTGCGGCTACCTAAGCAATGTGGAAAATTTAGGTTTTTTTTTTCGTTTTAGTTTTTTATTTTTAGACACTCTCGTGTAATATAATGTGGCCCGCGGTCCTTGAGTTTGACACATGCGAGGTAGAGGAAGCGGTCGCACTGAAACCTTAACTAGACCAACAAGTCCCAGTTCTGATCAACTTGTTGTACAAGAAAAAACATTTTGTGGCGTAAAGAGACCTGCACTTGAGATTCTTACCTTTTGTTTTAGTAGTTCTTACTTTATGAAGCCAAGTGCATTGTTTGCAGGACTATAATAACACAAAATGTTTTTTAAAGGAGATGGGGGTGCGTATAATGGCAGGGGAACACTGAACTAGTAATCTGCATGTAATTGAAAAATAAATTGCTGCACATTAATTTCATGAGGCTACATCACATCTGATCATATGTATTTGGGTCAGATAAATATGTGGGGCATGTATACACTGTGTCACAATGTTTAAATGTAGTTTCTTCATCATCTCAATTACCACTGGTTATTTATCACCAATTCAAACTCACGGTCTAGTACTTGCTATCTGCTAAATCTTTAAAACCACTTGCTGGTATTATTTAGAACTTTTGTCATAACATGCATAATACAAGGTTGGAAATAACATACTGTACTTTTTTAGACCACACACATACACTCTGTCTGACAGTGAGTCCCCTGTGAGGTAACAGATTGAGGTTGACTGGAGCATCATTAATTGGTGTGCGTGTGTGTGCGTGCGTGTGCATGCGTGTGTGCGTACAAGAGAGGAAGGGTCTCACTGTGCTCCTGAAGTTTCCGTGACGTCAGTAAACACATGCAGCATCATAAAAAAGTGGTAATTTTTTTTGCCCATAAAAACTGAATTTGAATGGACAAATGGATAGAATGGCATTGAAATGTTAACAATGTAGAGGTTTCCAACCAAATGTCATTCGTTATTACAATTTTTTTTTAAATTGTCTATTATTAATTTTTAAATAAGTATCAACTTCAAAGTCTTTTCACATATTGTTTAAGCAAGAGTCTTGACAAAAATATAATGGTATATTTTAGCCATAATAAATCATAGTACTTTGGATACTTAAGTACATTTTAAGGCAAATACTTTTGTGCTTTTAATCAAGTGAAATTCTGAAGGGAACACTTTTATCTCTGCTTTCACTTAAGTACTTGCTCTGTGTTCTTTGTTCACCACTGTGAGCATGTTATTCATGAGCGATCTCTCTTTGTCTTTAAAAATATAAAACATTTTCAATGTAAATAAATAAAAATACAATGGAAATGTAAAATATTGATAACAAACAATATATATTGTTCAATCAGGTGTGAACAAATGCTGTAAACAATCGATGCTTTCATAAAAGTAAATAATGACTGTTTGATTTTGTACAAGTCCAGACAGGTCTTTCAAAGAGTGTGTGCAAGTTTACTGAACAGCTGCTGTTTTCAAAGAAAAGGGTACGCCTTTATTGCAGTACCGCAGATCTAGGAACATATGACAGAAAATGTACTTGATGTTTCAGCAGGAAGATGGTTTATCAAAAAGAATCAAGCAAAGCTGAAGTGTTTGCTCTTTCAAAGAAATGCTGGTTTGAAGTGATCCAACTGCAATGAGGACAAATCCCATTCTCTATACTGTACATAGAATTTTATTGATGCGTTTGGGTTGAATTGAGATGTTCAACAAAATCAGGCTCTTGGCAGATTGGCATCTATTGAAGCATCACAGTGATTCTTTTGAATACACTTTGCGTTTTTGAGTTTCTTTTTAAACAAACAGTTTAAAAAACATTTCTTTCTTTGTTCTTGTAAACGTTTTCTCTTTTTGCATCTTTCAGTTCTACCACATTTGTTTTCCGTGTTCCTCTCTAGTTTTGCTTGCAGCTCTGGGCTAATTGTACAAATTTTAGCAGTAGTTTGCTGTATTTTGGTTTGTGTACTTTACCCTCAAAGTTTCCACTGAATAAAATATATCTTTTTTTCTGATTTTGTTCACTTCTCTCTGTTTCTTTTCTCTTCAGCTCTGGAAGTTCTCGTTCCCGAGGTCCCAGTGCTGGCTCTCTTTGGGTCAGACGTGATCCTGAACTGCTCATTCTCTAGTACCCCTGGCTTCAATCTCTCGGATCTGAGTGTGTTCTGGCAGCTTTCGGACACAAGGCGATTAGTTCACAGTTTCTCTCAGAGCCGTGATCAGCTCAGTGACCAGGATGAGCGATTTGCAAACCGCACCAAACTGTTCTCAGATCAGCTGGTGACTGGAAATGCCTCATTGCAGATCAATCGAGTCCGGGTGGGTGATGAGGGGATCTACTCGTGCTTCGTCAGGGTTCAAACGCATGGCAGTGCAGCACTCATACTGCAAGTGGCAGGTAAAAAGCATATAAATCTTCTATACTTGACCTTAGCATTGTAAAGCGAGAAAGGACATTTTCTAGCTTTTAAATAGACAAAAGGCCTGCTTTTGCAGCAATTCATCTAGTTAATTTATTGGATGAGCGTATGAAAAATGTCTTTATCTAACTTGGTGGTGATGTTAATGACTTCCTTGTTTACCACTGAAAAACAATAAAAAAAACCCTAAAAACAATGTAGTACTATTTAGAAGTTCCAATGAAATTTTTTTTTTTAATCTTTAACGTCATGCAATTGAATTGATCGTTAATCTGATTGAAGTGATTGCATTTCTGCTGGTCCACTGTGTTTTGTGAGGTACAGATTAAACGCAGAACTTCATGCTTCCTGCTGCTTATCAACTGTTTAAAGAAAATAATCTAAAAAGATTTTGATTAATTTTTTCCAAATCACTCTCTCGCAAACACTCTTTGCTTACTGACTGCATATGCACTTCTTCTGTGCTCTTTTATAGTCATTACTAGGCTAATAGCGCCCTCTCTGGTCGGGAACATAACGTAGGTTGTATATGAAAGTTTCCCCAGTAAATCTGTTACAACAGAACATTTAGAAAAATTGCCCGTAAGGTGACTATTTTCAGAAACATTCGCTGGTGTTGTGTGGATGGCAAAAATATTACTATTTTTGGAGTTATATCAACATCTATTTAATTGCCTTGCTATTGACGGCCCCTTTTGTTCCTGTTTTTCCATCAAAGAGTCAAATGCTTCTGTGGGGATTTGAAACCAAGCTCTTCTTGAATGAGAGTATACACAATCATTGTCTTTACCAAGCTGCATTGGTGACATTAACAAATGCCTTGTTTCCAAGACAAGCAAAATCAGAAAAAACTCCAAAAGACAACGTAACACTTTTTAGACGTTCCAATGAAACCTTTGAAAGAGGTTTGAGTATGTTCAAAAGATGTATTCTTAAATGAATATCTTAAATGAATACCATTAAATTGACTTTGCTTTTTGTAGAATTTTAGCCCAAAGTATGGTTTTTCTAGACTAATCATAACTACTGTGTGATTGAAATCCTTTACATACGTGTAGTGCTCTTAGTGCTTTTGCACAAGCTCAATGAAGGTCCTGCAATCATGCCAGTGCTCTTCTAGGATCAATATCCAGTTCTATTGATTTTCAAGGTTTTATATGATGGATGTGCACTTGGGGAGACTTCTTGCGTGTGTGTGTGTGTGTGTGTGTGTGCGTGTGCGCGTGCGTGCTGTTGGGGGTGTGTCAATGTGTGTGTTTCTTTTATGGCTCAATGCACTCACACGGTGCATCATTATTAATGATCTATAGGAGGTAGTTTCCTCTTTCCTCTTCCCTCTCTCAGTGGACTGAATTAAGTGAAATAAAAGATTAATTCTGCTTTTTGATGTCTAATGAAGATTAAACAGAAGCTTTCTTGTAGTTTGTACTGTTCTGCGTTATTATGTTGAACTCACATTCTTATTATGGACAGTTAAAGTGTTTCTAGTTAGACATTTTTCAATTAGGACCTTGAAAAAGCTTCATCTGTAATCATTATACTTGCATAAATGGGATTATTGGACAGTAAAAGAGAGGTTTATCCTCTCAAATTGAACATTTTGTCTTTGTTTTTATCCTTCCAAACTAGTTTCACTTTCCTAATGGACAAAACAGTGAGCTTCTGCTTTTAAATTTCCTCAAAATTTTAAAGAGATGAAATTGGAGGTTTATTTTTTGCAGATACTGGTCAAATAAGTCTATTATATTGAAAATGTTGATTTATTTCATTCAATCCATTTAAAAAGTGAAATGTATACATCTTATTCAATGCATACATCTGTTCTACACAGACTAATATATTTAAAGTTTGAAAATGTTAATATTATATAAAGGTTCAATGTTGCAGACACCTGGTGTCTAGGCTTGGGTGATAATACGGTATTATGGTATACCTCGACATCTAAAAATAGTAACAGTATCAGTTTCAATACTGCCATAAAAACAATGCGCTTATATAGGACACAAGGATTAAATATAATTTATTTAATATCTAATAATGCACAGCATGGAAGCAAAAGATAGAGGTGGGGAAATTCATTTGGTCAGGCCTTTTTTTCTGTCATGATTGGCAGGAGAGACACAGTGTCCACTCAAAAGGCCCCAAACTTGGGTGAGCACAGCAGCCAGCCTCGCCGCTAATACTGTTGAGTCAAATCCTGCAGGGTTTCGGTGGTCGTAATTTGGAAACAGCATTAAGGTCAGACAGGTCCATGGTCGCGGTCTGGTCCCAGTTTTTCTGGAGGTGTTTACCCCAAAAGGTGCCCTCGCTCTTCATCTGCTCTGGGTTATGCACTGTAAGGGAAGCGAGGTTGCTTAAAAGCCTGAGACTTGATGAGCGCCACCCTCCTAGCAACGCTGATTATACCCCGCATCCTATCACAATTAATTGTATTTATTAATTATTATTTTTTAGGCTCATTCATTCGTTTAATTATTTATTCATCATTGTTAATACATCAGTTGGCAGGACTCCACAACTACTGGTGTCAGCTAGTAAACTCAGAACACCTGTAGAATCCTTCACATGGAGCGTAGTTTGTAGGCTACACAACCATGGAGATGACTGCTGACTTGATAGTTGCCAAAAGGATGACCACTGACACCTTGCACAAGGTGGGTAAGAAACAAAGTTCATTGCAAATGAAGCTTGTTGTTTACAGCACATTATTATAGATGTGAAAAGATGTGTCTGGAAAAGTGTATAAGCATTGGGGATTTAGGGTAATAGCACAGCTGCTGGTGTTTGTCCACTGTGTTTTCTGAGGCTCAGGTTTAAAGCAGCACTTTATTCTTCCTGCTGCTTACCAACTTTATGTAGATGCAGACTTAATTTTCCCACTTCTATTTGATGTGCTAAATGTATAAAATAAAAATTCAGTAATTAGCTTTTCTTTGAGGTTTGGACATTCACTTACATGCAAATGGAAATAATTACAGAACATTTTGCAAAATTGGCGGCAAGGTAACCATTTTCAGAAACATTAGTTGTGTTGTGTCGATGCAAAAATCTGAGATTTTTCATTTCTTGTTTCCCATATTCTTGGAGACATTTTTGGGGGCCTCAAAACCCAATAATTGAAAAGACACTTTATTTCTTTATTTAGTCTCGTCTTGGTGCTAAAAGTCTGTGTCCGTGAACAGAACTATGTGGTATGTATAATTAAAAAATGTGCAGTGCAATGTCAATGGTGCAATTCTTTGCAGGAATAATGCAAAAGGAATCAAGAAGAATTAAAGATCTCTCTCTTGTTTTTCTCCAGCTCCCTTCTCTCGTCCAGTCCTCAGCTGGGACTCTGGTTCAATCCTGAGACCCGGAGAGTGTGTGGCACTAGTATGTGTGTCCTCCGGAGGTTTTCCCGAGGCAATCGTTGAGTGGTCGGATGGTGCGGGGCAAAACCTAACCCAAAATGCTTCGGTTTCCAATCTGGCAGATGAGCGAGGGCTTTTCAGTTTGCAAAGCGAGCTGAGAGTGTGTGTGCACGAGAACACACTGGATAATCAGAAAAACACTTATACATGCAGAGTCTCGAACCCCCGACTTGGGAGAGAGGAGCAGGCCTCTGTCTCCATCACAGGTGAGAGTTTTTGTGAGATAGCAGCAGGCCTCAATGTGCATAACGAATTAGAGAAAGAGAGAGAGTGCCTGTGTGTGTGTGTGTGTGTGTGTGTGTGTGTGTGTGGGTGTGTGTGCGTGTGTGTGTGTGTGTGAGAGAGAGAGAAACTGTGACATCCCATAATGATTTCAGTTGTGACATCAGCTCATGAGCTTTGGGAGAGCCGCCACAGCAGCATTGCCATGGCTACATTGTTCAGTGCACAATCACCATGGCGACATCACTGGCATCAGGAAGACAAGACTGCTCCAAATTTTGATTCTTTTTAAAGACATCTTTTTGCAAAATCACATTGTTTAGTAGTTTATCATTGTTTATGTTTATATTGATTAATTCTACACCCGCTTTTGAACTCTGAACACCCTGGAAAGGCACTTAGTCCATGACTAATAGCCACCCATCAATCAGACATGCATGTTTTGTCTGTGGCTGGTAGCCACATTGCCCAGAGGCACTCTAAACATGTCAATGGCAATGAAGAGACTGTCAGGCTTGCTTTCCAGTGTGGGTTTGGTTCCAATTGATAAAGTTGAGTTTAATTGCTGTTTAACTGTCATTTAATTGCTCTTTAACTGTTGGAAGTTGGATGATAACCAGGATTTCTTCTCCTGAAAAAAGAGGATAAGAACTAAGAAGGGAGGATGACCTTTGATTGGACGAGCTGGCAGGCGTTTGCGCATTAAAACGTATATTGCATTTTGCTTTAAGACGGAAGTAAACATTCAGAACCTAGACATCCCTTGGGGACTCTGAGAAGATATTTTAGATGCATGAGGACCCATTTTAATATGCTGTGTGCATCCAGAGAGATCTATGAGTGATGCCAATAGACCTCTCTGTGCAGAAGGTATTATTGCATCAAAAGCTAAAAATAAAGATTAGGATAATCAGAATGAAAGTGACAAGATTGAGTCCACAGATGATTCTTACCAAATGCTATGGGAAAGTAGGTACCATCTGTCCACAAACTCTTTATTTTTGAGATTTTGTGGTTAATTCAATCCTGGTCGCGCAGTTGTTTGCTATAGTATAGACTTGGTCAATAATAATTACCAGCATGTTGAGTATGCAGCAGCTGTTGTAAACAAATTCAAATCCTTTTTCATATCAAACAATGTCATCGGGATCCCTCGAAAACACACACACACGCGCACACACACACACACATGTGTTTGCTAACAAGCTAACAGGGTGTGATTCGTAAAGCTCACACACACATTAGATACCTCGGCAATGACTAAACCAACAACTGGTATTTATTTAAAAAAAAAAAGTTATTAAAATTATTGGTTTTATCTTTGCTCAGGGGCCCAGGTAAACTCACTTATTGCAGCGTTGATACAATTTATAGATGACTGTTATTGTAAAAAAGATACATTAATTAATTAATGTTTTGTAGCAAAATCAATTATTAAATAACACATTTACAGTAAAAAAAAAGAAAAAAATCTGTCTTGCCATCACTAAAGAAAGTAAAATATCATAAATGCACAGTTAGGCTGTTAGTGTTAACAGTATGGCAGGCCATCAACAATGCATGAAAATCAGTGCAGTATGGAACAATTGATTGAAAACAAGCTAACGCTAACCAAATAAGCCAAATATCTTGCTATAAATAATTGTATTAATTTTTTTAATGGTAGAAGTTTAAATAAGCTTCTAAAATGGTACCAAATAAAGTCATGTGTGGCAAATCCAAGTGTGTATATGTGCGTTATCATCCTGTCATCTGCTCGTACCAGTAACGATCTTCTAAATTGGTACCTGACAGAGTGACTGCAGGGTGAAGTGAGAAAACTAGGCATTAAGACACACGTACGCATGCACATGGCAGGACTGAAACCATTTATTAGTCCTAGCACCCTACACCTCACAGTTTTATATTGGCTGTAATTATCAGATGTGTCGCTCACACACTCTCACACAACTAGAGAATTGTTCATTTGTGTTACTTTCTGTAAAAAAGGATTTGTTACAACTGAACTTCTCCAATTTAGCTGAAGTGAATTATGGTGAGTCATATTCCAGCAAACTAAATTGTTCTGAACTGAAGTAATCTTATTTATCTGAAGCAAATCTCATTTAGCTCAATGTAATAATGTTGAAACATTGACTGAAACTGAAATTCATCCTACTTACCTACTTACTAAAATCAAGCGACTTGCAAAACGTCAGATTTCCATTATTAAATTAGTAATACTATTAGGCAACTTACAAAAGTAGAATTTTTTTTTTTTACTAAAGTAGGTTTAAAAACACATTAAATCTTAGGGTTGGGAATCTTTACGATCCGATTCAAAAATGATTCTCAAATCAAAGTATGCTTCCTTCGTTTACATTTAAAGTAAAGAATTTTGTGAAAATGTGAAAACCTTTCAAGCTGAGCTGCAACAGCCATTTTAGAGGCGTTGTCACCAAAACCAAGTATTTCTTCGCAATTGTTAAATCTGAGCTGTTGTCTCAAGTGTTGTGACACGTTTATGTTTCCTGCACAATCTCACGATTTGATAGAATGCAGAATAGATTTGGAATCTTTCCGAATGGATTCAGAATCATTAGAGGAATAAATCGTGATCCAACCCCTACAAAATATACAGAGATTGGTGCAGCAACATTGGTGTCTTGGTGTGTGATTTAACATTTTTATTACACTTTTCCTTTTCTTAAGGCTTCCAAAAATTAGATATTATTATATTAGATTAATAATAATAATAATAATTCAAATTTCTTAATTTTATCATTGTACATTTTTTTTTGTCCAAATCGTTGTGCTTCACATACACACCCTGATGAATTAGAAAATGAACCTGCTTGTTCCCTTTCGGGCGGTCTCATGATCTCCAGCTCACATCGGGCGAGAGGCAGGGGGAACCCCCTGCGCAGCTCTCCAGGGCAACACACACCTAAGGAATTAAATGAACCTATCCACATGTTTTTGAAGTGGTGGGGGAAACCAGAGGAGTAAGAAAACATCTTCCAGGAAGATCATCAGTGAGTCTCAAACCGGCAAACTTCTCACTGAAAGGCCACAGTGCTACCCACTGCGCCATTCGTGCCTCCTATTTGAGTTTAACTTTTAAGATATTGACAGGTTTTAATTTTTAATTGCACTTTTTATATTGGAGTACACCCAACATTTTGACATTTATACAAAACTGTAGTTACAATGATTACTTTACTGCTTGAATAATATAATTATATAAAATAAGTTTTTAGTGGTCTTTGAACAATCGAACAGTGCGGCTACAAAGTTATAGTTGTAAAACGTTCATCCTGAGCTAAAATTTGTCATGAGGTTCCAAGACATAGGACAATGTTCTTAAGTAGAATTTTAATTATTTATTATTACTACTTGTTTGGGTGCCAAACTCACAATAGCAGGGTTATCATGTTGACATTTCCATTTATTCAATTTACTTCATAAAATACAAAACTTACAATTGTAAAAATTATTTAAAAAAAAAAAGTTTTATTAATGATTTTCTATTTTCGGTGCCCCTTTTTTCTTGGAGTTTGCCTTGTCAGAATATCTTCCCCGGTTTTCTCGTCTATTCTGTCTTTGTGCGTGTTGGTGGAAGGGTGGGGGTGTTTTAGTAATCCCACTGACGCTCGGGCCATTTCAATGCATTATGAGTGTGAAATACTGAAGGAACATTTGAAGCATGTGCATTTGCCTAGCTCCAGGACGAGGCTTTAATCTCATCAGAGCTGATACTCTTTAATCTCACTGCAGTATTTAACACAGCATCACACAATACACTGAAACGCGCATACGCACACACACACACGCACACACACACACACACGCACACACACACAAACAAGCATGATTTCTGATCTGTCCTGACCGCATATTCTGCTCTTTTGCTCGTTTGCATGTAGGCAAGCTGTTAAACCAAAGAAAGGATTTAATGCAGGGAGGATCCCTTCCAAAGATACGATTCCAGCTCAACTTTGTCTGCAAGATTAACTTAGAGAACATGTAAACAAACAGCACATTACACGTGAAGTCTTAAGTTGTAAGAATGGAACTAGCACATTTCTTTTTTTTCATCCCAAGAGATCCATAACAAATTGATTTTGTATTTGCTAATTGCAAATAATCTTCACATATAGATAATTAGAATATAGCATTCTAACATTCTAAAAACTCTACTAATCCAGTCGATTCATGCAGTTTTTAAAACGAGGATTTAACATTGAAGTTTGCAAAATACAGGCAGCTATGTTTGATGATCAAATAGAAACAAAAACACAGTCCTCGCCTCAGCTGCCATTATGCTTGTGTTTTCAAGAGCATGATGACAATGACAAACCCTACTTCCAGAGATCAAAAAAGATTAATGCAGAGAATTTTAAAGATGATTCTTCCAAGACAGCAAAAAAAAAAAATAAAAACATTTTCAAAATAACCGGGTACAAGTAATACAGTAAACTTTTATTCACCTGGTTTTCTATTTTGTATGAATGAGTGTATGAAGTAGATTGAATTGCGTCTCAACTAAATAAGACACAAAATAAATTTGAGTTTACATGACGCATCATTTGGTCTTGAGTTTTAAATTGTAATTAATTTCCTCAACTGCGATGGACTGGTGACCTGTCCCCGCCTTTCGCCTAATGTGCGCTGGATATATATACCAGCAGACTCCTGTGATCCCAAAAAGGGATTTGCGGGTTGGAAAGTGAATGAATGAATGAACTGTTGACTTTGTTACCTAGTGCTATGCAAATACAGTTAAGAATTAACCCCAAATTCCTGATTAAATTATCTCATCCTTCCAGAGAATTAATAAAAATCAATACCAAATCTACCATGAGCTAACTTCCTTATACCAAATTGACTTACAACTTAGTGGGGGAAATGTCATTGAGAGACAGTAATGTAAAATGTAAACTATTGCTCGATCAAAAGACATGCTTATAATTTCTTCTGACACAAGAAGAGCATTAATCCAGTATATCACCACATATTACCAAAGCCTGAACTAATATTGTATTGTATTGCATTGCAAAGCTGCAAAATCAAACTGTCTTTGGGAAGTGTTTCTTGGGTATTAATTGTTTGCCAAAAATCCCTTAAAGTTTTTCTAACTGCAACTAAAATGTGGTGGTTTTGGAGAACTCCAGCAGAATGTTGAAGTCATGCTGAAGAGAGCGACTGGCAGGGAAAAAGCAGCAGCTTGGTTTTTGTCATGTTGAGCTGTAAATGATGAGTCTTCATCCTTACCGAGGTGCCATTCAGACAGTCTGTTATGTGGGTTGTTAGTATCGACGCTGCAGAGTGTGGAAAGTTAGCTCAGGGAATTATTAAAACACATAAATAAACACACATCTATTAAATACATACACGCACATGTTGATGTTCAGAAAAGGAATTTGCGTATGAGATTAAGCGCAAAGTCGACTCACCCCTCACACAAAAATAGCGCTGTGGTTGATTGAACTGGGCTTAAATTAAACTCGCATGAGCTTTCAGTTGTAGAGTGAACACCAAACTAAAACATGTCTAGCGAGAGCAATAAGTTCAGTAAGTCATGTCAAGATGCGACCAAGGTACAGGTGGTCAGTTGCTTTGGTCGGTCTTTGTAATGCAAGTATTTCACAATAATGTAGTAAATATAACACGAAGATTCCCAGAATGTATAATTTTGTTAAATTCAGTCATCGATAATAATTGGCACCCCTGTTTAAGATGTGTTAAAAGCGTGTCAAATAAATGAAGTTTTCATTCACAAAAGCATATCGTCACATTGAAAATTTCAGAAATGCATATTAAGTGAATTTTAAAGGGAAATGAAACCCTTGACTAGCAAATAATTATTTTTCTTAAAATAAACTGTTCCACAAATATTGGCATCCCTACCAAATGCTAGAGAATAAATGTATTCGAAGCTTTTCCGTCATTTCTACAGTAGTTTACAAAGTTGATCAGAATAACTAGGAACATTTATTTAGTAATTGATCACTTCCTGCTTCCCTGGGGTATAAATGTGACGTGACGCAGAGGGCATTTCTCTTTTCCATTTTTCAACATGGGAAAATAAAAGGAACACATCATTCAAGTGAGGCGAATGTGTGTCGACCTTCACAAGTCAGGCAGTGGGTACAAGAAAAGTCTCCAAAACCGCCATCAAACGCTATTTACATGCCAACAAGCTCTTTGGCATGCAAGGAACAAACCTTTTTTCAGTCACATCCTTTGGAGTTTGCTAAGCACTATTGAAGCTTCAACTGGGACGATGTTCTTCGGTCAGATGAAACCAAGATAGAGCTTTGGCAATAAACACTCTAAGTGGGTATGGCAGAACACAAAACAGCAGTATGCAGAACAGCACCTCATACAAACTGTGAAGTATGGGGGAGTATTTGTGATGATATTTAAAAATAAATAAATAAATAAATGGTATGCTTTAATAGATAAGATTTCTTTTTATAAAAAAAATTGGTACATGAAATTAAATGGTCCCCTTTTATTTCCTTTTTACAATGTTGTGATGAATACGTTTATTACGACTTCAATACCTACTGTAACCATGGTACAACACTTACGGGTCAAGTTTAGGGTGGGGGGTATTTTATGTATTATTTATTTTATTTTAATTATTGTTCTTTTCTTGTCATGTATATCAAAATGTTTTAAGACGTAAAAGTTGTATGTGTTTGTGTATTAGGACTGTGCAATATGGGCCAAATAATCATATTGCGATTTTTTGAATGTTATTTTTCTTTTCCCAAAAGACATTCTACATACATTCTAAACTTTTCAAAAACTGTAATAAATTGTCAGACAACATGAAAAAATTAAAGATCAACTAACCTGAATTCCAAGCAAAACAATGACATATTAAAATCATGCGCACAAGAACGTATTCTGAATAAAAATCTAAATAAATTAACAGATAAAATTGCAGCCTTATGCAGTTTAGAAATTGCATGTGTTTAAATCACTATTTTCTTGCGATTAACTGCACAGCCCTATTGTGTGTATCCAAAAACTAATTACAAGTAACATGCTTAAACATAAAAGCTGGTTTTACAAAGTATTAAACGTCAGGGGTGCTAATAATTTGATTTAAATTAATTATTTCTTAATGTGGATTTTTTTTTTCCCATTGAATAAACGCACATGAATTAAAGATTCACATTTCCTTTTTTCATCAAATGTGGTCCTAAGTTATTTCTTAGAATGTGTTGTGATTTTTTTAGAAGCTAAAAAACACAATTTAACTCGGGGTAGCACTGAAATCCAGACCAAAAAAAAAATTACAAAAACTGTTACATAGAAAGTATTTAAAATCTCAAAGTGAGAAATGTTTCGTGATGCAAATACCTTTTTGAGAGCATCACGTTAGTTTGTAACTTCTGCTGCTACGATGCCTTGCTGATCTTTCTGGGTTTAATCTATTGCATGCTTCTTTGTTTGTGTGGCAGCTGTGTTCGTGAGAGTCCAAAATAAGTTTGAAAAATGAGAATGTGACGGAAGCTTTAATGGTCAGAATCTGCTCATTTGTGCTGTGATGGCAAAAACTGTGAAAGAGTGTCTGAGTGAGGTATGTGAATAAATAATACACAGTTTGTCTGAAAGATGGAGCTTCGCAGGGAAACTGTTGAAGGCCATTAGCTTTAATTGAGAGAGGATCTGTCAGAGAATGAGTGCGAACCAAGGCCTTCGGTGATGTTATAATAAATAATGAAAACTAAAGAATAAAAAGAGTCTCATCTGCATTTCAGCATCAGTGAACTAGCTCATGTAGCTCGCTCTCAGTGTATGTATCTTTCACAGAACGAGTATTTTGAGCTACGGAATACATGAGTGTTCACATAAATGTTCATCTTTGAATAATTGAACATACATATGCATCATAGTTATGCTATGCATAGTATGTTTTCATCAGTGTATGGCAAGGGAGAGAGGGGATGTATGGGGGGCATGAGTGGGCAAATGGAGGAGTGTAGAAATCGATAGCTGCATCTCTTCCAACATCTTAATGTCAGTGCTGATGGGAAGCTGGGAACACAATCACACATAGATGCACTGCCATATTTGTACACAGATTGCATCAGCTGCACCTCTCTGTTCAACAAATATTTTGTATACATCTTTTATTATTTAATTATTAGTCCATTTTTGATTTGTAATAATATGTCTCATTAGCAGTGAAAAATACAGAGTTTCACTGGGAATCAGATGTTTCCCAACTTAGAATTTGCAGTTAATGCGCGAGACATGATTTTGAGCAAAGATATTCTTGTCTTAATGTTAGGGGTGTAACGGTTCACGGGGATGTATTGAACCTTTTCGGTGCGGCCTGTTCGGTTCGGTACACTTGCGTACAGTTTCGGTATATTTTTTTTAATTAAATAATATAAATTTATTATTAGCGCGATATTAAGCGCAGCGGAACAATGTTCCTAGGCGAGTTTCAGGGATTGACGAGTGGATAAATTTTAAGTTGTATGCCGACATTGTTCCACGGAGATCGGGCAGGCAACACATCAACATTTTCTACTGCTGGAGATATTGTCACTGCAACCAGATCTGTGCTCTCTTCAGAAAATGTGGAGAGGTTAATCTTTTTAGCCAAAAACTTAAAACTTGAATAGTTAGTTTTGTTGATATATAAACTGAAGCTGTTGCTAGTGTTAAACGTTTTCAGGTCCTAACTAGTTGCAGTATTTCAAAATGTGTATTTTTTTATAAAGAGTGCAATTTATTTAAAATATCACCCAAATGTGTCACTTTTATTTATTTTATGCAAGAATTCTATTGTGTATTGGCAGCTTTTAAAAATAAAGATTTTGAAAGTTCTTATTGTTTTGTACCGGAAAATTAACCGAACTGAGCTCTCCAAGACACTGTACCGAACCGAATACGATTTTAGCGTACCGTTACACCCCTACTTAATGTGTGTACTATCTTTGCCCTTTCAACTATATGTTTCTTTCTGAAATGTTTTGTCAAAATTGAGTTAATCGCACATTTTGATTCTTTGACATAAGCACAATATGTTTTGAAAAGCTTTTTAGATTGTAAAAAATCTATCTATCTAGGGCTGGGTGATAAACTGATTTTATCGATTTACTTGACTGTAGTTTACATGGATGTAAAATTAACTTTATCTTTAACATATTATGCAAGACCTGCCCCATTTCAGTAGAATATTTGCTCTGAGCTCCCGTAGAATGTGTGCAGCTCAACTTCAACCCATATATTAAGATACACAACCAATGGCATTAAGCGGCATAAGAGTTTTAACAGAGCGACTCCTGCTTTATTAGTATTAACAGTACTAACAGTAATGTAATCGAAACTCATAATGTATCTTAAAAAGAGAGACCCAAAGACCAAACTGCTCTTTAACCTCCTCAGTTCTGCATCTCCAGTCCATTTACACCCCTCTTTTACCCTCTTTTCCTCACAAAGTTCCTTAGACTCTTCTTCTAGTTGCATTTATTTAATACATCTTTTTGAGCAATTAAACATCTGCTAGTTACAGCCATGGGCGATCTTTTGCTAAATACTGACACCTATTGTCAAAACAAAAGATTTTGAATAGCTTGGTTGGCTTGTGTGGTTTGTGTGGAATGGGTATGGTAGGGGCCCAAAATTGATAATACAAATACTCATTTTAAAAGTAATCATTTGTTTAACACTCAAAATGCCATCCACGGAGAACATCTTAAACGCAACAAACATATATTTGATGGGGAAAGGGATTCATTGAATCAAGAACTTATTCAGGTGAAGCAGAGATCACATGCTCTTAAACAGAGTCAGCACTGGTTGAAGAGAACAAGGAGTTCAGCTCAATTCAGAAGGGTGACATTCTTTCTCCAGCAAAACTGAAGAACTCTTAGGTTGTAAAAAAAGCCTGTAGTCACTCATCAGGTTGTGTTTGAAGAAGAAGAAATAAGCTAGGTTTTTAAAAAAAAAGTCAGGTAAAGTATTATATAATAAGATGACGAAGGCAAGAATAATGGAGATAGAGTATAATGTTCTAAGTAGGATATGATGACAATATAAAATAAATTTTTTGAGTGGGGTATCTGGTTGACGCTCTTTCATTGAAATTTCATGAAAACCATGGTTCTATATATATATATATATATATATATATATATATATATATATATATATATATATATATATATATATATATATATATATATATATATATATATATATATATATATATATATATATATATATATATATATATATATATAAAAAATTTTCACATTTTCTTTGCAGTGTAGGTATTTGCACTCATCCAGAACTCTGATGAATATGTCCAACACAACTCTGGTTCTATTAAGAGCTGCTTTATTGATCCTGAGTGGGCAAGATGAGGAGTGTGTGAGTGGTTGTGTTTAGCACTGTTAACATGGCCTTTGAGCTATGAAAATGCTCTACAAAACAGTCCAATTCTCCATTTCTTTCTTGCTTCATTATGATTACTTGTACACAAAAGTGCAGATAAATATATGGCTACATGACAAGAGACAGTGTTTTAGCTCAATAGAGGCTTGTAGACACTGAAGCAGAAACACCTTCTAATCTACAGTTGAGTGTAAAAATGTTACGTGTTCTATGGCTTTGTAATGCATCTGATGTGGCATCAACTCCAATTATCTAAAAAGTATCACTTATGGTGACCAATGTTTCACTACTTTTTTTTGAAGAGCAAAGAGAAGAAAGCACATCTTCAGATGCGGCCCGTTTTGGCTAATCCTTTCCCTGATGCTTTTCTATTGTTAACACTGCTAATCTGAATTCACTGAGATACCTTGGTGAAGGCAAGGACAATAAAGGGAAGATAAACAAAATGAACAGTCTTTAAAATGCCATGGAGCTAAGGGGAAGGCTGTTGGCAGCATTCCAATTGTTTTTTTTTTGAGGACAGGGGTAACTCAGACACGCAGTACTGTCATTGACTCAAATAGGGAGATGATGATACATCTGTCTGCTGTTTTTAAGGATTCAAAGGCCTGTATTTGGTATTCTGCTTAAACATTTTTAACACATTGTTCAAAGCTTTTTGTTGAATTTTTGCTGGTGTGTAATATTTATGTACCAATAACCTTCAACAGGAGATTTTCTTAGCGATAGACCCCCTTTTTTGGCAAACGCTCATTTTCCATCCCCTTTTTAATCTCTAAAAAGTCTACAGTTTCAGATTTTATAATCTGTCTAACCATTTTCCAGACACAAATGTCCTTATAGCATCGATCATTGAACTTGATTCACTTCGATTTCTTATTTATAGAAAAGTTTATACTTTAAACTTAACTATTTTAGAGAGGTATTGAACTAAAAAACTTCAGAGAAGACAATGAAATGGTATATGTTTATTGATTTAATTATTATGTCAGAGGGGATGCATAGTGGCGCAATGAGTAGCACTGTGGCCTTCCAGTTAGAAGATTGCTGGTTCAAAGCTCATCTGTGACCTTCCTGGGAGGAGTTTGCCTGTTCTCCCCGTGCTTGCGTGGGTTTCTTCCGGGTACTCCGGTTTCCCCCACTATCACAAAAACATGCGGTTAGGTTCATTGAAAAATCCAAATTCCACTTAGGTGTGAATGTGTGAGAGAATGTTGCCCTGCGATTTGTGCTGGAGATAGGCACTGGCAGACCCCCGTAACCCCAAAAAGGGAATAAGCGGGTTAGAAAAAGAATTCATGAATATTAAGTCAGACTGGAGGGTATTTCCTAACAATATCAGACTTTAATATTGATTATACAGTCTTTTAGGGTTTTAAATTGTGGTATTGATATGGTTTAAATGTAAAAACTCACCCATGCGATGTCCGATCAGGTTCAAATTTGCCATGTGAGAGACCCATCATAGAGACCCCCCGATGTCCGCTAGAGACCTCCAGCTATTTGGCAATGTGACTGGTGAAATTAAATACCAGGGATCAACCTAATGGTATAAGCAATGGTAACAGAACCCCGCAGTCAGCGAATTCTCATGGATTGACCTGATAACATTTTGAAGCTGGGATCCACAGGATTATCAACCCTACAACGATCTTCTGTTTGGGAGCAGAAGCTTTCGCCCTGAGCATTTCCCCTCTAACACTAGCACCAGCTACAGGAAAGTGGTTGGACGTTTTTGTAATATTTATTATACTGATGAAGAAAAGGGCTTAGTGGGTTTCCAGGTGTGTCCATCTCTGTCTTGCCATCTTGTGCACGATGGAACGATGCCAGAAGTGCCATAGTTGTAATTTGGAGAACTGCTAAAAAGATTAAAAAAATGGTAAAACACTATGTTTTATCTTGGGGAGTATGAAGGATGAGGAAACAATGCGGTGTCCCTTTAAGTCCTGCAAGAATAGAATTAGCTTGAATTTATCTGTACCCAAGAATATTGATCAGCCAATGAATTTAAACATTTTTACCAGTGTACGTATGATCACACATAAATGACCCCTGTTACACCACCATATAGCTCCCAGTGTATGTTGTACGGTATAAAACTGCCATCCGGAGGTGTAAAATATATAATTATATTTTGTTCCATAAAAGAGTTAGCTGTATATTTGTCCTTGTGTGTCTCTACGAGTCTGTGGAAGATGAATAAGGGCTGGCAGAGGAAGATGATGATGGTGATGAGAGAGATTTATATATGAAGGATATTTCTATAACAGAGACACACACAGACCATTACACAAGCGTAAGAGAGAAATATGAGCTTGTGTGTGTTGAGGGAAAACATAGCTGATTCGCTGGACTTTTACAACATCCGTCTTCATCAGGAATCTCTCTCAGTCGGCAAGAGAATCAAGAGGGAAAATCCATACGGAGAGAAAAACAATATCTAGATCATCTAGAGAAAAACTGTAACCCTGTTAGTGTAAATAAATAGAGTGACCTTCTTCCATTTCCTTTTATTATGAGACTAAACAAGTCATGGAAAAGAATGCTTTTAAATGAAATGCAGAGGTCACCCAGTCGTGTTTTCTGACTAATAAAACTTTCCATTGTAGACAAAACTCAACTGTTCCTTCTTTATTTAATTAAAATATTTTAGTTTGTTTTCAGTCTTTATTAATCACAGCATGTTTGATTGCTCACACTTTATTCTTTACAAGTTTCTTCTGACACACCATCGTGTCTGTTAGGTCTGACAAAGTGAAATTATAATGTGATTATCCAGCGCTCTTGGGTTTTAAACACTACCTAAGCACATCTACCACTAACAGAGTGTCCGCATCATCCATTTCTGTCCTAATTTTCTCTTACAGCTCAATGTGTTGGCACTGTTTTAGCTCGAAGATGGAGATAAATTGGCTCCTCGTGGTTCTGAAAGGCCCTGAGCATCTGTGTATGGTGTAATATTGTATGATTTAAACTCTCTCTGACCTTCTGTAATGAGCAGCAAGTTGAACTGATAGGTGTGCGTGTGTATGTGTACGCAGCATGCTATGTCTAGGTTTTGTGAGCTGAAAATAAAGAATTAAATGGCACTGGTTGTCTGCTCCTGACTCGTTGACCTTTAAGAGATATCTTTAAATAGATGGGTAAAAAATTAATTGCTGAATTAAGATACAAAAATCCCATTATGACACAGTTATCGCCCACCCATAATTACACCTCAAGTGCTGCAATATGTTCATGATCAGCTCAACTCAGTGTGTGTGTGTGCGTGTGTGTGTGTGTGTGCGTGCGTGTGTGTGTGAGTGTTTTAAGTGCTGTCAAAATTAACGTGTACTCATGCGATTAATATTCAACATGCAATTAACCCGTTTGAAGGTTTTTTTTTTTATTTCCGTGTGTTCAACGTGCAGAGAAGTATGGATTAGACAAAGAAAGGACTTGTTCATGCCTTTATTTGCTGCCTTTTTGCTCGTTTCATGGTTTTCCCTGTGTATTTAGTTCCGTCATGTAAACTTAGTTCGGTCATGTGATCGCTCATTTGGATTTTCCACATGTGTTTCCCGTCCTGTCTGGCTTTCTAATTAGTTTCATTACCCTCCAGATGTTTTGTGTTGTCCTGTGTATGTGAGCTTGGGACAAAATCATTGTTGAACACTACAGATAAAAGTCACCCAATGCAAGCCTTCCGTGTGACCGAGTTTGTGAACAAAACCTGGTCGTTCGTTCATTTAGTTTAGTTTGTTCCTCCTCCTTTGGAGAAGTCTTATGTTCTTCAGGTTTTCGTGTTTATATTACTTGTTTTTGTTATTGCTATAAAATGGCTTTCAAGCAAACTGTTAATTTGGAGGATTTTCATGGTTTACTGCAGTTATATTGTTTACATGAGAAAATCTGCGTTTCAAGTTAAACAAAAATTTCAGTAACCAATTAAATTTTGAATTCTTGAACAATACATTAAATATTTCAATTTTACATTTACACATCCAAAAAAGTTTAGATGTTGTTATCATTCCGTCATTATTTTCTGAATAAATGGTTAGTAAATCCATGAAGATTTGCCAACTTCTAAGATAAATCAACTTTTGCGCATAACTGTATAACTGGATTCCATCCTAATTGCAAGTCTTTTTTTTTTTATGAAAACAACGCTCTCCCTGTTTTGACTTGCTTATTTATCTCCATGCCAGGTTTTGTGTGTGCTTTGTGCTATGGTTGCTGGATATCATGTCAGAGCTACCCTGGGAAATAAGTAATTTTATTGATTTTTTTTTTTGAAGCTTGTCTTGGTTTCCGCATGCAATGTAGAACTCAATGATGTTGAACCTCTGGGGTGAAGCTGTAGCTGGAGAATTTTTTTTTTATTTATTTAAGTGTAGTTCATGTGGCATGTTTTATATATTTGATATTATTCACATGATTTTAAAATGCTATTTCCCTTCAGGTCAGCCTGCGGTCTTTCCTCCAGTGGCACTCTGGATCACTGTGGCTCTGGCCGTGTGCTTGCTAGGTCTTCTTGTGGCTCTTGCTGTCGTTTGTCGAAGGAAAATCAAGGAAAGCTGTGAGGAGATGAGAGCAGGTAAAAGAACAATGAGGAAAAAAATGGAGGAAACTAGTAGCCAATGACCTACATCTTTGGCAAATAGACATGTCAGTGAAGTCAACGGCTTGCATTTTAAAATATCAGACCTGAAAATATAATATTATATTTTTATAAATGGGACATTTAACAGGAAAATTTTGAGAAAATTATTAATAAGTCTGGGTCAATCTATCATCTGTTCATCCATTCGTTCATTCATTCAGTTGAAGCACAGAATGACTAATTGTGTTGAACAGAAATCGAATTGGTATCAAAATTGTGTAAAAGGGGTAAAACTGATAAACCAACCAAAATTTTCCTTAAAATTTAGCAATGATCTGAGTAATAATTAGTGGCAGGACCCGAACCAGCATTTAATGATGGATGGAAAGAGAATAAAGAGATAAAGAAGATGCAGAAAGGGGTATTAATGAACATTTATTTCCTCTCTAATGAGAAGTGTGAGTGTATGAGAGTAGAACAGACATTTAAATAAAGGTCAGGCAGCATCACTAGGACCCCTGGGTTTTTAAAAATACATCTTCCACTGGATTATTTCAGCACAATCAAGCCAGAAAGTAAATATATCTGTCTGTGCAGTGTGACCCTAATAAAGAAAGGGAAAAAAAGTAAAGGAAAACTAGTGGAGGAGGGAGTGGGTTGAACACACTGCTTCTAGTGTGTTTTGGGCTGAGCAGTGATGTGTTTATATAACTACACATTCAAAATGATTATATACAGTATGCAAATAGAGTGAAGGAGGAAGGCAGCAAGAAGAGAGGAAGGAACTTACTTTCTTTTCCTGTTACTTCCTCCCTCTCTTACTCTCTCCTTTCTTCCTTCCTTATTAACCCCTACTTTACTTTGTTTGATTCTTACCTTACTTAGTTTCTCCTCTTACTTATTTTCAGTCTGTTATTAACTTCCTTCCTTCCTTCCTTCCTCTTGTACTTTCTCTCTTTCATTCCTTACTTACTCTACATACTTACATCCTTGATAACTTTATGCTTTCTGTCCTAATGTATTTCCCCTCTTCCTTCTTCCTCTCTCCTTTCCTCCTGTACATATCGACATGCTATTATTTTGAATTTATGTTCTATAAAACATGAGAGAGAGAGAGAGAGAGACAGAGAGAGAGGGAGAGAGAGGTATTTATTTGACATATATTTTTAAGTCTTCTTTTTGTTTTAGTTTTGGATTTCTAATTTATTAGTTGTATTATGTGTATTTATTATTACCTTTTTATTGGGGCTGGGAATTTAACGCGTTAATTAGATTAATTAATCACAGAAAAAAATAACGCGTTCATATTTTTAACGCAATTAACACGCCCCACCCCCTACAGATCTGTAACTACACATTGTAGAGCTGCAGCAAGCTAGTAACAAAACTAACAAGATGCCAAATGAAAAGGACGAAGAACAGCATGGCCGGCTAAAGGGCCATTTTAAATACAAAAGAGATGCTAGTGGAGAAGCATGTTTTAGCGAGCTCGATAGTCACCTCACCCCCTGCTGCGACAGTCAGCAAGCACCACCAAACGATGCTGACTGATACAAGTGACCGCAAATTAAGTAATTCTACATCGCAATCATTAACAAATGCGATATCTAAATGGATTGCAATAGACTGTAGACCTGTTAATGTTGTGGAAGACAAGGGGCTTGTGGATGCATTTCAAATCGCTGCCTCCGACCCAACACACTGCCGTCAAGATGCACAGTAGTTTCGAGAATAAATCAGCTGTATGACACCGAAAAAATATCAAATCGGGACAGCTTAGCTTTAACCAGAGATCACTGGACGTCTATCAGTAATCACAACTATCTAGGTGTTACTGCGCAAGTCATTGATTGTAACTGGAAACTTATGTCCTTCACGTTAACTGTGGTGAAGTCAATCACACGGCACTATTCTGAGGTTCGTTGTCAATAATAAATGGTAAAATTCAATAGTTTATTGAGCAGTTGAAGGTTGAACTCTATTCTGGGTTTTTCAGATAATTCCTTTTCTCGTTACAGAAGAAGAAGCCAAAGAACTCGAGGAAACTAAAGTATTAGAAGAAGCCAAAACAGGTGAGTTTATGCAAATATTTTTGGGCAATTTTTACACTTCTGGTTACCATTTTTCAACTTACCAAAATACTCATTGATTTTAGTGTTTTCATAATAAAAAGTATTTAAAGTTAAATTGAGGGCATTTTATTAGAAATATTTATTACTATGTCACATTGAATGACATGTAGAAGGAGCACGTGTCACTAATCAATACATCTAACCATTAGGCCAGTTCTCCCTTGTAAAATGCATCTGAGCTTCAACCTTCCTTCCACCCCAAAACCTCTGACTTGGTGGGGTACAACACAGATCCATGTCCGAAAGCTTTGCCTTGTACATTTGTACTCACCACTCTGTGCTCAACTGCAAGCCAAGCCATGGTGGCGAACTCGTGATGTTCAATTTTTTAAAAGAGATTTCACAGTCTCCTGGCTGCATGTGGTGGACAGATCAATATATCAGTTTTTTTAACACATTAAATATTACTTGCAATTGAAAACTTGGAATTTTCGGATATACATTTTGTACGGAGTTGTGGGAGTTCTGACGGTGGGAGGCTCGAGTAACAGAAATAACAAAGACTTTGCAGATGTAACAAAAATGTCATTTTATTGGTGCAGAAATCCCAGAAAAAAAACTCCCCAGAAATAAAACATCCAAAAAAGCACGAGAAAGACACGACAATATTAACAGCTACTTGCATTTGACAATAACAACACACCATACTCCTACAACAACCCACACAAAATGGAAGTCTGGGAGCCCTTATATGTTGCAGGCTCCGCCCCTGGATCATACCATTTCATGTGGTGGAAATATTTTACAGCTATGGGTACAAATATTGCAAAAATGAATAAAAACAGTAAAGCACATACAAACTTACACTTATTCACAACACAATTCAGACAAAACATTGCAAAACAAACAAGTTAACAGAAAAATGTTTTTGTGACCTTGATGATGTCATCATCCAAGATGGTGGAACAGTATGGCATGGTAAAGATTGAGTATAAAATGACCGGGTTTTGAAATGAGCAGGTTTGGTTCTGAAAATGAAAAATGGTAAGTGAATGCAGTGTGTTTTCCATTAAATGTTGTGCAAAAGGACAGTGTGAGTGTATTTATTTCAATGTATGTTTCTAAACTGAACATAAACACAAATATAGCACACCAAACACTTCACAGATTAACATAAAACACATTCAAAATGGTCACAGTTTTATCCAACTGTGAAACATTTACATTACATTTACAACTTTATTTGGTTGAAGCATTTATCCAAAGCGACTAACATTTGAATGAATGAACACATTTTGGTTTTTTATGTTAGTTCTTGCTATGGTTTTTGTTAGTTCTTGCTTTGATTTAACTCGATTTGAATACTTTTTCAGTGTCTATTCACTGATTTTTGAACTTAATGGGTTGCTCTATTACGATGGTTTTATTTTAACCCTTTATTATTATAATTATTTTTTTCTGACTGATGTGAGAAGCAACTGAAGCAACACGTTTAAACATAGCTATGTGTTCTGTTTTAGTAGAAACTCCTTTGAAGAGTTAAAGCTGGACACAAAGGTAAGACTCCACAACCTTACCTTTTCTTTACTGGTTTAAGACCATGGAAAGTATGATGAAAAAAAATGAATAAAAAGCCAACTGGTAATAATTATATGGATTTAAATAAAAACACTTGTAGCATTTCTGTAAAGCATATATATTTCCCCAAAGTATATTTTTGACCGCATGTAGCATGATTTTTTTTACTTCTCTGCTAAAAAATGCCTAGGAAAACTATATTGCACAAAGAGTTGTTTAGAAATATTTTCTCTGTCTCATATTTTTTACTGGACACATAAACTAATTTTTAGTGGAGTAGGTGGGCAGCGGCTCCATTCTTTAATAAATCTCTGATGTTTCTTTTCAGGTTGTTGGCTCAAAACCAGATATTAGATCAGTTAACTTCTCTAGATTCCAATTTAAAACTCGACAAACATCTGTAGAATCTGACATTTAAAAAGAAAACAAAGAGAAAATAAAGATTTAGCACTTGTAAGGTTTGATTCTTTCTATGTCTCTTCTAAGTAAATCATAGTTACTGATGACTTTAAGGTTGCTCCATTTGTTCTCTTCCACTTATATTCTTTTAAAAGCATCTGTGATAGTTACTCTGTCAAAATAATCAAATCAAAATGATGTACCATATGATTTTATGGTGATTAAACATTGTTTAGCTTGCAGATGTTTTTAGGTTTTAATACAGAGTCTGAAGAGATTTCTTTTTTGAGGTTGCTGCAGCTTTATTTTATAATTAATCTTAATTTAATCATTAATAAATAACATAATTGGCCTATCATGGTTTCTACTGTTGTGTGCTGAATCATCAAAGAGCCCATCTGAATTGCTAAAGTCAGATTTAAACGGATATTTTTCTATGATATGATTTTGTTATAAAGAGAATTTCCCCAAAGGAAAGAGCCATTAGCCACCAAGAAATACACACTCTGCTTTTGCAGGCATTTACAGGTGTTTCAGAGGGCACCTGAGTTTTAGCCCCCCCCCCCCCCCCTATTATTCTCTCCCTCAGTCTCTCTTAAGCATTTGTTGTATTTGAAAAGGCAAAATAGACCTTTTTAAAAAGCTCTTTACTGATAGTTGGATTTGCAGAGATCATTTTTATAAATTACTGATTTTTTATTTTTTATTTTTTTTTTTTAATAAAAAACGTTTATCTCTATGCATTTACCGACTCTCAAGTGTAATGAGCACTGGCTGCACTGGTTCATCTGCATTGTTCTGTCCATTGTCTCTCGTCTTCCTCATGAGGGCACCCCAGAGATTCCCATTGGGGTTCATGTTAGATAAGTATGTCAAGTAACTCAAAGGCCATTAAACAAACGTTTGGGTGTGTCAACAGATTCCTGTTGGTATATAAAATCAACAATATCTAAGCTTGACTGCAGAAGAAAGCACGAAGTTCTTTGAAATGTTTTAACTGTACACCCAGTGGACAAACACCAGCATTTAATACATCAGCCCAAACTATCACTCACTGTAAACTTTACATTTGGCCTTTGAACAGCATTGATTTTGAACCTTTACAGAATCGATTTACCTGAAAAGAGATATTTTTTTCCCATATTTATAGTTGTACCAGTTGCTTCACACAAAGAATGTAGCATTTGTTGTCTACAAAATCTAGTGCTTTGAGGTCAAGCCTCAGTGCACTCCTTGTGAAGCTCTCTCAAGTCTTTTGATGAGCTTGACATTTTTTTTTTCTAAAAGGAATTGTGTTGGATATTTTGGATGAAATGATTTGGATTAACCTTTGTGACTTTCACTCCTTTTGGAGAGTGGTTATGACTGTCTTTTGGACATGTGTCTGCACACCTTCCATATGGATGTACACCATATTTAATGCCTCTGGAAATATTTTCTTGAAAATTATCCCAATTTTTGTGAGATATTTAAATATTTTACACTGTTTAATACATTTGTTCTATTTTCCCATCACTTCTCAGAAATTTTCTAATTTATTGATATAGTTTTAGAATTGGCAATAAAGCAACTTGAAATTCTATATTACACTCTAAAAATACTTATTATAAACTGGATTTGCCTTGTAACTTGACAGCAAAATTGAGTTTAAGAGAAACATTTTGGCTGTTAAATAGCGTATGTACTGGAGTGTATTGTGGGCTAAAAACAGACAAATGATGCTGTTATTTCTGTTGATCTTGCTGTGTGGGCTGTGTAACCTGAGTGCTACACGAGGAACCTGCTGTGCTCCACTGAAAGCCATTGATTATTCTCTGAAGACAAATGTAAAGCCGATGCATCTTCTTTCAGGGAGCAGTTCAGTGTTTGAAAGGGTTTGTTCATCTGTTAAACATGTGAGCAATAATTGATGAAGTGACATTGAATTCCTTGAAAATAAGGCTCAATCGAGGCTGTTTGCTTCTGGTGTGAATGACTTTTTAAGAATTCAATGCATGGAGTCAATTATTTCAAAATTATTCAGGAACCTGTGACTGACTATTGTAAAGAGAGTGAAGGCTTTATCTCAAGTGAAACTTCCATCTAAAACGATTTACAAGTGTCAATAACTTATAGAATTTAGAGCTATCTATAGATAAAAAGAAGAACAATCGCACATTTTTAAATGTATCACAATTAAAAGACTGAAACTTTTTGGATATGCAAATGTAAAATGCGAATAATGTAAACGCAAGACAAAGACACAAATTAAACTCAAAGTCTGATTGCTTATTCACATTTCTTTAACTTTTAACACAGATTTTCTTATGTAAACAACATGCCTGCAATTAACCATCAATATCCGCTAAATTAACAGTTTGCTTGAAAGCCATTTTTATTATAGTTTAGTAATCACAGTTTATTGAAACACAAAATGAAACCTGAATAAAATAAGACAAAGAAGAAAGGAATAAAGGAAACTAAATGAACGAATGACCAGGCTTTCTTCACAGACTCACAGGCTTGGGTTGCGGGGAAACAGAATGAGCAAATCATCTGACAGAACTCTGATCACATGACAACGGCAGAGGTAAATACAAAGGGAAAACTATGAAATGGGCGAAAATGCAGAAAATAAAGGAATTACTATGACAAACAGACTGTGACAAAAAGTCCATCCCTGGTATCAACACTTTTTTTTGCACGTTGAACAGACCGAAACATTCATTTGTCTGATTATTATGTTAATTATCATCAGTGTCGAGCAGCAAATCTGCAGCCTTTTCCATGCTCTAGGCATCAGTTTGCATATTGCCCATTCATTCTATTGCACAATCTGGATGGATGGATGGATGATCTATTGCAGCACAGATTAATGGATTTATGAATACATGAACTCCGACATTTGGAAGGTAAATGAATGTTTTCATGGATGGACTGATGAATCTTCAGCACTTATTTAATTGTATATGTAGACTTAAGGTGACCCGTCCAGGGTGTACCGCAGCCTCTTGCCCGATGTAAGCTGGAGATAGGCACCAGCAGACCCCTGTGACCCTGAAAAGGAATAAGCGGGCAGGGACATGAATAAATGACTTAAGGTCAAGTCGCATCTCAATATCTTTCCTTGAGATTTGGTTCTTCTCCAATAATATGATAAAATCAGGTTTATCTGTGAAAATGTGAGGAGCTCTCTGAGAAGCTCCTTAGAGACAAAACACACACACTGTCAGAGACAGACATTGATCTTATAGATGCAGGTTGTGAGTGGAAGAGCAACGAAAGGTCAGGGCTTAAAGACAAAGATCTATCCAGCAGAATGATCAATGAACAATATCTGAGGATTAAAATAAGATTCTCTCTGTTACGGTCATTTTGCCGTTTAACTATCAGTCATTCACAAGAATACAAGAGGCTGGATTAGTTTTGAGAAACCTATTTCTACCCCTCTCCTCTAATCTCAGTAAATCTTTCGAATTTTTGATATTTGTCTTCTTTTTACCACTCCCAGAACTTAAGTAAAAAAAGGCTTCATTTGATTTGTCCCTTACCCCTTTTCCCTACACCATGAATGTAAGCGATAAGAAGAAAGGATAGAAGATAAGAAGAAAAGATATAACTCTGTACACTTGTTAACTTAAGGGTGCTTTCACATCTGACTTGTTTAGCTAGATTGAATCCAACTAAGGTTTGCTTTCTTTTTTAGTACAGTTCATTTGGGCGGGTGTGAAAGCAGCACCCAAAGTCTAGATTGGACCAAAAGCTACTTAAAAAAACAAGGAGGTGGTCTTGGTGTGGCTCCAAACTAACTCTAGAGCTGTTTGTGGTGAGAACATGATCTTGAACACATCTAATAACCGATCTGAACTAAAAGCAAATTACTTTTTTTTTGTGTGCACGTTCATTCTGACCAATTGAAAAGCAGTTGAGGAAATACGTACAATGATGTAAGTGACCAATGAGTGTCCCGTATGATGTCACATGGCTATATTCTCAACTAGTGTGGTGTGAATGCTGACTAAAATGGCAGACAATGTATAAGTTGTACCTCTTGGTCAGGACTAATATCACTAGAGGTGTTAAAACTCCCCAAAGGTCTCTACACACCAGTCCAAATTGAGATTTGGCTTCTCAACAAGGTCCTCTTCGTCTGCATTGAGGAAATATTGATGCAATGATGCTCCCTGCATGAAGATGGCATTTGCGATACAACAGATGCTCTCCATGCCACATGGGAAAACACGAACGAAGAAGAAGACAGAGAAGAAATCAAAGAACACATTGATTAAATCATGGATGCCGAGTGGTTTATACCATTTGTCAAAAAGAGAAACAAGTTACCAACTACTCACGTCGTATAAAGAGCCAGCTTTCATTCTCCTTGCGATAAACAGTTGCGATATGGTAATCTTATTGTGATGTCCTGTTGGCTCTGATGGATTTTGATCGAGATGCGTTGTTACACAAAACTTCTCTCCGAAAATTTGGCTCGGTGTGTATTGGGCCTAAGTCATCCTTTATCAAAAGCTTAAAAAAACTGTTTTTTTTTTTAATGTTAAAACTTGTTTGACTTCTAAAACCTTCGCTGTGGCTTACTTTTCTATGAGCTTCTGTATGTCAAAAGATCAGGCCGATTTTGTTCACGCCTTACTCTTTCAAAATTTGCTTGACAATAATTCAAGCCTATGGAGTTAATCTTGAGATTGTTTTTCCTTATGCATTCCTTATAAAATCTATTGGCACAGTACATACAGTACACATGGAGCTAAAAACATTCTGGATTTCATATGAAGTGTAATAGCTGTCAGGGGGAGACTTTTCAATGGTGCCGATAGCGGCAATTAGTGACAAATATTCTCTCTCTCTCACTTTCTCATATGCAGGAGAATCTTGGTAAGTTTGTTTGTTAGGGAAGTAAAGTTAGTCATTTTGGTTGAAATGGCAGCGGCCGGATCGTTTTGTTTGCCATGCCAGGTACTCTGGAGTGCAGCCTAGTGTTTCGTTAGATTAGATCAGAGTAGCACAGTCACATTGTTCCTTGAGATGATTGACAAGGTCAACAAAGTAGTGGAGGATTTCTATAAGAATTTAATAAATTTTCACCCAAAAATAAAGCTTGTGGTTTCAAATGTTACTCCATTCATCAGGAATTAAATGATTGAGCATGAATTGATTGTGTATGAACATATATGTAAGTCGCTTTGGATAAAAGCGTCTGCTAAATACATAAATGTAAATGTAATGTAAAATGAACATATAGTGTCTACAATGATCCCAGACTTTTAGTACAGTTTATGTCTACTTAGTTTCCATTTGTGTTTCCACCAACTTTTGTTACCAGCTCAGAGTGTGCTTGCTTTAGACATGCCACTCAAGATGCTCCGTGGTTCTCGTTAAGCTTGTGTCCATAAATGTGACAGAAATTTGCCCAAACCTCCAGACTTTCAAGTCCAAATAAAAAAACATTCCTGTTCCACCAGACTGATGCTGCTCAGTTCTGTGTCCTTACTCAATGTGTTTTCTCTGTATTTTGTTTATTCGTATTTGTTTCCCATAATGTTCACTTATTTGTAATGCTTTTAACCTTTGACTTTGAGTGTCATGAAATGCGCCCTCAAATAAAATTAATTATTACTAGAAATGCTTCCCCCCCCCCCCCTGCGCAAAAAACAAGACAGTTTAATTTTTATTAAACTTAATATATAAATTATAGTGCATATTATAAAATCATAGCGTATTCTAGTGACCTCAATATCACCCAAGTATGTGCATTTTTTTTATATTTCTTTTATTTTATACAGCTAAAAGACCCTGGGGTCAAACAGACCTCAAGGAAACTCGATGTGACAATGTACAGGCCATTTAAAAAATATCAGGTTAATTTTATGTTGACCAAGTTCTTCCCATTAAATTAGGAAAATTATTTCAATGGGATAATAGGGATGTTAATGGGTTTCATTATATCTGCTATAAAACTATATTCAACAAACCAATAAACCTTGAATCTGATAAATAGGGTGAATTCATTTTAATCTCCTTACAGAATTATTTGATGAAACTTGTGGAATCTCATGCCACTGACCTGATTTGTGACACAACTGATCAACTTAATTCAGCGTGTATGTCATTTCTGAACAATATTAATATTAGTCCAATCTTCCAAACTGTCCATATTTTTCGTTTTCTAGCTTCTCTGGCTTCACAACAACCTTTTGCCATTCCATCACATACTTTGACAGACATTCCACCCTGAAAAAACAGCCTTCCTTTTTTTTATCCTGACTTGGTGAGTGGAGGTGCCACTGTCCATTAGTTTCTCCATTTTTATGAGAGGTAAGCGCTAGCAGCTCTTAACCTGACCACACTTCCAATGATGTTGTTTAGCTGCGTAAAAGGGTGGGTGAACCGGATCATACCATTGGCTGACCAGTCACTCATAAATCACTGCACAATGGAAATCATTTTTTATACTTTTATTTCATTTTCAATTAAGATTCAATTGCTAATTTAAGCAGAGCACATACTTTCTGTGCACGTGGACCTTAAGGGCAGTGTGTTGCTTTGAGGGAACATTGTTAAATATATTCAAAAAGAATATATTAAAATCAAAAATGTGATTTGATAAGTTTTCCATTTTCTTAGCAATTTGGGTGCTTGTCTGTCAGAGAAGCTGAACATGTGTATGCATGTACATGCACATGTGGATGTTTGTGTCCATATAAGTGTGATTTCCGCATTGTTCTGTCAGTGCTGTCAAGCCTCAGGCTAACCCTTGTCAGCAGCGCTAAATATCTAACACAGATACACACTGTCCCTGAAGATTCTGACTGTCTGTGCTGAGAAAACATGCATCTCACATCTGCCCTGCTGGGATCAGGCTTCTTTTGCTTTTCTGTCAAACTATTGCTTCATTCACATGAGCACACACACGCACACCTTATCATTTGGTACATCTCAAAGCATTTACGCTCTCGCACATGCCCACCCTCTCTCTTTCACAACCACACACATTGAACTGCATGACAAATTTTAATTTAACACATTTTTAATAGTCGTTTTAAATAAGCTCACATTTTGGTACCGTCAGTTCATTTTTGTAACCCATTTCTTAAACAGTGGTAATTTAAGATGAAATTAAAACAAGAAAACAGTTGAAAATGATCAAATTTAGATTCATTACACCCCTTATTTTAAAGGAAGCTCTTGTAAACTGTTTTAATAATCTCACATCTAAAACTTTAAACCTTTAGAAGACTCTACACTGGTGCGTGTGCCAATCACACCTCTGTATTTAATTAAGTAGAAATGAATCAGCCCAGCTATTGTTTAATTTAGATTTCAAACATAATTTGTAGATTTCAAAAAGGTTATTAGCTTTGCTATGTTTGGTTTAAAAGTAATCTGCATTCAGTTTCATTTTATAGACCCCAAATTGATGCGACCAGTGTTATTTAGAAGTACAAAACCTGTGAGGTGGCTTGTGTTTTTTTGGCACAAAAAAAGTTCAAAAAGTGCTTGGAACAGCAGAGGTTTTAGACAGATCAGAATTTGTTTTAGTGAGAGATCAGAATTTGTTTTAGTGAGAGATCAGAATTTGTTTTAGTGAGAGATCATAGAATTGGTAAAGTTGGTATATTATACCTAAAGATGATTTAATATTTTAAATTTAATTTTTGATCATGTCATTTCAAAGAACATGATAATCCAATCTGATATTGATGATTCAGAAAGCCACACAGTGGTCAAATGTGTGGATTAACTGTCAGGATTCAAATGGGAAGCACCGTTTTCTCATCCTCCGAGTGTAGAAGTACAAGAGATGCATCTGCAGGTTAATTGTGCAAATGTGTTCATGCACTTTTCAATATACTTCATATAATGTTCTTATTATTCCTGTTATCCGTGTTCATGTGGTTCAGTAGAGCAAATGTGTTTTCTGTACTGTAAATAAATATATATAAATGAGTTTACCAGGGAATGGAATGAAATATGGTGTTCCTATTTCAATGCAAATGAAGGAGAGGAGGAATGAATGTTTTGTTGCACCGAGGAAATGAGTGTTTCCACTCATACAAATGAATCTGTCCGTCAGCGTGAATCCAGAGCCTAACTGAGCAGAACTCTAGCCAAACAAGTTAAAAGTTCCTGAACAGCACAGATGAAGGGTTGATTTGCATATTCAAGCATATTTTCTTTACCTTTTTGGTTTTCCATTCATACTTTTTGCAAATAGCCATCTTTAGATTCTATTGGAAAGGTCATTGCATCACTATTTTCTCTCATCTCTTTGCTTCTATGTACTATTGATTAAAACTAGGGCTGAAACAACTAATCGATGTTATTGGTAATCAACAGAAGCAATCGTTGGCCAAGATTCTTGTTGCTGATTAGTTGGCAAGCAAGCTACACTATGGTTTTGATGATAGGGTATCTGTTAAAAGTGCTGTTTTTCAGAAGATGTGGAAATAATGTCACTTAAAAATAATGAAAAAGCATGCACTATATATTATCTAAAGAAAATCAGAAGGCAAACAAAATACTGCTCATTTAATGGGTTCGAGAACGGTATTTTTGACATGCTGTTAACAGATATCCAGGAATCTGGATATACTTTAGAGAAGTTTAGTATAAACCTCATTGATTTAAGTTAGTTCAATTTTCTGACCACCAACTACCTTCAGCTCTTCTATATCAGGTAAAATGTATGTTTGAGTAATTAGAAGGAAAATTAGGCTAGTATTGAAATCTTCTGGCAGATCTTTTTATTTTGGAGGTCAATTAGGTCTATGATCTGTGAGTTACGTGTTATGGACGGGAGAGAGAGAGTAGCATTCCTGTGTATGTGGAAACAATAATTATTTTTTGCCATTATCCTGCTAGTACATTCCCATCAGTTGAGATCTGCTTTCCACCACTTTTTGAGAAAAAAAAATCAATGTCCAGTAGTCCCTTTTTTTAGAATGAATCTTCAGTAAAATGGAGATAAAAAATAGATGTGTTCTTCTAAACACTGGCTTGCTCCTCATTACCCACCCTTTTTCAGATCAGATTCTGGTGACAGGCGGAACAACTGTTTAATAGATATATGACCTGGAAAAGAGAACCCATTTAGTCTTCTTTCCTTGTGGCCATCTTTCTTTTTTTCACAATTTGTTATTAGTATAATCCCATCAGTTGAGCTCTGCTTTTCTATCACTTTTTGAGAAAAATCAATGTCACATTGTCCCTTGTTTAAAATGTGTCTGGTAAAATGGAGATAAAAACAGACGAGTTCTTCTAAACACTGGCTTGCTCCTCAGTACCCACCCTTTTTCATATCAGGTTCTGATGGTTGGTGGAACACCTGTTTAGTAGATAAGGACAAAGCAGTTTAAAATAAAAAATAAAAAAATTTTTGTAGTGGCTTTATTATTCCCAGTTTAGCCAACCTGTTCATTCTTTAGTATTGTGAAATAGTATTTCAGACAAATAAATATGTATTCAGTTATTAGTAGATAGACAAATGAGCGGCCGTAATTTTTTGGGGAACAAATAGTGGAATTTGACTGAAATCCACTCATCATAACGATACTATATTTGACAATCAAATGTATTCTTATCTGGTGTAACTGAAAATGTTAATGTATGTTCAGGTCTGCTCAGAGATCCATTCAGTGTAGAAATAGTTTCTTCTGCTTTGCGTTTGCTCATTCACCACACACACACATCGCAGGTACATGGCTGATTGACTCTAATTATGTATCTCAAGGAAGCGGCTCGCTCCTGAGGCAGGCAGGATTGCTTTTCCCCCAGTCTGAAGTTGTGTGTAACTTAATGAAGTTCTGTCCAAGTTAATTCTGTGCCAGGTTTAATGGAGCTTTGAAAGCTAGCTGTTTCTCTTAGCACGTTTATAACCGTGCCGCTGGGAATCGGTGCAGACCAGTGCATTAAAAGTTTGGACTTACTTTTTGTGTTTTAAAAAAAACTGGGACATTGGAGCTTAATGAAAAGTCTTTTAAAGTACTTTATTTAAACCAACTCAGAGGAATGCATTTTTTGTCCTCTTCAGCTACTTATGCATCATATTAAAATACTTAAGCATTCTTTTGAGTTGTGGTAGGAGGCGAAAATACAGCGTGGTTAGCATGTAGACTTCACCTACCAATTTATTTAAATGAGGACTTGAATCATTAACCCTCCAACGGATTATGGTGTCTCTCCGTTGTCCATTTCATGGAGGTTTTGGGGTTTTTTCCTTCAGACCTCAAAATGTCCATGTGTCAGATTGAGTGTGCTCATTCACCAAAGGCGGTATGTTTAGCTTTGCAACAGAAAAAAAATCATTCCCAGAAAAACAATATTGACCTGTAAAGTTTGGTAACTATGTAAACCATTAGAAACTAGCAGATATACACTATGCTGAAAATACTTTGCCCCAATGCGGCATCTTAATTCATACCCTGCATATGTTGAAGGAGACATTTGAAGGTTCATTGAGTCACTCAGCCTTCAAACCAAGAGCAATCTCCTTTTTTTTGTGTTGTGTAGTCAATACTCAAATGTCAGAATCTGCAATTCATCAACTAACAGAGATCCTTTAGAGATCCTTGTGGTAAATGTACATCTACTGTAAAACCTTAAGGCCCTTACACAAGAGGTATGAATTAACTTAACTTTTAACCTTTAAATCATAAAGCAATAATATATTTGAAACAGTAACCATTAGTATAATGTCATTTTGCAGTATGGAAAGGAATGTACTGGAAAGTACGGAAATCCTTTTCTCTCCATGGTCGATTTTTCCAGTTGTCACAGGTGACAAAAACAAGTCTGACCAATCACAGTGCAGATTGTTCATAGGCTATGGTAACTTGTAATCATTCTGGTGGAATGATTAATCAGTGCTTCGGATGCAAACAGTGTATTGTATTTTTCAGACATTAAAGAGGTTTGACGAACTTGAGAATTTGCACTTACAGTAACACAAGTTACATATCCAATTGCTTTATTTGAATTTACATATTGGAAAAAACATATTATAGAAAGTAAACCCCATTAACCAGAAGTTTCTCAATGCACCAGTGCGTTCACAGCGGCTGTTTTGAATGAGTTTTGGAATGAGGCGACCCATCCACTGTTCAATTTTTAATTTTAAATATAATGTGTAGGGTTCTAAAAGGTCATCGTTATTTTGATTTTTTGGTTTGGTTTTAAAAAAACACCACAGGAGTTATGACTCATAATTTCTCATAAATTATGAGGTAATTCAAATTAAAATGTGAGAAAATCCACAATTGTTTTTCAATTTCATTTTACAGACCCAAAATCAGTGCCATTTAATGATGAATAGAAGGGATAATTCTTGAAAGTACAATTACTGTGATAAGGCTTGTGTTTTTCAAAGTTCTGGTACAAAAAAAAAAAAAAAAAGCTAAATGTACAAGGTTTATGAAAGGTTTGCCTGGTGGTTTGATACAGCTTTCAGATTGTTTTTACCTTGTCTTGGCTTTTTTGGGAGATTTATGAATTTTTATTTTGTCGCAAAACTTTTGATTTTAGTTGTAAAACATAAAAACTGTTGGATTTTTGCAGTAAAAAAGAAAAAATGTAATACTCGCAATTGTATTTTTTTGTACAATTTCAGGTTTGTTGTGGAATTATTGTGTAATGTAATGAAAAAATATTTGTAAAAAAAAAGGTAGGGTTGTACTAAAAGGTAAGGTTTTAAAGGTAATTTATCAGAGCAAATTGTAAAGTATTAATACAAATGCTTTTAGGGCTTCATAAATGATCAGCTCTCTTTGCTGACCTTCCCCCAACATTCCTTTCCTGGATGTTTCTCCAACAGTGCCAAAAATCCCAACTAGTACTCCTTATCTGCAGTACTCAACTGTGAGTACTCGTATTGAAGAAATCTAGTATCTGTGCATCTCTACAAATAATATAAATGAAGCAACAACTACAGGGCATCACAGGTTGCTCACAATCATTGTGTTATATCTGACATTACAAATGCAGTGCTAAACACATAACATTCTGGCTGTTGTTAAAAAGGTTGAGCTTAGAAAGCATCTTGATTACTGTATTTTTGCCCTCATAGTCAGTATTCAACCAATCAGATGCAACCCAGGGATCCTTGCCAATATATACCATAGCATTCTGAACAGATTGTTCTGAAGAGATGTTTTATGTTAAACAGGTTTCTTTTATTCATTAACAACCACAGATCACTGAACATGCATAAAGCTCATCAAATGTGGGACACACGTTTGAGTTTGGTATTAATTATACAGTTGTATGGTTTGAAGATGAAAGAAAGCCATGCATGTTTGGAATGATGGCATATTAATTATTGTTTGTGCAACTGATGTTCATCTTTTATCTGTTTCAGGCTTGTGGGCGGAGAGGCAGTGAGCATAATCCTTTCATACGGGATTCAGACACGCGTTTGTAAAACTTCACAACCTGATGTTTCTCACAGTTTGTGTGCGTGAAGGAAACCTTGACTGAGTGGTTCTTGAAAATATCCAGTTTTTTTCCTTATGCATTCAAACTCTTTTATTCCATACCCGCTACTCTTCACAGGATTTGAGGATGAGGGCAGGACGTTCTCTTTGCTCTGCACTTTTTTTTTTTCTAAAAATAAGATGAAGGCAAATATCTTTTTTGTCTTTCATGGCCTCCTTGCTTTTCTGGTTTGTGACTTGCATTAATTCTATGCAGTAATGAAATAGTGTTGAAAACCTAAGGGGGAAAGAAATAAAATTGTCTTCAATTATTGATTCCCTCTGACTGAATTGCTTTGGAAATGTTGGAGGGTGTTCCCATAACATGAAATAAGTTTTATTTTATTTTTTTCTCAAAGCTCGAATAACACACATCCTCTTCCTGAAATCAGCTTTAGCTTTGTTTGTTTCATCATTATCAACTCCATTTATATGGTTCAGTATGTGCATATTCCACCAAAAGTCAGCTTTCAGTAGGTCCAGTAGTTTACTTGAAGGAGAGATTTTTTTTAACAAAGAAACAGTTGCTTTTTAATGAGTTAATGCTTGTTATCTAAACCCGTCCCTAACCACTACATTTTTTGTTTGTTTTATTTTCTTTTGATGGTCTTTGAGTAATGAAATCAAATGCACCCACACTGTGAGTAGGTGGAGCAGGTGCTTCCTCCAATTTCATTGGTTTGGTAATGTGTCATGTCAAAGATCGGGATGACACCGTCTGAAATGGCTCATTTTTTTGTAATCTTAATTTTATTCTTTGCCAAAGTATTTGAGGCCTTACTGCAGTCATACATGTGTTTTATTTTGTTTTTAAATAAATAAAAACTCCGTAAGTGTGTACATGCTTGTCTTTTTTTGTACAGGAATTATTAAAATGCATCTATGTTTAATCATTATACAGAATTGATTGTTTAACATTGTGTTTTACAGTTTGGTAATGTAAATATTTAGTTTGTTTCATGAGTTTTGTGCCAGTGATTAAGAGATGAATGTGTGTTTGTGACTTTTCTTAAAACATGTTTTTATGCTAATTCGTGTAGCTTTTATTTGAATGTAAAACTTCAGAGAGACATGAAAATAATGATGTGCAATTTAATTTCCATTACAGTGCTGTAATAAGAGTTTTACGGTTTATAAGAATGATAGATTGTAATAATTCATCGTTTGTTTTCATATTTTTTCGAGGCTCGTCTGTAAATTTCTTAGGAGTTGCGTGGGTTTCCTCACGTTACTCCGGTTTCCCCCACACTCCCAAAAACATGCTGTTAGGTTAATTGAATAATCTAAATTCCTCTTAGGTGTGAATGTGTGAGTGAATTTTGCCCTGCGATGGACTGGTGACCTGTCCAGGGTGTTCCCCCACCTCTCACCCAACGTGCATTGGAGGTAGACACCGGCAGACCCCCATGACCCCAAAAAGAGAAAAAGTGAGTTGGAAAATGAATGAAAAAAAAAATACATAATTTTGGAGCAGTTTTTCCTCAAAAACTGGTGATGGCATGGTAGCCTTTCGGGGAGAAAATTGCCAGTTTGCCCTTAATATAATTAGAGAACATTAAAAACGAATTAAGAATTTGTCTTGTAAACTGCAGATTAAGGTTCTGCTTATAACATGGTGAGATGATGGACCAGTGTTTGGTGTTGGAGCTTCGGTGGCGTAGTGGGTTAACATGCGCAAAACATTTACAATGCGATTGCACTTGGTGAGTTTGAGTCCTGAGATCTCCCCTTTCTCTCTCCTATTCATTTCCCGTACACAAATAGGCTATGTACGAGTGATAAGCAAGCCATGTGATTATTTACACTCATTTCTTTGGGCATTCATTTGTGTTTCAGTGATATTACCCAACCCTTTACGACATTCAGTTAATGAACTGCAAGAAATCAGAAATTAGCATTAAACATATTCATGCTTGTGCATGTTTCTCCTCTTGTTGATGTGCAGGTTTATTTTCAACCCCTATCAGTTATTCAAATTCTTATCCAGCATGCAGTTGCTATGAGTAAACACAATGCTCAGAGTCCAGAGGAAGACAGGGATTTCTTCTTCTTTTATTCTGATCAGTCACATCCTAATTAAACTGTTCTGCTCCACAGAGCCACAGCCGAGTGGAAAAACATTGAGGCCTTTCTTTCATTTCAATTCATTTCCTCAGTATGGGATCACACTGCGCCTCTCAATGAGAAAGAAAAGACAAGAAAATTGAACAGCGATAACAACTAAAGTCCAATTTTAATACATCAAACCAGTGGTATAAAAAGTTTAACAGCGTTATTTCCATGTATAAATGACCCATGTCTTGTCATGGTAAATCTGCTTCAGTAATCATGGATCTCGCTCAATAAACAGCTTGGCAAAGCAAAGCCGCAGATTAATCACTGGTCATCCATTATTCAGATTGTGTCTATGTTTAGTTGCCTAAACCGTAAACCTCCTTCGTCGACCTTCTCTGTCAAAAGTCTGATGTTAAGAGGCAAGATGTTCAAAAGTTTTGGAACAGCTACAGAAAAAGCTCCCTTGCCTCTGCCTAGAGCAGTGGTTCTCAAAGTGGGGGGTCCTGCAGGGGGAGGGGGGGGGGGTTCAGATCATCAGCAGATGAGAAGAAAAAAACAAAAAAATAAACAGCCAAAAGACGTAGAGCACATGTGTCCAATTAAAGGCCCGCAGGCCAGATATGGCCCGCCGTGTAATCTAATGTGGCCCGCGAGAGCTTACAAGTTTTAAGTGTCTAAAAAAAAAAAACTACATTTACCACAATGACTTTGGCTACGGTAGCTGCAACGAGGTTTCCGCATCCATCCGTACTCACGAGTGATACTGCAGAGCTGCCGTTTCTCACGTAAGACTCACGCATTTGAGTGATCTCTCACGCTACACCTCCGGTTTCTCACGCTAAAATTAATTTCAAAATGTGAAATGGGCGGAGCTAATAGTTTATCTGTGATCTGTTTCTTGAGCCTAATGATAAAAGGTGATGGTCGATATGCATCGTCTTCAGTCTGTGAGGTTTTTTTTTTGCTAAACAAATGACAAAAATGCTATTTTTGTTTATTCCCTTGGACAGTTTGATCATTAATAGAGTTATGTGGGTTTTCATGAGCTTACAAAAATCAAAAGGATTTACTTTAGAACAATAAGCATACATAGCAGAGTGTCTGATTCCAACATATAAAGATTTACAATAGTGCAATCTAGAAAAAAATAGAAGCATGAATCACTCCAGGTTTTTAAAAGGAAGACAAGGTTTAGCTTTAGTTAAGTGGAAGAAGCAGGATTTTAAGTTAAGAATCATCAAGTGCATAAACTTAAATCTTTAATTTATTCATACATTCCTGTTTGCAAACAACTGAATCCAAACTTTTTACACACATATAATTTTTTTATTTTTTTAGTGAGTTTTACAGTCATACATTTAAAACCTTTTTTTTAAACACCATGGATTGACTAAAAAACAGCTATTCCGGTGGGAAAAAACTGTATAACTGAATAAAACATATGTTTTTTTTTTATTTTACGAAAGATTTTTCAATTGGTTGCTGTTAGTGGCCTATTTGTTTAAAGAATTGCACCATGTGACCCCTCTGGCTCACCACAGTCTCCATTACACATGATTAATTGTCTGTTTATTAAGGCCATTGTTGGGTTCTGCTAATTAAAAGATAATGATGGGCCAGTTTGTAATGGCCTCCGCTTCACTGCTTCACTCCACCTTAGATGTCCATTTGATCAATATTCGCTCTTATAATTACAAAAAAATATATTGCCATGTTACAAAAAGACATGTCCAGGTAGTTATTTTCCCTTTTTATTCTTTTTTTAAAGTTTGCAAGTTTTTTAAACACGTATTTCATTAAAGGAACAAATGTTGGAACATTGCGCTCATGAGAGTGGAGAGCCAGAGGGCCACCATTCCTTTTGAATGTGTTCTTCTTAGGCCAAAAACTCTACCGTGTAGAAGAAAAACTCTACCCCCAATTCCATTTTTTTTACATTAATGTTGTAGGATCATAGGCCCTACAGCTGAAATATTAAATATTTGGGTATTTTTATGTTGTTATTTTGCTGTATTTATTTGCAGTAGCGTTGTGAACACAAAGTTGCTTTGTGTTGTGTTATGCACTAATGGGCCGCCATTTTGAACTGCTATTGCACCACAGATATCATTATTCACAAGTGATTGAACCATAGTGAAATGTTCTGCAACACCTTTTCATCGAATGCTTTAATCTCTGTCACTTCAAAATAAACAGACACTCTTTCTCTAAATATCTAAATCTATCTTCATCGTCATCATCATCATCATTAGCTGATGTTGTATGGCCTGGTGGCTCAGAGGAATCAATCTTTCATCTGTGAAGTGAGAAAAGAAGATTAAAAAGTGGAAATTGAGGCCATTTCCTGATAGATTTCCTTGAAAGCTGAGCTGCCTCCGGTGGTCTTTATCATTTCATCCTCTTGTGTTTATTTGCGCATTATAAGACAACATCATTCAGCAAAACATAATTTCATTCAGCTATAAGTGGTTTATTAGTTCTTTGCAAGTAAACATGCTTTTATTTGTCAAAATGTGTATAATTAATTGGCTCTGAAAAATTATTATGATTCAACCTAAATGTTACCAATGAGGTGCAGTTCATAAACGCAGCTCTTTATACAAATTCTTTAAAGACAAAAACAACAGCTCTTCCTGCATAACAAAGTTGTAGTTTCTTGGATTAAAGAACATTCCAGTCACTTTATGATATTAAGTTTAAACCTCTTGAGTCACAAAAAACATGATCTTGTTTCTCTTTTGGGTGAGAAACAAATGGATAAATAAGTGTTAAACCTTGTCATGGTGAGAAACTAAAGAGATTATGGTTAATTTTGAGGTAACCAAAAAAATATGTAAAGCAATATGTCCGTGCCTCTTTTTTTTGTGTTCTTATATGTTTTTTAATCTATGGAATTCCTGCATTATTTTTACTACATGAACTATTAACAAACTAATACCTGAAAAAGCCATTTTTAAAACGCTTCAGAAAACAGAGTCATGATCGCTGTAGCCAATCAGCAGTAAGATGAGAATGTGTTTTCATGACGTGGCAAAGTGATGTGTGTTACCGAGCGATCGGGATAAGCCATTTTAGAAGTGTTTGTCAATTCAAACGAAAACATTAATTCCTGGAAATCATCTACCCAGACATTAATCATCATTATTCAATCATCCAGAATAGAGCTGCTGTCATGTGATCTGAATGTTATTGTTATACGCTATTATTTTAAATATTTAATTCCACTCAGAATCAAAACAGAGTCAAACAAAGAAAATTAAGGACGCTACTTGAACTATTTGGGAATAAATCTGCATGGTTCATGTATGAAAACCAGTTTCCAGAGATGTTTTGAAGTATACTTAAAAAGAAATTGTCCTTGGTTTGAGTTGGCCTTAAGATACCTCAACACAGTGCCTTCCAAATATCCAACCCTTGAACAGCTGCCTCTGATGCCATCTTCAACACTAGGGAGTCCAGTGACAGAGTGCATTGTGGGTAATTAATGAAACATGTTGGAAAAAGGCATTTTTGTAGTGTGTGTGTGTGTGCGTGTGTGTGTGTGTGCTCTGAAGGCTCCATTCATCACCCGAGGAATGGAGGAAGTGTTTCCAGGAATGTGTCTTTCCAGACAGAGCTCATTACCATAAAAGAGCTAATTAGCACATGGCACATGACAATGCATCAGAGTGAAGCTTGGATAGTTCATGGTTTAGTTCATTCTTTCACTCGTTCATCATCAGTGCTAGACAGACGGTAACTCACGATTCACATTTGGAACATTGACGGATTCATTTTGACATATTATAATAAACAAGGCCGTTTTCCCTGCTTTTTAGGATGTTATTAAAGTGCTTCTTATTTATTAAACATATGCACTAATTGATTTAGGCCAAGTGTGGAAGATGCCAGAAATGTTTCCTTCTACATCCTTCAGGTGAATTCAAAATATGAGCCCGCCCCCTTTTCCTGTAATGAACCTCTCCAGAGTGCGTCTTTGGTAAAAAAACAATATTTTTCAGTATGTTCTATATAGCCCCTCAATCTGAAATGGCTGGAATTTTTTTTTTTTTTTTTTACCTTTGATGCTGATTCCAGATGGTTTTATGTTGTGAGAATTAAAGCATTATGAAAATTTTTTTTTACTCTGTGCTGTTTATAAAGTTAAAAATTCAATATGAGCATTGACTCACTGAAGAAAATATTTTTTATTCAAAAAAGTTTATTTTCTTTCTTAATTTTTCTGTAATATCTTTCTTCATGGGTAGTCTGAGAAGGCGGTAACCTGATCTTTGGACCTCTCAAGCTCTACTCTTTGTTTGGTCCAGCTTCTGCTTTTTTTAACCTGTCCTGTCCTGCTTAAAAGCTGCCTTTTAGGGTGCTTCGTTTGAACTGGACAGTTTTGCTCTCTCCCGGGGAGTGAAGGTATCATGTGGAGTTTCCTCCCCTGGATGGATACTGTAAATGTGTTTTATTTCACCATTATTATTATTTATTTCCTTTTATTTATTTTATTATTTATTTATTTATTTTTGTCCCTCATTGACCAGTTCATATTAATTACATCAGGACAGGAGGGTGTTAATAGAGGGGGGGGGGGGGGGGGGGGGGGGGGGGGGGGGGGGGGGGGGGGTAGTAGGTGAGGGGGCAAGAGTCGGGAGTGATAAGAACATATTATAGCAGTTAGTTTCAGATAAAAGTAAAATAAATAAAACAATGAATAATATAAACAAGAATCACAGTCCGCAGTTAAAGAACAGTTAATAATCTGTACAGCCAAACAAAAAATAACTTTTCTTCTGACACAACAGAATTCCATAATTATTATTTTTTTCATATTTCTTTTCTGGTCATCATTATAGCCATTTTTGAAGCAGATCCTGGCATCCATGATCGTCATCTCTGTGGTTCTACCTAATCGAACTGGGGACAGTGGGGTTATATGTTGCTACAGACTAGAGTGGAGCAAAAACTGCCTTTCTACATCATAGAAACAACTTTGTACACTTGCTTTTCTTTTTTCTGAAACTTTATCTCCGTCTTTATCATTCCGTCTGTTCTTATATATGAATAAATCAAGCACTTCTCTTGCTTCTCAATTCATGAACCAATTTCCTGTTTAATTAACAAAGTTGAACGATTGTGCTTTAGATTTTGAATTTAAAAACAAAGCCACCATTGTTTGTACCAACTGACCTTGAATTTTCAAACTTGTTTATCGTGTTTATATCTTAGAAACACAGATGAGCATATTTCTATTTTCTAACCCCATTTCCCCTCACAGACTCATGTTTTTGAAGATTGTGACAGCGTGTGTTTGTGGTTTGAGATTACTGAGCTAATTATTTGGTGTTAATGACCCAAGCTGAGAGACAATTCCCCACCGACTCACATGGGATAAATATTTAATTATTCCCTCTAATTATAATGGGAATTCAATGTGCTTGGCAGTTACTTGTTTTCTGTTAAACCATAGATAGAGATAACGTGCTTAGCTTTCCTTCTGATGCATATATTATTTGTATTTGTCATTAGAGGTGAATTGAAGCAATGTAGAGAGTTTAAAAGTAGAATGCATAATAAACAGGATATACCTTTTATTTCCATTTGCTAAAAATTGCTTTTAGCAGTAAAGTGGTATGTCATCTCTAATCAAAAAAAAGATATTGTAAAATCTAAACGAATATTGCTTTTTTATGTGAAAATATGCTTTATTTTTTAAATTAATGTGCTTTTATAAAAATATTAGCCTGAGTCAGAACTCAGATTTATTCATTCATTATCTATACCCGCTTATTCCCTTTCGAGGTCACGGGGGTCTGCTGGGGGTCACTTCGGGCACACACATTCACTTACACATTCACTCCTAAGGGGGAATTTAGATTATTCAGTTAACCTGACACATGTTTTTGGCATTGTGGGGGAAACCTACACAAGCACGAAGAGAACATGCAAATGTCACTGGCAGGCCACTAACCTGCAACCTCCACAGACTCACAATGTCACCCAGATCTCAGTGTATGTCATCTATGCATATATGCAACTGGCTTTCAGGTCATTTTAGGTTAATTTCTATTTTGTATTTGTTTAAACCTGCAAATTCATTGTGTGGTTCTATTTTATTTTTTCAGTAATGCAATTCAGCCAATGTATAAACTATATATAGTTAATTGCTGGGGTAACACTTCAAAACCCCATGATTTATAATCTCAAACTCCACGTACTGATGGTTAGATGTGAACTGCACAATCAAGCAGTTTTAAAAATGAATTTGTTAAGTATCAGAATAAAAATATGTAGAGATTTTGGGACTCCATCCCCTATGTCCAAAATACCCACAGAGAGGTCATTGTCCTGCTGCTGCTGCTGCTGCTGCTCAATGTTGATAAGTTTCACTTTGTCTCTATTTGCCCATGCTCAGATTTTAGAGGATGAGTGGAACCTGGTCGCAGAACTGCGTCAATAGTACAATAACCCCAAGAGACTAAAATATTTTCAAACAGATTTGATGTTCTTATGACATTCCTGATTGATGACCTCATGTGTACTGCCGGCACATGATTAGCCGAAAATCAGACTGATCTCCAAAATAGTCGTATGAAAGAAAACTGCCCAAGCAATCATCAGTGCATCATGATGTTATAAACAGGGCAAGAAATATCAGATGTGCATGTTTGAAATATGAAATCGGAAACTATTAACAGTTGCTTGATCACACTCGGGTAAAATGTAAATTAAAAGACTGACTACTACAAAAAAAAAGAAGTCGATTTGTCTATATCGTCTGGATAGTTTTATTCAGTGTAACTTCCAAACATCAACATCCAGATTTTTTTTATACTATTTTACCCCTCAGTATAACTAATTGGTATTATAAGAACACAAATTGCACAATTTTATCAATTCTGTTTACTCGCACATGAAACTCTGGGGTTTGGTTTCAAGCACTGGATGCTCAACCGTGATTGACAGTTTAGACAGGGATTAGGATTTGGTCAATTGTAAGTTAAAAAAAAGATAACTAAATCAGCAGTAATGCACTCCAATGCTTTACTGTCACTTATAATTTTAGGTAGCTTTGATTTTCTGAATGTTTTACTTTCTCTGTTTAGTTTTACCTTAAAATTTATAAAATGTTCCGCACAAAATGAAAACCTTAATATTCAATTGCTTTCAAGAGCCCAGATAAACAAATAGAAGACATTTGAAAAATACAGAAAAGTTTAAAAAGTACAGTTTGTGGACAACATATTAGTGAGATGCAGAGCCCCTTGCCACTAAATAAAAACAGAAATCTGCTGTGAGTTCAATCCCAGTTCAATTTCTCCTCTCTCAACTCAACCCTGTGCGGTTGAAAATCAATATGGCACATCTTACCCTTATTATTACAATTTATAACCTCCGTGTCTCATAGGATGCTTTAATCACTGGCTTGAGCCCTGAATGCCTAATCTTTTTTTAAGAACCCTTAAAAGTGTTTTTGCTTTGTCCAGGTGTCCAGTTTATAATGAGCTGACTGTGCAAAAGAGGAGAACTAATGGGTGCAGAGGCTCCTGAAAACAGTTGGAAACTCAGCGATGTTGTTGCAGTGGGTGTCAAACACTTTCATGCTTGATTAATAATCTCAATTCTCATAGGGTACAATTTGTTCTAAATATCATTCACAAAAAGACTTTGCGAGAAATAGTCTGCTGAGAGAGGGATGTGAGTTTGGATTTTCGTGTGGATAAGAAATTAATGTCAAGTGTTTGAGTCATAGTGAGTGATTCAGTTATAAGTGAATGATATATATATAACTGTGAAAAATAACTGTGTTTTTTTTTTTACATTTATCACAGTCTTGGACATATCAAACACTAGTAACAACACTGTTTTTTGCAGCACCAGATTTCCATTTTTTCTCCCTCATTTATTTTTTGTTGCTGCCCCATTGACTACCATTGTGACAACCTTTCTTTTTTTGATTTCAGAGCCATCACGCATTCTTGATTCTTGGGGGTCATTCCTGTCAGAAAGAGGTAAAATTTGAGATTTTTACTGTTGATCACCATTTAGCACCATTAACCCTTTAGATTGGCCTGTGATAAAAGCTTAGTTTCTGGCTGGAACATGAAGTTAAATGTAGGGACAATGGTCAAATTAATTCAATGTAAAAACAACACTTCTGGGCTAGACAAAGGGCAGCAATGCTAGTGTTTATGCTAAAATTAGGTAGCCACTTGGCAACATTCTTTTGTAAACACCATACTGTAGATGTTTTTTTATGTGGCTTGACGTGTTCATCTCTGGAGTGTGTAGGTTTATTGAAATTTTAGTCATCTAGTTCGGTGCATGACTAGAATAACTTGGCGATCACATCTCCTCCATTATCTCTGAATGTTTCTGAACCTCAAGTGCTTAAATGAAGTGTCATGAACGTGCAAGTTTTCTTAAATTCAGACAGTGTACTTTTATCTGAATCCCTTAATACTTCTGGTGTTAAAAACAACCTGCAATTTGATTCATAGTTTTGGGTATGGAAACAGCATTGCTTGATGATTTATATCATTGAGTTAACCTTTTGAGAGCATGAACAATATTAAAATCCAAGAACATATCCACAGGTATATCTTTTTATTTATTTTTTTCTTATTTTTTCTAATTACCTATCAAAACTAAGCAGCTTTCAGTCATATGTAAATGAGGTTTTAATTTAAAGTTAGCAAGCACTTATTCCACTTATAGACTTTTTAGAGTGGGGGGCTTGTAATTGTCCTAACAAAAGTGTTAGCAACCTATAAACTGTTCAAAGGCGACTAAAATAAGTAGTTAACACTATTTTAGTTGCTCTACCTCAAGTGCTGTAATGAACCATTGGGAACCAATACATTTTCATCCACCGTTCCCCATGCTGCTGTGATGAGAAGTTATTATAGAGCGACGCTCAGAAATCAGTGTAATATCTTCCACTCCGCTGCTACATTGAGACGCCTGATAACTTGCATAATAAGCAGATTATGAGTGTGTCACACAGAGTTTTTTGAGAGCGGCCGGGGATTGGGAAGATTCTCCCTCTCTGCGGAAATGAGGAGTTTTAAATAGAACATGCTGGAGCTGGATTTGTCTTGTGTTTAGGCTGAGGATTGTGTTTGTGTTTCTGTATCTTTTAACATTGGTACCACTAAAGGAATTCTGGGAAATCACTTAGAACTTTTCCACTTGACTTAACATGGGGTCAAAGTTTTTCAAACTGTAACTCATCCTGAGAACACAATAGAATCCAATTACTGTGCAAATGTATTTGAACCCCAGGCTCTAGGAAGGTTTAAAGATGTACCATTGACTTATAATGGCATTTGAAAATAAATGGAAAAAGACAACAAAAATAACATGAAGATGACACATCACAGAGAAATGTGGATTTTGTTACATAAAAAAAACAACTCACTTTGTTTAAGACTTACTAGCAGCTTAAGCTTACTGGAGCTATAAATAGGGAGCCAGTTAGAGAATGAGTGGCATGAATACGGGCGGCTAATTAATGTCCCTGCTCCTCCCATTTGATTATCAAAACTCCAAATATGTTGTCTATCACCAGAACATTCACAAACTTTGTCATGTTTTATGAAAAGAAGAAGCCATTACCACAAAATGACAACCTTTGTGGCTACAAAAAAGTTGTACAAATATCAATACTTTAGCTAAATAAAACATTTTTTGCAAACTCAGGCTAAAATATGCCCCAAATGACTATGGAAAAAAAATGTTTTTTTTATTTACTTCACCTGTAAATATATGCAACTTAATACCACAATATAAATGCCTAATATACATCTGGATTAATATATATATATATATATCATTATTCTAAAGGATCGTTTATTTATTTATCATTTTAAAAATGCACTTTCCTGATTCATTATGTCAGCTGTTGATTCATTGATTCTTTACTTTAGATTTTAAGTGATTAAACACACACAAAAAAAACATTGTTACGAACTTATTAATAATGACAAAACTATTGATATACATCTAATGAATCCAAGCCTTATTTAGTGTGGATTCGCTAATCTTTGCTTAAACTCTTCTGAGAAACAGCAGTATTTGCTTGTGGAAGCAGAAGTGGTTCTGTTGTGTTGCGCATCTGGAGACTGACAAAACACAGATTTCTAGTTGTAGTCTAATGGTTGCATCATTAATTAAACATGAGCTCTTTGTTCTGCTTTTGTTTGTTATTTCAGGTTCAATAAATTCAGCAGCTACAAACACACTCTTTAACGCTCGCATAATGGATGCACATTTAATCTTTCTTTTGGTTTTCATGAACAGCATTCGAGTGCCTTGTGAGTTACACTGAAGAGCATGTCAATGGACAGCAACTGTTTTCAATTTTCATTTTTACTTCTACATAATTTAAATATTTCCTTTGCTTTATGTGAATGAAAAGGAAACGCTGCAGGTACTGATGAGATTCCACAAACTCTTCCACAGAAGTTTCTCTTTCCGTATTGGAAAGAAAATATTGTACTCAAGCATATTTCTGCAATGCATATGGACAGCGGTATCCAAAAAGCCTTCTGTTCATTTTGTAAATGAGTGTTTTAAGGAAGGAAGAGGAGTTGTATGAGCTTTGTACAGTGTTTATTCAAAGTTTCAAGTGTTACAAGTGTTGTTCATGCCAGATGTTCCTTAATCATAACAGTTCGCAACTGCAGTTGAACAGTTCTCAATCTGGAAATCGTCATGGGCAGCGATGTCTTCAGGACAGAGGAACCCATTGCATATTCACACGAGTAGATTAGCATCACGGTTAGTCAGGAGGTGTGTACCGTAGATCTATCAAGTGCTTTCTTTTATTCTTTTAAGGGTTGAAGATTTATTGGGAGTGGGTTGTGATTGGATGATGGATTTTTTAAATTGTGACTGGGGTTCAGTTGAGTTTGCAATGAGTGCCTCAAGCAGTTATAGGGTCCATTTATAATGAAGGCATTTCTTATTGTTTCAGTAAAATGCCTCTTCCTGAATATTTTCTAGCTTTTTGGAGAACCCTACAGTCAATGTCTTGTTTTGTTGCACCTTCGAACAGAGATCTGCTGTCTGTTTTACCTTGAGCCCAATATACCCTGATGCTAACCAATGACAGTATTTTACAGTTCTTTTAAACCACTCTCATTGTGCTTGAAATCTGTTTGTACAGGGTCTTTTACCGCTATTGACAAGTTATTAAGTATTTATTGCATGAAATTGCATACATACATAGTAATACACAAAATATTTCCACTTGAGCTTTGCGTTTTCATTCTCTTCTACACCTCGAGTATCATTTGTCCCTGCAGGAATTTAAATTCGCAAACATTTTTGGATTTGGACCCAATGACTCCAGCGGTCATCTGTCTCATAACTTTGTGCTATTTTTACTCTCTTAATAATACATCATGCATTTTCTTTTATCTTGAAACAATGTGTTATAATAACCCGGAGATGAGACGAGCAGCCGGAAGATAAACTCAGTGATTAATTACTGTGAGTTCCTGCACGAGTGTGAGCAAACCCTTGTGCATCATCAGCTTTTCAATTCAAATCCAGAGAAGAACATTAATTTCTGCTGCTCGACGCAGATTTATTGTGTTCAGTTGAGTCTCTATCATTGTCTTAACACAGAAACAATAGAGATAACAAACTGAAAATAAAATACTTCAGCATATTTTGCTTAGGTGTGCCCTTGCTTAGGAATACACAGGTTAATACATTGTCCTCACAAATAAGATATAAAACTCAAAATATATTGGAGAATAACACATAGAATGGAAAAAGATAAGAATTGAGGATAAACCTGGATATTTACAAGTTGGCAGAAACATAAGTGTACCATTTTGGTTACTTTTGAGCCGCAATCCCTCCTCACCTCACAAATATCATCATCTCTTATTACCACTGAGCACAATCAGACCATCAACCAATCACAAACCATGGTACCTCATGGTATTTAGCCCCATGGTCTCCATTTAATCATCATCTGGTCAACAATATTTACCGGTCCACAGACTACTAATCTGCCAACACCACCACCCCTAGTTCCCGTGGCTTACCTGTTCTCAGACAATCTCTCTGGACAGCTCATCTCTCCTTCCTTTAGCTCTGAGGACTGATTATCCTAAGAGAGTTTCAGTTACCTGCTCTCGTGGTGGATCCTCTTGAAGACGCAACTTTTCCTCGCTGATTATGTTGGTTTCACCATCGTTGAGTAAATATACCTGCTTCTAACCATCCCTTTAGGGCATGTGCATCTTTTGTACATCTATTGTTTGTTAAAAGGGCTCCAAACACAGAGTCTGGCCTGTTTCCACCTCGTTGATCCTTCTCAGAACCTGATAGTCACAGGATTTAAAGTGTGTAGCTTTACCGTTGTAGTGTACAGATTTCTGAATAAAAATAGTATTTATGAGATGCACTGATTTACTGCCAGAATTTGGCTTTTTTCCACTTAGGGTCCGCTCCTGAGAAGCTAAATGTACACTGATGTGTAAGTTTATAAGAGTGTAATTTCAACAATATCAGCCATTACTGTGTGTATTGTACTGCTGAACCAAAGGACAGACTTTAACTCGATTTAAATATGTCTCTCTTTCTCGCTCTATGCTCACAAAAATGTTGGTGTGATCAGTGAGGCTTTCCTAGAACACACTTCCAAAAACCTATTTAATAATGGCACTGCTTGACTCAGCTCAACTTTGGTGGGCTTTTCAGTAACCTTTTTGTGCCCTTGTTATTGAATATTAATTCTAAACCAAGAAAGAAGACTCTGAAAGCGGTGTTTGAGAAGATTCAACAGAAAACACAGCATTTTTAGCTTAAAAAATGACACATGAGTTAGCTTGTGGAAGGAAAATTCTGTTGTTCTCTCAGAATCCGGAGATAAAATGGAAAACTTATCTGTGCTACTTTATTTAAGTGGCTTGTAACTTCCTGGTTGGGATTTATTTCCTGTTTGTGATTTATTCCCTATCTATATCAGAAATAAAACAGAAAATAGGATTTTTAATAGTTTTCTATTACAACCTTATTGAATGAGGTTCTGAAAAGAAGGTTAAGGTGATAGTTTTCTCTGAAAAGCTTGACACAGCAACCCATTAATCACTGGTCAGTTCTTGTCACTGATTGGCAGGAACAATTCTACTGTTAGTTTGTACTGCTTTTCAAAAGAAAAACGACTCGACCATAGACAAATGTGGATGTGCAGGCCTTCTCATGGGGAAGTAGAATGATGTTGCAGAGTGACTAAAACAATGCCACTCAGAGCCAATACTGTAAGTTGTCAGAATAACAAAACCATACAAATCCAAGTCGCGCTGTTTCTAAAATCAGATGGAACACCAGCAATAGATACATGCCTTTTCTTCTACCACTGGACCCAACACGTCCAGACTTGCTGCTATAGGTCATACGTATGCTCACATACAGTGCGCACTACATTAATCACCTGTCCACCATACTCTCAGTCTTTTAGATTGTGAGAGAAAACCACATGCCAATCACAATTAAAAAATCCTGCTGTCTATCTATGGACTGCGCTTATGCAATTTCTGGTGGTTCCATTTCTACTATAATAAGTGTAAATGTTCCTGACGGTGATGGCAGGCTCAGTGAAGGGCCTGTGTGTGCGTGTGTGTGGTCAGCTTGATTAATGGCGTCTGGTGAAGCAGGACTCTGCTGTGATTAATTGAGCTCAAGACCCTCGTCTGCATCGTTTGATGAAAACGAGGAGGAGAAAACACACAGTCACACACCCTCTCTCTCCTTCTCTCACCCTAATGAAGCTCACTAACTACTTGTGCTCCATCGCACATCTTGGAAGTTTGTGTGTTCATGTACATTCATGTGCACAATTACGTGGGTGTGCATTCATGTTTATTAAAAAATTGGTTGAGTCAACTGAAATGAATCAGTAGTTACACATGAGTCATTTTAGGGCGACCTTCTCTTTGTGTTGAGTTTTAATGACACAGGTGGAGTAACAATTTAAACACTGAGGTTTTATCCATCTTCTTTGCTTAGTCCTGGTTATGTCCAGCTCATACTTTGCAAATGCATGGTGCCAATATAATTTGAAGAGTTTGGTGCAAAACCATACTAATCCATCAATGGTACATTTATGGCCATTGGTTCTCTTTCTCAAGAAAGGATTTGCATGAAAAATATTTGATTTCTGTTTCAGATCATAATGATCATCATTTCTTATAACATCAAAAATTCAAATCTACATTTTGATTTAAAACGGTCCGCACTTTTTCCTCCAAAATGCCATTCATTCATGCCATTAATAATATCTACATAATAGTAAAAAGTGAACATTTGGTAAACGTTAACATTCATTCATTCATTTTCCAACCCGCTTATTCCCTTTTGGGGTCTCGGGGGACTGCTGGTGTCTATCGCCACATCGGGTAAGAGGCGGGGGTGCACCCTGGACAGGTCGCCAGTCTATCGCAGGGCAACATTCACACCTAAGTGGAATTTAGATTATTTAATTAACCTAACTGTTTTTGGTATTATACCGCTCATGGTGAATTGTTGGGTAAAGGTATTACTTGTCAAACAACTGTGTTTAATTAAATTATAGTAACAACAGAATCTTTCCAAATGACCCTGATCAAAAGTGTAAACACCCTGGTTGTGATCGTGCCGTTATAACCTGCACAAAAGGGTTTTTACAGTGGCTGGTAAAGGTAACCATCCTCATTTGCGAGTTTGTTTGCTTGTAATCAATGTTTGTGCATACAAAGTGTCTGGGCTCCTGAAAGACCCTTTTTATAGTATTTAAGATAATTATTTCAGCCCTCTATACTAGTGCTATACCATTAAAAGCTTTCAAAATGCAATATTTATTGTTAAAAACGTCTTTGTGTGTTATTGTTTTAAAACATTATAATCGACATAGCTGGGACACCCGGGGAGCAGTCGATGAAACTGGTGTGTTGCTCAAGGGCACAACAGATGTGGTTGACAAAAGTGGGAAAGAGCAATAGTTTATCTCTCACCTCACCTTCAACTCCTGCTGGAACTGGGGATCAAACCAATGACTTTGTGATCAGCAGTCCATCTCTTCATCCATTAGGTAAAAACTGTCCAGATGTAGATTTTATTTGTTGAAAAATAAATGTTGTACCTTACCTTTTCAATTATACCATTATTTTGTATTAATTTAAATTTTTAATGTTATTCTGTGTTAGTCTTAATACTGGCCGTTCATTATAATGGCAGAAAATCTTTTTTTTTTTAAGTAGTGATCTTGATGCTACACTGTTTTTTATTTTTCAATCCTCTGTACACTCATCTCAACTCAGTGCTGTGATCTGCTTGACGCTGTTTGTGTGCATGTTTGATGCTTTTCTTCAGTTTAATTTGCCTCTGACGCGCCCTTGAGTGCCGCTGTCTTCCAGATCTGTGCTTTAATGAAGTTCTTCTCCTCTGCGAGAGGTAATTAATGGGACTGAGCTGATGAAGACTAGTCGCGCAGGAATCTTAAATTACAATTTGCACTTCAAACCAGATACATTTGCATAAGAGGTGCATCAATGTCAATCTCAGACTCTGAAAATTACACCCTTAAAAAGCTCAGGCCATACCCAACCTGCAGATTTGTGATGCTAAATTATAAACAATAGTGAATTTTACCACACTACCATGAGATAGGGAACTTGTTGGATTAGTTTCAAATCATATACTTTAACTCTGTGTGTGATATTGAAGATTCATATATTGTGATCAGTTGAGATGATTTTGTTTTACTAAACCAATCCTTTCATTGTCTTTAATTCAAAATCCTGAAATAAATGTAAACTTTCTGGCAAAACAAGTAATTTGAAAATATCATTTTCTTAGCTGTAATGGTAAACTAACATTTTCAATTAAAGATTGTAATAAAAAGTAAAAAAATAATTAAAATGTGAAACACACAGATGCTATTACTTGTTATTCCTTTTTTTTGAAGCCGGATTAAATCGGTGCAAAAAAAATAATACAGATGTAATAATTCACACAAACCTTTAAAAAAAATAACAGAAAAATAGATTAGAAAAAAAGTACAAAAAAGGTAACTTACAACTTGCAACAACCCCAAAAAAAAATGTTTTCGTAGATTTTTTGTTTGTTTGTTTGTTTTTTACAAAGTGTGCAATTTCACAAAATGTGTAATAACATTAGAAGTTGAACAAAGCATGATAATCTGCAGAGGGCAGAAATGTACTATAAAATGTAATAAAAAAAAAATTTACAAAAATAAATTAAAACTATCCAATTTGAAGTAAAAATCACTCAAACACGTTTTATCCACAGAGATTTCCTTGGCTTGGTAATAGCAGTCCCGCCAGAGGTCATAGAAGCCTATTTTTATTTAAAATTATCTGAAAAATTTAACTTTTGATAAACTCTCGAATAAAACAAAAATGAAAAATATATAAAGCAATATTTAAGGCTGAAATACTATTATACACTTATATTTTATTACTATTAGCACCGGTTCCCAGTTTGGTAAATTCCAAGAAATATGACTTCTGAACCATGTTATGTGGATGTATGTTTATTTGTGCTGTAAACATTTTTCTTTCTGAATGTGATTTGATAGGAAAATAATATAATCTAAATATATAAACAAACTTTTTGAGTTAAAAAGTGAATAAACTCAAATAGTGAAAGCTCAACTGACAAAGCCATACATTTTTACAGTGTATATAGAGTTTCGATCAAGTAGTTAAATAAAAGACTATTGGATTTTGAGGTTGTTGAGAGATGACGTTCATAAAAAGGCAGTTTTCCCCTCTGGAGTGCAGACCAGAACAACTCTATTTATTCTGAGAATGTTAACGTGTGTAAAGTGTAATCTTTCATCAGTCCGAATAGAGCAAAACTGGGCTTGCAAACTCATGCATAATTTAAGCCCTCACCACCCTTGGAATGAGGCATGAAAGGTTCAGATAGTTAGAAAATCTTCCTCCTGCGCCATGAAATGATAAATGTTTCATATTTATCAGCCTCACATTGTAAAAACTCTGTTAAGCAAATATACAGCATTGATTTGATTGCTAGGTGGCTGAGAAAAAATGGGTAAAACACACAAATGGTTAAATCATGCAATCACAACTCCAAATTGGGCTCAGTTCTAAAATTCATAGATTTGTAAATATTACATGAGCTGTATAGAAAGTTATTGACAGTGACTTTAGACTTTAGACAGATACCTAAAACTGACTGTAACCGAAATGAAATATTTGCAAGAAGAAGAAAGCATGCCTTACCTCCATTACTGCTGTCTGGGAATCAGCACTGATCTCGCCAGGCTCAATTAGGTGGACGAGATCCATCCTCGGTTCCTCTGACTCTCTGGGAGTAGCTTAAGGAATATCTCCCTTCCTCTGCTGGCAAGACAGGAAGGCCTCATGACATCACAGGGGCTGAAACCGTGGTAGAGGTTGGTGTGTACTCTGAATTTTCTGGAGTCACTACAACGGGACATTGTCTCTGTCCTGCAAGAGACATCTGCAGTTCTTCGTATTCCTCCTCCAGGGCTACCTGTAGCCCCTCGTGAGGTACTTGTTCCTGCTCTCAGGGTCCAGATGAGCTGTCGGTGGATGTGGTCCACCAACAAGTCCTCAAAAGGTTGCCTCCCCGAGGGCACCACTGGTCCCCCCCCTTCTTTTTCTGTCACTATCCTGGATGGTCGCCATGGCTTGAAGGGGGTTCCTACCCTGCTCCATCAGCACCGTAGGCCTCATCTTCCTCCAGGTCTGTTATTGACCTTGGGGCAACAATCGGCTGACGTGTGTTTGGCTTCACCCAGAATCCTCTAACTCCAATGGGATCCACCGAAGCATCAAGTCTCCTCCCGGGAGGCCACCCCTGAGATTCTCTGCTCCGACATCTTATCCCTGGACTCATCTGTGCTCCCTCCCCTCCCATGCCATGAAACCACCATACACTTTGGTTACTCTAAAACTCTTCCTTTATGTTTAAATAATGAGTGAACATTTTTCACATCAAGATGCTTGATTTAATAAGTATTTTCATTACTATTTCTGTTTTCCTGGTATTAACTGTAAGACAATCCTGTGCAACTGTCTTTGTTATTGTTTTTGCTTGAAATTTCGAAATGATTCTTAACGGTTGCATTTAATTATCATCTATACACTGTAACAACCACAGAGATTATTTCATATGTAAATGTGTGAAAGGTTAGAGCAAGGAGGAGTTCAAAAAGAAATGTCTTTTGAAAACGTGGATAAACACATTGATATTACCAGTGTCCACTGCTGAGGTAGTTTATGTTTTTTTCTGCTCTCTTTTCAGTCCACAGCAGTTCACAACACCAGTAATTGACCTGGATATGCTGTATTGTCTCTCTCAAATGGTGAGCCAGTTTTCTTTTGATGGAAAAATACTGGGAAATGAAAAGGATAAGTGCTTACCATTGACCTGGTGTCTTTGCCATTTTTCATTATTCTGTCTTTTCCTGAAAAGCTCTGATATTGAGGTCATACACGTACAGAGTCTCTTTTTTCTATAAACGGAAGCAATAACCAAAGTTATTTTATTAGGATTGTGATGAGAGGTTTTATGTGCATTAGTTGATGCCACACGTGTATTCCTTCATACGCCTTCACAGCTGCGTGAGTAACAATGTGTTTTGATGTGAGAGACATGATGCCATTTCTACTCAGCTCTGTGTGAATCGTGTGTGACAGGGCTTTTAACACCACCACTGTTGCTGGTCTTTCTTTAGAAGAAGAAAAAAAGTCAGAAAACATACAGGGAGTCACATGTGTTTCATTTCTGCCAAACATGACTTGGATGTTTAATATAAATATTGTACTTAATGTAATTTTTTTGGAAACCTATGAAGAAATATTTATTAATAGTAAAAAATGTATTAAATAAGTTATTGGCAACTAAGAAAAACAACTTATTTGGAAAAAAGTGCTAATTAATTGTGATATTGATATACATTTTTTATACCCTTTATAGCTTTAGGAGCTTCAACTCATCTGAGATGCCTTTCCATATGGTTTTGGAATGTGTTGAAGGGAATGTTAACCAGCTAAGATGATGACTTTGAACTCCTGGAAAGAATATGTAACTAATACTACGGTGTTCTATAAAGTCTACAAGGATCCAAGCTCAGCTCCTGAAAAACAAACGTACCATTATTGTAGACTGTATAAAGCCACATAATGTTCACGACATAAACAACAAGGCTCTGAAGCTAAAAGTGGAAATTGTCAGCCGTTTCTTTTTGTGCAGCCCTTAAAGGATGTTTGAATAACAGGTTTCGGGAGGAGTTATCAGGTCTTGCCACATGTGTTACCAGTTAAGCTTTTTAACACTCCCCTATATAAAACCCGACCTGAGAGCCTCTGGCATAGTCCAAGCTATCCCTATTTCCACCCCCTTTCCCCTTTGATGGTAAGGAACTCTATACATCTTTATACCTGCCAATCATGGTCATGATATAGATAGTCGAGATAATTAAGTAGTAATCTCAAAATTGTGTAAAATTAGCACCTAAGCCCTCTTAAAAATGGTCTATGACCACTTTAAAAATATAAAGTATATATGTTTATAAAACTGAATCTAATTTGTAATAACATCTGCCCCACACAGGTGTCATGAAATAGGAATCTGTATAGAATTAGAACATAGCTTGTCGAACAGACCAGCTCCACTCTGACACCAGCCTCAATATGTGAATTGTTGTTTCAGTCACTTCCTGTTTCTGTGCCCAACAGAAAGTGAGAGGTTGCTGCTTTAGCATAATCTTCCATCAACATTCACAATTGGCACAAAGACAAATACTGCTCTCCTTGCAATGAACAAACTCAGACTCATCCATTAGCTTGCAAGTTGGATACGTGTGATTTATCACTGTAGAGAACATACCTCCGGTGCATCAGTGGGAGTGTGCAGTGGGAGAATCTGACACTTTGCATTACGCTTGGGTATGAATGGCAAGGATGCAGTAGCTCATGCATGGAAAACACATTGTTTGAAGCTCTCTAGGCTATGCTCTTGAACTTATCAGAAGGTCACATGAAGTTTGGAGGTCTGTAGTGATGGAATGCAGAAAGACAGCAACCTTTACTGCTTCTTGACCAAGATGCCATTATTCTCAATCACTTTCACTTTGTTATTATAACATTTACAGTTGATTGTGGGTAGCTAGTAGCTAGAAAATTCTCAACTGGACTTGTTTTACAGGTCACAACGCATCACAGTGCCATGCGTGAATTCTCTGAGCTCCTGAGAGCAGCCCGTTTTTTTCAGATTCTCTATGTCTGTGTGATTGATATTATGCTTCTGTGCCTGTGAAAATGGTGGGAACTTATGAAATAATTTTAATTTGGGTGAGTGAGTAAATTCTATACTTCAGTTAACATCTAATGAATATACTGTAAATAATTCCTGTAGTTCGTTTAATAGGGAGCAATATTACATGGGAATATTCTTGTTTATCAAACTATAACAGAAGCTAACATTTTAGGCTTTACCAATGAATTAATTATATATATATATCTCTTCCAGAAGATGAGAGGACAGTATCATAATATTTTTTCCAAATGTCATATTGCAATATTTCATGCCAATTAATGTCATTATATTTATGATAGTCAGTTTACATTTTGTCAGGGATTCTAGGATCCACAGCCCTTGAACATCCAGTGCACCAATCTTCTCAGCAGGAATCACTCCCCACATCACACCTAATCCCAATCACATGGTTTCCTCATGCAGCCAATCACCCAAGTTCTAACACCAATCACCTCCCCTTTATATGATCACCTATCATCTTGTCTATAGTTCACAACCTCAATTCAGACTCCACTAATGCTCCCAGACATTCTCTAGAAGTGCACTTACCTCCAGCGATCTTGATCTACTTCCTGGTTCTCCATGCTTCACTACTCACCTTCAAAGGCTGACAGTCTTCTCAGTTCCCACAATACTTATCTCTTTTTGAATGCTCACCTTCAATCCTGCACAGAAGGTATCAGGTATCAGCAGTTCATCTTTTTTTCCCCTTTTGTACAGTGCCTTGGGGACATAGTAGTCACAACACTGCTATGACCCAGCGTGGGGCTTTCACCCCTCATTTAAAAAAAAACCCTGGGAAAAGAGCAGTGGTCAGCCTGGAATTAATGAGATGCCAGGGATTGGCTAACCGCTGCTCATTTTTTTCTCACACGCCATTAACTGACTGTTTGTGCTTCATTGAGCAGTGTAGAAATTATTCGCTTAGATCCTTCTTGACTGTGTTCATTATATTCTCTGTGGGAGCACAATCAAACATCTGCAGATATTGTGGTCCCTGAATAAGTTGCAGTTTAACACATAATTTCAGACTGTTTACTACCATATTACGTCAAACTTCTCAAACTCAGTTGCATTTACCAAATGTTCATTGATTTGCTGATTTAAGTGGGTTTATTTCAGCCCTTTGGCTTCAGGAGCTAAGGAGAAGGTATAAGGATTTATATTTTATATTACAAGTTTATATTTAGCTGGTTTACATGTAGTGATGCAATTACTGCAAACATTCTGGCCACGCATAAAGCTACAGCCTAAGCAAAAGTATACTATAGTGTCCTTACGATCCTCTGGCATCTGGCGGTCAATGTGACAACCTCGTAAATGCTTTATACAGGATATATAATTGCCATCTGCATTAAACGCCATCTGCTCATTCAGTTCCTCCATGTATGTTCAAAAAATGTGCAGATGAAAAAAAATGCTTGGATATTAAACTTGTATTTATGTTCTTCGATGTGAAATGCCAAAAGATGATCTGTAGAATTCTTCCTTTATTGAATCCCAAGAAGCATAGAACATTTTTTGAAAAAGAAAACACAATCCTAACACTTTTAAAGCATCTTGAGAGCATTGAAAATTATTTATCAGTCAAAGATTTACTTTAACCTTATGTTACCGTTAAATGTCAGTGTCATTGCTATTGATTACAATGTTTTTTGCTTATAATAAAATGTCACTTGAAGTAATTAATGTGCATTTCATTGAGTGGTTTATAATTGTTTTTGTGCCAGTTCTTTGATAAAAATACAGATGCTGAGGCAGACTGCAGCAATCACTAATAATCCGGACTTCATTTCCCATCATTTCTTGTGTCCTGTTCCTGGCCCCATTTTTGTCTCATATTTTTAGTTCAACTTGCCAAAACCTGTTTCTTTTGTTTAGCATTGATCATTGTTCCTTTTTGAATGCTTAACTGTAGGACATTATGCTATTGTCATACTCTTGAAGCTGTCTCATGCTCTGTTTGTGCTCATGCTCTGTTTTGCCAATCTTGTTTTTGAGACAAGTCTGTTTATTGACCTCATGCCTATTTCTGCACTGTAAATTGTACACCTTTAGATCTTTAAACCATTTAAAACTTGGATTTGTATTTGTCTCTGTAACACCACAACACTGATGTTTCCAGTGCTAGAGAGATATTAGTACTAAATGATAGTAGTATTTCAGCTTTCACAAAGTTACAATTCAGCGTATGGTGTCACATTACTTATCCAGTTGTATGAGAAACAAAAGCTCTTAAACCTAGATTCAAGATTTTCAGTTATCACAAATGAAAAAAAAAAAAAATATATATATATATATATATATATATATATATACATATACATATACATATATATATATATATATATGTGGATGTTCCTTTTGGGTTGATCAACTCACCTTTTTTTTTTTTTTTAATAGACATGGGAATTGATAAGCTTATTGAAGCTGTTTGTAGTGTTTTCCAGAGTAATTCTTAGAGTAAGGATGTGGAGTCAATGAAAGCTCAGAGATTATAAAGTAAAGTGAAGGGTTTGGATTACAGATGCTGTTATTTGACGCTCTTGTGCATGTATCTGCGCACATGAATATGAAACACTTGGGCGACTCTTTTTAGATTTAGATCCTGCTTCTCTTTGATGGGTGTTGAGATCAAAGATGATGGTTTGCAGCAATATGGAGTCATTTCTACCATCACCGCTGTTCAGATATGCTTTTGAATCAGATTTTCTGAACAAATGATTTTCTGAACACAAGAAGATATGAAGAGGAAGGAACAGTGTGTGATAGAAAATAAGCCTGCTCTTTTCACCAGTTGCCAAATAAAAATGCAATATGTTCCTGGTACTAATGCTGATAGCAGGACATGCTGAATTTGAAAAATGCAAAATTACAACCCCCTTCAGGAAAATACCTGCATTTTAACACAACTGTATAAATATCTCATTTGCATATGAAAAAGTTGCACTAAAGCTTAAAAATAGCATATATATAATCATTTATTACCACTCTTCCCTCCCATACTCATCCTGAGACTCCCGGAGGCTCCACCCACCAGCTCCTCACCCTAAGAACCAGATTCATCTGGAGATGTTCAGGTGCCCCAGAGGCTCCGCCCACTAGCTCAACTAACAACCGGATTCACCGCGAGATGTTCCGGTGCCCCCTGGACCTACACCTAACACAGTCATCATCTGTTTATACTATATTATCTCTTTATACTACCATATCATCTGTTTATACTATAGTTTATATAAATCACACAGCTGTTGTCACCCAAATGAGAATGGGTTCCACTTTTGAGTCCGGTTCCTCTCAAGGTTTCTTCCAAAAGGGAGTTTTCCCTTGCCACAGTCGCCCAGGCTTGCTCATCAGGGACATATACACCACTTATTAATTAATTAATTTCTGAGTTTAAACTTGTTGGTTTACTGTAAAGCTGCTTTGAGACAATGTCTGTTGTGAAAACTGCTATACAAATGAACGAACTTGAACTTGAATTTATCATGTCCAATTTTTCATTTGCACAGTGTAACACATTAAATGAAAAGTGTTTGTTTCTTTTTAATTTATCTTTTTTTATAACACACCCCATTATAGAGTGATTAAATGAGAAGATTTTGATTGCCGTTGGGGGGAAAGTAAAGGATAATGCCTCTGTTCTTTGTGAATGATTCCTCCAGTGATCGTTTCTTCATTGCTGGCCGCAACTGAGTTTGGCTTTGGCAGCTGCTGATATGGAACAGCTCCCGTGGTGCACAGAGTTTGAGACACATGTGTAGGGTTAGATGCATGCATATCATACTCTGGTGATCTGTGTGGAATGTTCATAATGCCAGAATTTTGTCATGAAATATGAAACAAAAGACTCATCATTTATGCATAAGAACTCTTTCTTTCTGTAGCTTGTATTGTATTCTTGTTTTCTGTGTGGAATCAGTTGTTTCTCTAAATTATTTAATGAGAAACATTCTTGTTTAGATACATTTTTAAACAGTTTCAATGAAAAGTCAGATTTAGAAGCATTACAGAACACAGAATTCGAATTATGCAACAAAAATAGTCCATGTTTTTTTTTCCAATATAGTACTTGAAGATATATAAGATGTTTTAAATGTATGCTGTGTTACAAAAATACAGTAATGTTTTCTAATGAATACATTTCTGAATGTACCCTAAAATTATGTCATGATCATGAGGGTGGTTGGCAAAATTGGACCCAAAAGCACTTAATTGAATTTAAATGTCTTTAATATGACTTGGCGAAAAGAACAAAAACACAAAATACTTACGCAGGGAAAAAGTTTCAAAAGGAAATCCAAACTGAAAGTCTTTAAGTCAAAACAGAGACAGAAAATAATTCCCCGATCACGGCAAGTTGAAGGCACGGCTAGGCAATTCCAGCCAAGGAACACAAGAGTCATTAATCCAGGAAATCCTAAGGGGGACAAGAGTGGAAGAGAATGTCCATCTAAACATAGATAACTCTCATACTGAGTGAGATGAACAAGTGACAATGGCTAGAAAACAGGGGTTTAAATAGCCAAACAAACAAGCATCAGGTGGCAACAATAATGACATGGGAACACAAAGGGGTGGGGGGATAGGAGACTAATCAAGACTGAAAGCATAAAATCCTAGAAATATCAGTAGGATTATGACAAGTTAATGGTCACCATAAGAGTTCCCATATTGCTGTGTGGAATCACTATTAGAAGAGAGTCATGGGAGGAGAGCTATAAGAGTGAGCAACATGAATCTCACATGGGAATTAGTGATGGAAGAGGGTGGTTGGAGTGAGTGACCGGAGTGAGCAACAGGAATCAGCGGAAGTGAGTGATGGAAGAGACTCATGGAAGTGAGTGACTGGAGTGAGCATCAGGTGTCAGTCATAATGGGAGTGAGTGACCAAACTGAAAAAAAGCTGAAGTGACTGGACTAGGTTATGTGAGGAGAGTGAAGGGCTGAGAGGAGTTGGAAACTGCGAGAAGTGAACTAACCCAGTTACGAAATAAAAGAACGACATTATTTTAGTGAGGAACTGAGTTAGTGATCAGCACAATAGTGATTAACAAAACAGGTTGACTATACAAAATGTACAATTATTAATGATTTTTTTTTTTTTATTTTAATACTACACATTTAGAAATGCCCTTTGGTCTCCAATAAACCAAAGATACAAGGAGTATTAATAATAGCAGAAACTGAGAATGAAATATAAAATGAAAAGCAAGCTATCATAAGAAAATATATATTTTTCAGAATTGTCTGATTAACTTTTAAGGAAAATAGAGCTCAACCCAATAATAATGAACACTGAGACAATGCACTGAATCCGATCATTGATCATATCCAAGATCAGCCCTGTTTTGTGCAGGAATAACAATCTCTGTCTAATGCTTATTGCAAATGTCAGAAGTAGAGCGACATCGATTTTAAGCTGTGGTTTCAGCAGAGCGTGATGACAGGGAGGAAGAAAATCTCCAAATCAAGTTTTTAAGCATGCTCTCGCTCCCTTTATTCCTTTAGCGGTCACTTTCTATTCCATTACGCTGATTCATGACACTCACACTCCCTGCCTGGAAAGTGTTTCCATGACAACAGGTTTTAAGGATTTCAGTCTGTCCAGAAAGTGTAAATGTGCACAGCTCATTTCCAGCTTACAGAGACAGACAGAGAGATATCAGATATTCACAGCAATGTTTGAAACGTGTATACTGTGAGCAATTACAGGAATGTTGAGAGAAAATAATAAATTATACAAGTTTTGAGATTAGTGCTAAGTTTGTGAAATGCAATGTAGCAAACTATTCAAGTAATCCATCTTTTATCGATATCTACATCATTTCAGCAGCAATCATTTTATGTTTGAGAGTAGTGGTAGAGTACTGTAGCCCGTATGCACATCACACATAATGAATAAATAAATAAACACACCGTAGCCTTCATTGAACAAAACAGATCGATGTGTGCTAATTCCAGAACCAAACCATCACTTCTCATTTGAGAATGAGTGCTCATAATATTCTTACTCCTTTTTTATTGTGTACTTTTCTGCAGATATCTGGAACATGGTGTGGAATAGAATAAAGAGCTGAAGGGCTGAGGGAACAGATCCAGGATGCATTTAAACATCCAGTTTGTCCTTCGGTTGAGGATGTCTGAGAGGACCAACTTTCTTGCAGATGAAGGTGTGTATCATGGCTTCAAGTTAATCAAAACATGAAGTTGGTTTTAAAAAGGAAAGTGCTCTAGTTCACCAGTATCTAGGAGTCAACAGATGAAAGGGATCATGGTTAAAAATTAATCTTTAGCTGTTGATGATGTACATAAAGTACACCTGGGGTAAAAGCTGCAAAAATCTACAAAATACCCTAAAAAAAACTCACGGATTCCAGAGAAATCCAGTAACAGAGACACTGTGCTTTGCACTGTGAGGGAAAGTTTGTTTTATTTTCCCTCAGATAGAGAAAATGTCTAACTCTAGTGGATGGCCATGCTATTGTCAAAGTTAAAATTGGGAGGATAAGAACCTACTGCACCTATTCAAGTCGCCGATTAGTGAAGGTAAAAACTGAATCATGTGAATGGTTTTGGGTTTCATGGCTTTTGAATGACATGATAACATCTCAAGCACCTCAAAATACCCATTTGTTTTACTTTGGTGTCAAAAAGCATTGTAAATCTACTGGATCACTTCCAGTTCCTACACAACCTGCACTTGTCATCATACCATGTCTGTGACCTTACCCATAGGCTTCTTCTCAAGTGGTCGGAGGCAAAAATTGCCTGTAGTCATGTGTCAAAGGCGGCTGCAAAAAGATTAGGTCTTAAAATATATTTTAACATGGATGTCGATGGGAATCTGCTCACTTTTAGAACCAACTTCAAATGGTTTCGTTACAGATTTGGTGGGACAATGTTAGTCACTGTGATATTTTGCTCAATATCTAAGAATGAAATAATAAAAGAAAGATACACCAAATACTGTTTTGACTCCCCTTGTACCCTGGTAAAACCATAAGAGTATTTATCAGAATCAAAGTCTCCTCTCTCTCCTCCAGGGTTGAAATTCAAGCTCATGTCCAATATTCGCAGCATTCTGGGGTTATTTTAATCAGTGGTTCATTAAAACCCCCTCACACACCCCTTCACCACCACCACACACACACACGCACCTTCTCAATGTTTTTGTTCCCACTTATGAGCTTCATTGAGAAGCTTTTCCCCATCAGACTCTAATGGCTATACTCCTGTGCAAATGGGCTTGAGATTACTGCCAGGCCCAGCATTACCATCCCTAGAGGAAATGTTGGATTGATAGTTCCTGATGATGTTAGAGGGCAGGTGCAATGGCTTTTATATAAGCCATTCGTATTGATGCCATGTCTTCTTTTAACTTTAACCTCCTAAACCTGAGGCACAAAATTAGACTCACAATTCTCCACAATCAGCAATTCAAGCAAAGCTAGTTGATCAGAATCACAGTGACGGTTGATTAATGTGTCTCATACCAAAGGTAATTATAACATTAGAAAAAAAGAAAGTTGAAAGCTAATTAACGAATTCATTGTGCAACAATTATTTTATAAATTGTTGCAGTTGTTTACCTGATGTGTGTTAAATTAAATCATGATAACTGGGTAATTCAAGTGACAATAGCATTAATAAGGAATTAATGCACATGTCAAAATGAAAGAGTTTGCAATGTATTTACAAACTGTATTCCCAAAAAAGAACATTTGCAGGTTAATGGTATTACAATGTTTTATGTATTGGTAGCATACCAAACAATCATTGCATTGTTGGTAGAATCTAATTAAATAACTATGTAAGTGCTTTTTAATGTAAGAGATTCAGCCAGCAGTAAACATATTTTTGTTTCCTTCAGAGAAGAAGAAAATCTTTTAAATGTTTTAAACAATGACACTATGAGCGACATTTTTACCAATGTACAGTTACATCATTTTTAACATTTACTTTAGAGCAAGCCTTTAGATTATACCATTTTAGAGCAAAAAATTATTTATGAATCCAGGATGTTGAGTAAGGTTGCTGGTTCAAGGCTCGACCTTCCTGGTACGGCTAGGTTAATTAAATAATCTAAATTCTCCTTAAGTGTGAATGTGTTAGTGAATGTTGCCCTGCAATGGACTGGCGACCTGTCCAGGGTGTACCCACATCTCTCACCCAAAGTGCGCTGGAGACCCGTCTGCACAGGCAGACCCCCGTGACCCCGAAAAAGGAAAAAAGCTGGTTGGAAAACTAATGAATGAAAATGAAAATATGCATTGAAAAGTCCAATATTTTAAAATCCAATATTTCACAGCCTTATAAGATTAACTGGGATTTTTTTTTGCAACATTTCTTTTTTTGCCAAATCAAACCTGATATTGGCGCATTGAAATCTAATAAATGTCATACCTCCACAAAAAACTGGTTTATTTTGCTGCATGTGCCAGTGGTGTGTGTCTGTGAGTTCAAGTGAACTCAACTCCATTAACAGCTTTTGCCTGTTCTTAATGAACTCCATTAGTTTGTGCTCAGGAAGAAAAGAAGGCAATGTTTAATCAATTCTAATGGGTTCATCTCATCGCAAAATCAGCTCTGAACACACAAATTCTACTTCACAACAATGGTAACTTTCTGGTTTCAGGTTCATAAATCAGCAGTCTTCATGAACAAACTCAATTATCTGTTATCGTTCAATTATCTGATGTTTATATAAAAAGGTGTATGAATAAATATATGAATTTTGTTGATCTGTGTTTGGGTATGATGTTGTATGTTATATGTATATTTATGATCTCAGGCACATAGCACAAGTACAGTACATAGCGCACATTTTCTAGGTTCCATTCAAAGCATCAGTCTTTTTCCGGCTGCTTCCTTCGGTTTTCCTCCTTGTCTAAATGCCATTCTAACATTGTGTCAGTACGAAGGTACAATATCAATGTTTGCGCAGGCTTTTATCCGTTTGGTTAATGTTGTTTGTTCTTAGACTTCTTTGGAAATACCACAAAACGCGGCAATTGGAGTCTGGGACATCTGCATTATTCTCTATTACTTGGGCCATAGACTTATTCGTTTATAACATCTTCTGCAGCTCTATTCCGGAAACTTTTCTAATAACATAAATAAACTCAATTTTTTGAGGTATACACATTTAGAGAAATCATAGAAGACCATAGAATTGATCATAAAAGGTAAAATTGAATTTTTTTTCTTAGTTTTTGCATTCATTTTACTAAAAATAATAGTAGTCACTTTAGAACAAGTATTTTTTTGACTGGGAGCTTATCATTAATTTTACAATTAGACAATGAAAAGAATTAAAAATTTAGGATATAAATTGCAATTTTAGGGCACATGTAAATGATTATATTTAATGTTATCTTTTTATTGTATGCACTTTTTCCTCCCTGGAGATCACATCCAACCTGCTTTATGCATGCTTTAATTTGCCTTGGTTTGCATTTAGTATTTCCCTATTGCTTGTTTGTCTAAGACTGTGAATGGCCCCAGCAGGCCACTGTACCCCACTGACTTCACTGATTGGCTTATTTAACTGAAGCTAATGGAGAACAAAAGCAGATGATGACAAACATCACGAGTCATTTCCTTAAATTCTCCACACTTCTCCAGAGCTAACAGGATTTGCCTCACAATGGCATAGATAAAAGCATGCATTAATGATGCTAGGCTAAGTTAATTAAAATCAAGAGGATTAAGCGCTAGAATTACTTGTTGAGATATCAAGTCGAGTCAAGTCATATTTATTTAGATAGTGCCTTATACAATACAGATTGTCACAGCAGCTTCACAAAAGAAGCAGGTAACAATAGCTGACTTGCTACAAATCTGATTTCTTAAGTGATTTTTCAGGTTTTATTGAGATATATTTGTGGTAGATTCAGATAACGCAATCTTTCTTGATAAGGTGTTATGATGAGCATGCATATTAAAAAGTGCTGATGGCAACATATTCATGATTTGCGTGTGTGTTCAGAGTAAAATGGCTGATGCTTCTCTGACCTAATTAAAACAGTAAGACTAAAAGAGAGATGGAAGATGACTTTTATCTTAAAAATACATACACGTCCAGTTAGATGTTTGGAAACACCTTCCAAGACCAACCCAGATGTTAATGACTGAGGCCAGGTCACATGATTGTCATTTCTCTTAACTTGGGTGATTGGTGCTTACCAAAATATTGATGTCAGCTGTGTACAAACCAGACTTCTGTTAAGCACAACTCAGAATTCCTGAGTTACGGGGTTCCACAAGTCACAGATGCAATTAAGGGGGGAGGGGTTATTTCTCTGGTGCTTGTTTCCCTTTAGAGTGACTAGATTCCCATTGGCTCTGACAGGTCATATGATTGTCATCTCCTCTGTTACTCCATTTGGTTGTGGCACATTGCATATAATTTGCTCAGGTGTTTTTTACACTACCGAAATATATCCAGCCAGCTAATAGTTAACCTATTCAATGATGGACAATTCTACCTTAGACTGCAAATAAAAGGAATCGTTTTTTTTACTTCTAGATTCTCCACTCATTACCATGTCAGTTTAATTCGGATGCGGGTTAAAACGTTTTCATTTGAAATTATTCAGCTTCTTCTCACATTTACCATCCTGTGATAATCCATCATTGTTTCCAGGTTGACAAAAGTAAAAATAATTTTAAATGTTATGTAAATTATGCCTGTTAAATAGTTTTACAATGACTTAAAATCAGAAAGGAAATATGAAACTTAAAAGTATACTTGGATCTGATAAATATATGATCATTTCATATTTTAAATTCTCTAGTTGTAGCATATATTTAAAAAATTATTTTCCTTTCAGCTGAAGAGTCTGACTCCCCCTCTCCCACCCCACCCAATTAAAACAAATAGTCTATGCCGCAGACGGACCCTGACAAGACATCTGTGAGGTAATTGGCAAAATCATGAAAGCCATTGGGTGCCGGTCAGGGAAGGAAATGCTACATTGCAGAATCTGCAATATGGAAGATTTTTGGAGTTAAATCACTTTTTAATATCCCATATATTTCCACATGTGTTCATTTATGGTTTTCAGTAAGTCCGGTAAGTATTATCCAATAACTTTCGTTAATGTAAATGATGCATGCAAAAAACAAAAGAGCAATTATTTACTAAATAATGCGTGTTAATTTATCTCTCTTTCAAATGTATTTCTTTCATTAGTTAAACTTACTCTCTGTTGCACTTTTTATTCAGTCATGTATACTGGTCTGTATTTATTTGTAATATTTTATTTTGCTTCATTTGACTTCTTGTTCATCTGCCACAGTCAATGCTATAAGGAATATTCTACTCTCTTTTGTAGCTTTCTTTTGTTCTTACAATTTAAAAGTGGCTTTCTACAAAAGCATTTTTGTAGATGATTAAATGTACAATCTATTTAATGTTCAATCTTTGCACTGTTAGAGTAATATCGTGGCTGCTATTAAACCAGACCCTTGAGAGCTCTAGAGTTTTGGACAGCCCCATAAAATATATGAAAAATGATTTTAGCTCTGACTAATTGTCTGTTGAGTGTCATAGAAAGCTGTTAAATGAACCATTGGCTTTTAAAAGCTAAAGAGAGAAATGAGATAAATCATGCAGAAACATTTGATTCAGCCAAGATCTATACCATCCTGATTCTCTATCTGAGCAGATGGCGATGATGGCCATGGCACCTCATTAAATATGAGAAAAGCTGAGACGGAACATTCTTTGGAAAGAACAATCTACAGCATACTGTATGTTAAGAGCTCTATACAAAAATAACGATTTATTTTCTAAATCTGTACAATTTTGTATTATCAACACTTTTTGTGTTATATGTAATGCATCTAGCATCTACAGTTTAAAATATTTAAAATCATATAAAAATTAAGTGGATTATTATGCATTTATCGCTTTTCAGGAATTATGACTGTAATATGCTTTAAAAAATTGCACTTTCAGAAGAAATTAAGTAAGATTAATAAAAATAAAATAAATAAAATCTAATGTAGAATAAATGTATGAAAAACTGAAGACATCAGAGTGGTCCTAGAAAAATGTTGGAATTCCAGCTGAAAAATTAGGGATTGGATGTTCAGATCCTTTTATTGATTCGGAACGTTCAGCAAAAGGAACAAATCTTTTTCATTTTAGTTAAATACCAATAAAATTTTGTATGTGACTTCCCTAACACAGTGATTATATATGGAAAAGAAACAAATAAGACAAAATATAATGCTAGAAGATAAAAAAAAAAATACTTAAGTACTTTAATTAAACGTACCTGGGTCTTTAGTCTGGTTCACCTCAATTTTGATCTGTCAAGTCTCCTACGTTACACACATTACCTCTCTCTGATGTTAACAAGCTCTGTCCCGGCTAGAATGAGAATTGATTTCATTAATTTGATTAACGTTAGTTATTTTCCCGTCGTCACATGACTGATCAGTAATGTTAACCAATGCAGCATGGAAATTGAAAAGATTAGTTCTTTCACTGATTCGTTGAAAAAGAACACATTGTTCAAGTCTTAGTGGCTACAAATAATGTGTGGCTACTATCTGCCTTGAGCGTGACTATTGAGGGGGCAGAGTGTAGAAGCTATGATCTCACTCGATGTTAACCGAGTTCTGTTGCGAATGCACTTCCAGGTTTAAAAAAAAAAAAAATCAATTTAGAATGTATTCAAAGGCTTTTTTGGTAATCTGAGGCCATGTCCACACATACACAGGTTTTTTTTTTTTCTCCAAAAAATTTCGTCTGCACAAACACTTAAAAAAAAAACAACTGATTTGTGCCATTTTTAAAATGAGTATTCAGCATTGCGTTTGCCAAAACACAAAGTAATCCTGTACATGCTGAAAGCTATGATAACAGAGTAAAAGCATACAGTCTGCATTTGGTCCATGGCTACATAAAAATGATGCAGCTTTGTACATGTGGAGAAGGCCTGTGTTACAACCAAGTTACAGCTTGCCTCAGCTTGTTGAGGCTGTCTCTGCTGCCCCTGCTCTAAATTTCCTTTCAGGCAGAATATGCAAGTAGCTCCTGATCAATCCAGTCGGATCATTCCAAGTTAACTTATGTTATTTTTAAATTATTCCCCAAAGGGACTATTGATTCTTAAGGGATCTAACACACTTTCTTCCAACACTGCCCAAATACAGAGCAAAGAAAGATGCATTGATTCTAGGCCTTTTTGAGCAATTGAATGAAATAAAGTAAAAATATTTATGAACTTGAATTTAAGAGTTTTTCTTAGTATCAGAAAAATGTTTACATTGTTACAGCCATCCAATTGCAGATGATGTGATTATAGTGTATAATGGCCTAAACCAATATTTTAACCAAATGCTATGTGTGAGTCTCAGTCTGAAGGATGACCCACACGATCAATGTCCGATCCTGGAAATGACAAGAGTGTGGGTGTGTGATTGTGTATGGACAATTAGGTGGATGTTTTCCGTTCCTTCAGGATCTGTCTGCTCCCTTGAGACATGTTTGTTAGTAAATGATCACGCAGAGGGGCTAATTAACATCAATTTGTATCAGACGTCCATCCTGATGTTGGTCTGCCCTTCATTTGCCTTACAGTCCGCACATTCCCTCAATGAAAAGAAAAAGATAAAGTCACTGAGACAAAAATTGTACACAGAATTAAAGTAGCTATACTGTGAAAAAAGAAGTTGAACTTGTGATGAGGGGAAGGTTTGATCTAATCTGACAAATAGAAGAAGGAATGAACGTTCCTGTGGTGTTTTGTCTGGTATTTTCCAGTCTTTCCATTCTGCAAAACAAAGAGGGACTGTCAATGTTATCACTATTCTATCAAAAAGAGAAGGGAATTTCCTTTGCAAAATCTGGACATTCTGTCAGTGGAAGGGCAGATGTAGTGTGCATCTCTGCTGAATGTTTTTCATCATATTGCTATAAGCAAAAATAGTGAAAACACGACAAAATCACATGGTTGAGTAGATTAAACAAGGGTAATCACTCATTGGTCTGATTACTATTGCCATGGGAAGAGCTCTATATAGATCCTGGACAGGTTTATCTCACTTACCGTTCCATTGAAAAAAATGTGATCTGTGCTGTTTGCATGTTTCTTTGCAAGTGTTGTGACTATTTGAAGAGCTGCATGTTTCAATCCGATTGTTAGTCTAATGCCGCCCGACTTTTCCGAGGCCTGACTCTCCACCCTCCCATTGACAGAAAATGGAAGAAGGTGCTGAAACTTTGATCATTAATTCACCAAAACGCTTTACATCAAGCAAACATTATTTGTGGATTGACAATAATGTGCCATGAAAAGGTGCGAGTCAAGATCTCCTAAAACATTATGTTTATAATGTGGAAACTGCTTTTTGGAAACAAAAGTTAAAGGTAAGACACTGTTTTTTCACATTTTTCCTCTACCTTGCGCTACAGAACAGCACATTTATAAATATAATTTTTTTGGAACACTTTGAAGGGTGCCACAGTGGTGCAGTGGGTAGCACTGTGGCCTTCCAGTTAGAAGGTTGTCGGTTCGAGGACACTGGAGTTAGGCACCGGCACCCGTGACCCCAAAAAAGGGAATAAGCGGGTTGTCTTGTTTGAATTTAAACTGATTTTTAATCAAAGTTTGAAGTTTTATCCTCTTCTACCATTGTATGTCAAACCCCGGAAGCATTGAGTGACGTCCCGACTTGACAATCGGATATTTGTTTGTTTTGCATTAAGAACACGATTGCAGTACATGTTAGTCACAATTATAAAACATGTTTTCTTACTTAGTTGCTTGTACATGTTTTGCATGTTTTCTCAAGTTGTCATTGTTTTTATCTAGAGATTGATCAGTGATGTCATTATTATCCAGAGACAGTTTTTCTAAGATCAATTAACTAATGTAATTTTCTTTTAATTAATTATTATTCAACTAAGAGCACGGATATGTGTTTTATACTCGATTCAATTCAGTGTTTTTCTAATACTATGTCTTTGTGAATATGTATATGAGCTCATTGTGCAGAAATCTGGTTGCTGGTGTATGCCTCAGGGAGTTATGATTTTCATGAAATCCTGCCATGCTCTGTGCTTCAGGTGTAATTTTCGCTGTTCCTCACACACATACTGAGGATTGTTTCCGTGCAATAAAGTAAATAGCAAGCACTGGGTTTTTGATGCAGTTTTTTGTTAAAGAGCATCGATCAGAGTGCAATTGAAAACTTCTATTTGAATAAAACTCAGCACTATTGAGTTCAGATCCCCACCAGGCCTCACAATGGACCTGTGACCTTTCATGTGGCACTTTAGTGCACACAGGTTTGAGTCTAAAATCTCCCTGTGGAGAGAGAAAGGCAGAGAGCACTATGGAAATGTCAAGAGAGCAAAGCAGAAGCTTCCAAACATGACTGACTTTATCCAGAACATCAAAGCCTGTGAACCACATCACTGAGAAACAAATGGAGTAGAAAAACACAGTAACAATAACTGTATGTAATTCCTGCTTCAATCCATAAGGAATAAGAAATACCTGTTAAATGATTTAATGTTTGTGATTGTTATCATATTTTTAGGGAACAATCAGTTTCTTACTTTAATGTTTCATTATTGTGATAGCAAAGCATTTTGATGAGAATCTAGATATAAAATCTCAAGCACTTCAAAGTGGAAGTAGCGCCTGGAGATGTTTGGATACATTTTCCTTCACAAATTAATTACTTGCCCATGTTTCCTATATTTATTCAGTTTTTAAATAACCAAATGACCACATGTAGGCCTTTCTCTGCCGAATAAAGCGTCCATTATTGTCAAATAAGCAGTAAAAAGCAAGATAAAGATGAAATAACTAATTTTTAAGAATGATGATTATGAAATGAAAGAAACAAAAGAATAATAATTAAAAACACACAATAATAAATGACTAATTTCACAAGTTTTTTTTTATTATTATGCATTTCATATAAAATAGAATTTAATATTTAATGTGAAAACCTTTCAATATTACTTTTTGAATTTAGCTGTTTGCAATGTATTTACAGGAAACTTTCAAACAAAAAGAAATTATTTGATTAGTTTTGAATGCCTTTTTAAGAGCTTGTGCTTCGATAAATATAATGAAGGGTTTATTTTAACAGTTAGAGGTAAAATAACAACAAATTGAAACCCAGGAATGCGTTTAAAAAGTATTTACCTCGTTTTTTTTGGGTGGCTAAAATATAGAAGGAAGAAAGTCATTTCTGCCTCGTGGGTGCCTTTTTCTGTCTGCATAGATTGTTTCACTTGACAAAAAAAAAACTTTTGTGGATTAAAGCAGAAGTAACTGAGCTGGGGATAATATGTACCCCATTATTTGCACTTTTTGGGATAATAAAGACTCAGGTGATGTGGACACGTCCGAATGAAGTCTTTAAAACTGTCTAATATACACAATAATTAATGTTAATAATATCTTTTATAATCAATTCCACAATTTTATCTGCAATCCTGTTTGAATGATTTGTCATAAATCAGATTAACTTTCTTTCACTTCTGAAATATCATTGTGTTTGTCTCCTATACGAGATATGAAGCTGCAGTTTCTTATCCAGAAAACCAATGATTTATTAGGGAAAAATCCTGATAATTTACAGGGGTGCCCAAAATGTGCATACCACTTTATCCGCTTCTTTATAAGTTTAGAGATATACACTGTATTCTTGCTCTGCAGGATTAATAACATATTAAGGCATTTAAACAACTTCCTTTCAGCCCAGTCACTAAATGCAAATGATTTGAAGAGTCTTGAAAGTTTCCCATATATAATTTATTTAGTAATTCAGTTATTTTTTGGAATCTATTATCTATGTATTTTATATTAAATAGCATATAGGTCTGTAATTTGTCCCGTCCGTATGTACAAGTCTTCTTTATGTCTCAGAGGGCTTTGTTTTTCAGTTTCGAGACATACGGTAACACCGTTTGAGTGCTCTTGTCAGAAACGGTCTGTGTGCTGCTGTTTCGTAGCAGTTTTTTCCGGCTGCTCGGGTTCTGAAGATTCTTCCTGGGCAAAGTATGTGATCCGAGCACTGGCTGTTTAACCGGAGAGGAGCCTGCTGATGCCGTCTCCCGAAAACCATAGAGAACAGAGGAAGAGAGCGGAGGTATCGGTGAGCTGGCTAGAGGACTGTCAGTGTCAGGGGTGCCACACTCCCCCTTATCTTCTTCCTCCTCATCGTCATCATCACAGCAGAGAGCATGGTAAAGAATTTTATCACTGAATCGCACTCTCTCTCTAGGCATCCGAGAGTTTTTCTGGCTATGTGTGGAGCTGGATGCTTCCTCACTGGATGAATCTGGTGTGACCACCAGGGGGCCATTGGGCAGAGGGAGGCCTCCATTCATCTGCGCAGGTTTGAGCAAGCCCTTCTCTGTCTCTTCGGAATGTTGAGATATGGAACTGTGAAGACATTACGATGCATTAATTAAAAATAAAAAAGTTTCTTTCAAATGGATTCTTTGCTAGTAGATTCATTGATCCTCACCTGATGAGGCATGTCTCATGGTTATTACATCTTTGTGTCTGTGTCCTAAGGGGCTCCAGGAAGCCACAGAAGTCCCAGCTGTCAGAGAAGGGCTCAGAGAGACCTCGCTCACTGCTGGATTCACTGCTCGCCGTCGCCAACGTCCAATCATCCAGATCCACATCCAGTTCCAGGTCAGAGGTTAGTCTGTCGATCTGACCCACCACCTGCACTCACAGTGAAATAGAAGGAACAGTTGCTTTAAATACAAAATCGTGGGCTTATTATCTCATGTTTTAGCAGTTTTTATGTATCATAAAAAAAATCTAAGGTTTTGAGACAAAATAAAAATGTTTACATTTTTTATACATTTTTCACCACAAAAATAATAAAGACAATGTCAAAACTATTAGAATTTTTTTTTTCTAGAAACCAGGTACATCTCTCTTAAACCTTATATTTCGTTCTAAGATCTTTTGTGCCAGAACTTAAAACAAATCAAGCCATATCACAGGTATTGTGCTTCCAAATCTCTCTGTGACTTGAATTCAGAGAAAGGAAGGTCTGCACCTCTTCATCTGTTCATGTTTGAGTATTTTTTTTTGTTGCAATAAAAATAAAAGGTTATTGATTGCTCTCTGTCATGGAATCTGGTTGTCCTGTGTTTTGCGATTGTATCTGACCAATCAGTGAACTACACAATGCTCTAGACAGAGAAAATTTTGTTACATAACTAGATTTTGTTTTCTAGAGGTCGAATAGGTCACATAAGAATGACCCATAGCTTCCTAAGAAAAGGAGAAAGAGCAGCTTCTTGTGAGCCATGCCAATGCAGAATGTCCACCAAGCACATTTGAATTAATCTCCCAACGTATGAGCAAACGAGGAAGAGATACCTGAATGGATGGACCTGAAAGATCTGAAAAGATTCACTCTCTAGACAATAGCTCTCAATCAAGCTGTCAATCATATAGCCACATCTCTTTTTCTTTGCAATAAATTAATCAGAATTATAAATTTTTTATATGGTCCCCCCACAGTGATTTACATGAGGAGGGGACCCTTTTTAGAATTTTAACATGAAGGTCATCAAAGTGGAAAGTAGTTTTGCTCAGAAATCCAAGGTAATGGCATTCAGAAAGTATTGAGTAATTGCTTTGAAATTCTTTGAATTCGTTTGGTTTGGTTTGTCTTGCAGTAGCTGCTTTTTAAAACATTCCAATCTCAATCCATACACTTTACTGTGACAGCTTTCGTGGTCATATACCATGTGGTCTCTGTTTGATGTCATGAAAGCAGAAAAAAATGCACATTTAAACCATCCGAATGTTTTCTGAGAGGGTGTGTTAGTATCACTCACAACGTGATGTTGGAACAGAACCTTTCCCAATGGAGCATGTTTGCGAGTGCAGTGTGTGTGCACGGTGTGCTGTTCTCCATGACCATATTTGGCACAAGACGGATTCCGTTCATTTTAGACTAACGTTGACGTCTGTCAACAAACATGCTAAACAAAACTCAGCTTGTTTCAGCCTGATCTCAGCGAAATGGCGAATTTTATAAGTAAAAATAATCTCAATTGAAAACTAACATAAATATTTTCCTTTTCTTTGATTATTGATCAGTGATTAAGGAGTAGAAATCAACATTTTTTTTTTTGCTGAGTGTTGTATGGTCATGGCCTTCAGCCCTCTTTCTAGTTTGTCTTGTACATTTTGGCCCTTGGGGAAAAACCAATTGGGGACCCCTCATATAGACAGATGTCAATTATGTTTATCCCTTCTGAAGATTAAAAGATTTTGCATCTTTTAAGAACCCACCAGAATAAAGCATTTAAGTAATTTCAAGAAGAAACAATACGTTTGTGTGATCAGCATCACTGATGATCTATCTTGGGTAGCCATCTTTAAAGCATGCTGTAGAAACCCTTATAGAGTTTTGTTTTATGTTACCATTCCGACAAATATTGTTTAGGTATTTTAATCTTGAAAGAAGAATTGTATAAAGTTGATAATAAAGTTCATGAGCCTGTATGCTAGTGCCCCCTCAGTTATGTCTGTTGAAACTTTGCTTTTGAATAATGAGGACCTTTGCGGTGTATGTGCTCACCAGTAGAATATTTAATACATGCAGTGTTCCAACAAACACTGGATCTTCACAAACCCATGAAGGATTATGTTTTGATATCAGAGTGAAGCTGCTGCACATTTATTAATGCCATTATTATTCATTGGTTAAAGACCAATGGGTCCTTCTTATTGGGACCATCTCTTCTAGCAGCAGTATGTTGTTTTGTTTCAGGTGTGGTGCACTCCAAGAGTCGAGCTCCTGCTCCTGTTCCAGAAACACCCAATCATTATTACCAATTGCATTGGACCGGATGGCATGTGCATCAGTTATCTATGATCTCTGCAGCTCCATGCTCATTTGTTGTAGTTTCAACTTGCTTGTAGTTTGAAAACATAGGTTTATTGACCATTTCATGAGACACTGACTATCTTGTTATCGATATTGAGTGTCTACATGTTTCATGTGAGGTATATAGTTGGGAGGTAAAGACTTTTCCTCACAGTTTATTTTGTTTCCCACTCGCCTCGAAAGGTGTATTCCCTTTTCTTTTTTCCACTCATTGTTGTTTAATAACACAAATGTTGCAAATTGAGTTTATTTTACTTGCCCTAAATGTTTACATTTATCGCTAGTCTAACTGTTTGTAAGTCTTATTTTACTAGAACTTCAGACTACTTCTATAAGTTTCATTACCCCACTTTCCAGCTGCTATAACTACAGCTAAGCATTTTATATAAATACTCACCTCAGCATTTGTGTTGCTAATGCTAATTGCTAAAAGAGTTTGGTTCCAAAACACTGTAATCCATAAATGTTAAATAAAAAAAGTGTTTTTTTCCCCCCAAGGAATGGTTGTCATAAAAGCTATTTCTTTCTGTTTTAAAATGTAGTAAATCACAATGAGTCTCTAACAACATTAAAAAAAACCTCTATAAATGCTATAAATCCTGCCCCCTAAATTCCATAGAATAATTACAACATTTTTGTGCATAATAACAAAAATACAAAATCAAATAACAAGCAAAAGGGATTTGTACTTTTAGTACTTGTATGTCATCAATTATTTTGGATGTAAGCTTGAAGGCAAAAAGAAGGCTAAATTGATTTTGGAGTATAGTCAATATTTGTGTCTAATGTTAAATATTATTAATGCACCAGATGAACTCTCCTAGTCCTGCACAGAAAGTTACTTTTTAGATAAATCCGCTGAATGTGAATTGTGTATTAGGTTTAGGTTTGCCTGTTTTTTGATAGAATTTTTAGATTGTTTTGACATTGTCTTTGCTTTTTTGGTGAATTGATTCATTTATGTTTTGTCTCAACACTCTTGATTTTTGTTAGAACACATAAAAAACTTTTTTTGTACAAAATTACAAACTTCACTACGCAGAAAATCCCTTTTTGTTCAATTTCAAGATTATTTTGTAATGTAATGAAACAATAATTGTAAAAAAAAAGAAGCTGGGGTTGTACTAAAAATTATATCAAGCATCTCATTTTCAAAGATAATTTATTAGAGCAAATTGTAAATTGGTAAAAAAAAAAAAAAAACGCTCAAAAAGCCCCAGACTTATAAGAGTTAAGAGTTAGCAGCTATCATGTTTTGACAAAAAAAAAAAAAAAATCAGTGACAGAACTTTGGCAAATCAAGTTTTATAAATGTTTTTTGCATTTTACATTTCATTTTATTCCATTGTGCCATTAATTCAGTTTGGGCTTCACAAGTCAAGTATCCCTTGCTCATCTCACAGAAGGTTAAAAACATCTAATTCCGCTCATAATCTGCTCTTCTCTGATGATAGTTTCGTGTTAAACAATCTATCTAAAATGCAGCTCACCCTTAACAGCCCTTTAGCTGGAAATAAAAACTCTTCCTGGACTCAGATGAGCCACTGCGAGCAGTAATCCTGCGCTTCTCAGTGAACGAGTGTGTGCAGGCAGGAAATTACTGGTTAAACAGATTGCAGGAGTGTAAAGGATGAATGAACACATCAGGAAGAGACATTAGCATCACGACACACTGCGTCTGAACACAAGGAGAACCTGCCATGCTAATTACAGTCTATAGGCTAAAAATCACATGCTTTTGTCTCACGATGGCAGAGATTGCAGCTGGATTATTCAGAAAAAGATTCATTTTCTCTTTCTCTTGCTTTCAGCGGACGCTCGCTTCACTGGGGCTAAATTATACACTGCTGAAAAGCCACCTCAAATGCTATTATAACATCACAGAACAACCATTAGAAAATGTACAAATACGAAAACGTTAGATTGTCTGGTTCTGTCTGCATGTTCATGTTTTAGTACCTGATTCAAATAGTTCACTCGTCTCTGTGTGAAGATCTGTGTGCGCTTTTCTACAACTAACACGCTAAGAATCCTCCTGCTAAATGTCATCGATGCTGCTGATCCGTGATTAACACACACATGCACTCCCCACGCAAACACACATATATTGGAAAGGCTATGTGACGGTTGAAAACACATAACAAGCATGAAAACACAAACAGCTTCTGTTTTACATGCTATGGCTGAACCCAGAGATTTGCTTTTTTTTTCTTCACCAATTATATCTTCAATAGGACTGTGAAATGTTCTTTTCTTTAAAAAGTGTATTTATTAATATATATTAACAGTTTGTTAACTGAACATTTACCTTAATTTAAAGAGGTCATGAACTGCTTTTTACAATTTTTGTTCTACTCATTGAGGTACATTAATGGGATTTGTGCTCTTTACGATAAAAAATAAAAACTATATCTAACTCACCATAAATCTTTCATACCTTCACAAATTTAGACCTTTCTGTTCCCTGAAGCCTACTATGTATTTATATCTAATAGTTATTTTGATATATTGTATTGTTATTCCATAATCCTTAGTAGTTAGAGGTGTTTCTTTTTTAATTGATATTCCAAAAAACTATTTATAACTTGCCATAAATCCTTCAGATTTCCTCAAAGCTTCACCAAATAAAAAAGTTATCTTTGCCGAAACATTCTGCATTTTATCATAAAATAATTATTTTGATATGTCTTATCATTCTTGAGCAATCATTGATTTTGTGAGGTGTGGTTTTGCATAAAACAGCTGTAAATGTCATTTTTAACTCAAACTTTTGGCAGCAACAGCTGTCAATTATCACAATAATTAGGTCAAGTGTCTCCATAGCGATACCACTGCCATTGGAAATCATTGCAAAATGGTCCAGGGCCACTGGGATGCATTGAATCGCATTGGCTACCATTGTAAAAGACCTTACATAGGGTAATGTCAGTTGTTGTTGAGCTAGGACACCAACTCTTAGCGTCCAATGAATGCTTGTCTTATTGATTATGTGTGCCAGGGGTGTGGGGGCTGAAGAGGTGTTTTAGCCGGTGATCTAGTAAAATGGCGGAGGAGAGATAATTAACAGAGGAGCACATTGATACACATGAGTGATTAAACTGACCTGGACTACCTGTGTGGTTATTCAAAATTAATCAGCCAGCCAATCAGAATCGAGAATTCAAACAGACCATGGCATAAACAATAACTAACACACATTCTGTTACTAGAACACAGAACATTTTCAGTAAACAGAACTAATTATACTCCAATTATTTAAGTGACAGCCATATACAATAGCAGCATAATAAAAATAGAGCTAGTATAGCAAAAGTTTTACACAAATTTGCCTTCAAATATCATAAAAATGTGATTAATTATTCAAAGTCTGAAATGATGTGTCTTCTTTTATATTGCTGCTCTTTATGTCACTTGCCAGAAGCGCACTGGTTCATCTGTGTGTCGAAACAGTGTGGAGTTGATATAGTCAAGCTGATGGAGTTTAAAGAGACTAATTTGTGCAGTATAATGTTGAAACCCTTGGCCTGACAGGATAATTGAACTCCACGTTTGAAAAGACAGAATAGAAGCATATTAGTCACTAATTAAGTCGCATGCATTTTTCTCTTCCCTCTGACACATTCATCATCTTTTAAAGCTCTTCATGGGTTACTGCGCAAGGGATTATTTTATGTGCATGTGTGTTTGCATGAGGCACACATGGAGAGAGAGAGAGAGAGAGAGAGAGGGAGAGAGAGAGAGAAAGAGAGCGCCCATGAGTGGTAATTATCTTCCAGGAGATATAATGTGAGTGACACTCTGAAAATGGCCAACAAATTACACTGTTATGCCAACAGAGCCAAAGAGAGTCTACTTTTTAACCTGCAATTTTTGAGGTTAAACAAGCAAAACTGCCTAAAGGGAATTTCGCTGTTCTGGTAAACTTATGAAACTGACACCTTTCAATGTCAGCATTCAGAATAATTAAATTCAGATATTTAATGGCGTGCTAAAATCCCTGTTTAAGCTCGTTTAGTAATGCTTGTCTACTTTTTTTTATAAAATGCACATTATTTTGACCAGTTTCACCTTATAGGATGTTGTCATATTCTGAATGGCATGACAATGACTTATCGCACGTTTCAAATGAGCGAGCAGGTACCTATTTTACCTACTGAATATATGCAGAAAAGTTTAATTACTGCTAGCAAGTATGCTCAAAAGCAACAAAACATTCCCAAAAATACAGTCTGGGGGTTAGGTTTTGAGTAATTTTTTAGTCACTGTTTAATCGAAGAAGAAAATGCAGCACAGTACAAATTAAGAAATGGCTAATTTTCCACCGATTAAAATAAATGTATAAAAAGTGCATTTTTTTTTATTTAATTTAGCTCCATATGAACACTTAATTTACTTTTACATTGTAATGATAGATAACAAAAAACAAAAAAACTAAAAAATCCACAAATTCAAGAAGCAGCAAGAACAATAGTACTTTGATTGAGATTGTGAGTGTGCTTTTACACTTTTTTTCTTTGTGTTTTTAACTGGTTATAGTTAATACTTTGAACACATAATGTTGATAAAATGCACTTTTTATTTTTGCGCTATCTTAGAGTATATGTCATATATTACACTATAAATTGAAAGAGTGCATATTGCTATGGGAACTCCTACTAATGAATTAATGAAATATTTTTAATAATTTAATTTTAAATGTAATAATCAAAATATTTCTACTGTAAAAAGGGTGTCAGACTTCTGTTTTCAGTAGTTCAGCAAAGGATAGAAAAAAGAAATTGACACCCTCTTCAGCCAAGTTGTTATGTCTGAATGTATCGTTTTGTATTTGTCAGTATTTTTCTGCCAGACAGCATTTCCACTTTTACCAACACTGGAATTTTTGTTACTCTTTGGGCAAAATCAAAGCTTAAAATAGCATTTGGCAAGAGAAAAAGAGGAAGACACTTGAGCTGACTATGTGTGTGAGAGTGATCGATGCATCGGTGGCTCTGTTCCTCTGTTTAAACTGCTTCCCCTTCTCATTTCACAAACCCATATATCATTACAGACACATGTAGCCTGCTCTTCCACATTGATGTCAAAATACCATCTTCATGATAAGAGTACCAAACCATGGGATAATTAACCATTATGTGTTGTTGGGGATGTTTTCAGCAGTTTCAGGATAATTGTTTTAGTCTAAATTTGATCTAAACTTGAAAGATTTTTTGTGAAAAATCTTATTGGAAAGGCTTTGAAAAACTCAAAAATGCTATCTGGGCCAGCTTACTACCTTTTTGTGTTGTTTGTGGCTTAAAACAGCCACTAAAATAAAAATAAATTGTAAAATCTATCGATATTTTTGCATTAAACCCATGATCTACCTCAATTCTAATCAAAACTATTATTTTTTTAATCCAGTATTTTTACCTTTTAATTAAGTCTCAACTGATGTCACTGATTTCGGGAAAAAAAAAAAAAACAATTGACCTTTTATCACAGTCTTGGACATGTTAAACAACATTTGCATTTATGGATTGTTAAATATTGACTAACATTATTAATACTTATTGACAGTTTAAATAAATTAGCCTTAAAACAGCTTTTGTGGCAATGCCTGATTTTTTTTTGTACAAAACAAGCTTCTCATATTTTACAAAGTGTAATTCTAATTACATTCCTTTTTGTGCCAGAACTTTGGAAAAGACAAGCCATCTCACACGTATTCTACTTCTATGGGTTATGTTTTCTTTTCACCACTAGATGGCACTTATGGCACCAATTTGGGGTCTGTAAATTTCCAATTACCTTGCTAATGATGTGTCATAACTCTTATAATGTTCGTTTAAAAGCAAAAATATCAAATAATCTTTTTGAAACCTACACAGTATATTTGAAATAAAAATTAAACAATATGTTTTTTTTTTTGTAAATTAAGTAGTAAACATTCCTACTTAATTTAAAAGAGCGCCCGTGATTGGCAAACATGCAGAGACTACTTAGGTTTAAATTAGTGGCTGTCAGCCACAAACATGATGAAACGGTAGTGAATTTGAACAATGCACAAGAGTTAAACAAAAACAAATAAAAGTAATTATTATTTCTCTTCTTTACTTGCTGAAAAATAAAAAAAAAATATTCGGTAATTATTACCAAATTATATGTTCTCTCAGTTTTCTTGTTGGATTGTTTACTAATATTTCACATGACTTCATCTTTTAAACAATTTAAAAAGATTGCATCTTTGGGGGAGGTAAACTGGGGTGGGTTTAACTCTGTATTTAAACTTTGTTTTTTCATGTTACTTCATATTACTGAATTCAACTATTGAAAATTCAATTTTGTATCAATTTAAAAATCTAGACATAGGCACTGCCGGGCTACTGGAGAACGGTAGTAATTAACTGAACTGGGTTTATTGACAAAAAAGGCAGAATAGTACAATTTCTCAATGAAACTGTATTAATCAGAAAAACACAGGACTAGTGTGAGTATGTTTTTGAACATGTGAAACATACAGACACCACTCTCCATCCTGACGCTTCACAAACTGCTCCATGAATAATGAAGAGCTGTGAGACTGATGGAGAGGGAGATGAGTGACTCACTCCTGATGAGTCAATGGATTGGCCTGACAGATGAAAACCTCAGAGAGCTAGAGAAACAGGGTGTATCAGGAGAGAAATAGAGGAAGAATGATGGACAGTGTCACCATGTTTCAGATTTATTTTTTCAGTCGTTGAGTATGATGTCATGCATTGCTGAAATCACTGTAGGTTCATCACATTAGTGCAGTCACTCAAACAATCTGGCGGACTATTTTCTTCCTTTCAAACTCACACCAAAGACCGTTAAACAGAGCGCATTTTTCCACGTTCCCCATTGGCTTCAATGAACTGCTCTTAAATTCTCATTCCAAGTCAGAGAGCAGCACACTTACTTCATTTTGATGTTAAAAGAAAGTGAACATTGTTTGTCTGAATAAATGTTTGATTAAAACTGCACCTCTGCCATTGACCAAAGTGATCCCGTGGGTATAAATAGCCGGGTAAAAAATGAGTATGTGTCATTCTCGAATGATTTGTTCATTTGTTTTGAATGAATCTTTGATGTTACTCTAGAGGAACGAATCATTGTCAGAGAGGGATTCGTTCTGTGTCATGTGCGCAAAATCCCTATGGTTTTTTAGAGGGTAGCCCACTCATTATTAATGACAGAAGAATGAGAGGACTTGCAAAAAGATCTAATCTTTTCAGTTCCTGGCTGACACTGCATTGGTTAACATTACGGAGTGCTCGTGTGACAAAAAAAAGAAAGGACTCAAGAAAATAACTAACATTAGTCAAATTGATTAAATCAATCCTCATTCCGGCCAGAGAGAGGTCATTTGTTGAACAAATGAGACTTAAACCATAAAGTCTTGTCAGAATAGAGGTGAGATGAACCAAACTAAAGACTCAGGTAAGACTCAATCATTTTTTTTGTCTTTCGCTAATAGATAGTCTCAAGTTTTGGTAATGTATTCAGACCCAGTTTTCCACTACATGTAATGGTGCATTTATGCTTCCCCATCCCCAGCTTAACATGGACCTCCCACAATTGGAACTTTACGCTTGTAGACGGAAACCGTAGGCTCTGGGATTGGTCAGATTAGTAGTTTAGCATTTCTGGTGTAGTGTCATGGTAGTAGAGCTGTATCTGAACATGAGAGAGAGGAAGAACAGTGGACGTCTCTTCTCTCCTTCCTCCATTGAAGTTTAAGTGATTTGAATGACAATAAAAGTTTTTCCACAACAATTTACTTTAACTCCATTACATTTTTTTCCATTACTGCAACTAAACAAAATGTGAGCAAAGAAGAAATGGAGCATAACATAGAAACTACACTACCAACTAATGTTTAAGACATTCTACCACAGGCTAATTACGCAAGGAGGGATGCAGAGAGTGAAAGCCCAAATTAAACCACGCATTTGTCAACTAAACCATGTCATGAGCTTTGACCCTGGTATTCTGGGGGTGTAATGCACATGGGCACGATTCAAGCTCAGAAACAAGCATATAAACTGTCAGAAATATCAAAACACAGTCACAGCTAATACGGTACATCACCTTACGGAAATACACCTGCACTGGTCAGATCAATGTGCGCATATATGTGCATGCTGACTAAAATTGCATTGCTTGCAGCATATACACACTTAAACAAATAAGAGTGACTTCCCTCACTTATCTTTCTGAAGCACTCCTGTGTTTCTGTGTTATAATACATGAGTGTAGGACCAAGATCTAGCTGCTTGCTGCTGGAATGAGTCAGTGAATTGGACTCTCATTAATGAATCATTCACAGCTCCTATAGAAGAATGAAGCTCTTCTCTTACTTCAGAGGATTTTGCAGAGGGGTTTGTTCTCTAGGAAATGGTTACCATCAAAGAAACAATAAAAGAGAACTGTTTTGCTTTGATGGAAACTCTTCTGTAAAGACATAAAGGTTAGTAAACATAATAATTTTATAGACAGTCGTCTGAAAGCTGAAATAAGTCATTAGATGTTAGAAACCAGGCACAGGCTGAATACCCGATTCAAGATAAACCTCTGTTTAGTTCTCTATGCTGTCAAAGCACTATTGTGAGAGGCATTCATGTGTGTTTTTCTAAACAGTGAATGAACAGTAAGTTTAGGGTGAGTTTAGAAACATAATTTGTATCTACTCAAGTATTTATTTTCTTTCAGTAAAAACTTGTCTTTGGTGACACCACTGCATAGACCCTTTAAATAATGCCTCAAGCTATAAATCACAGAACCATTCATCTAGAATTTTCTAGATACGTATTCTGAGAGTATATTAATTATAGTCACTTAAAAGTATGAATTATTTCAATAAGAAGACGTGCAGTTGCAGTCTCTTCGCTTCTCGGTCTTTTGGCTAAGATCAAGTATCGAAGCTTGAAGGAAGAGTTGCGATCGCCTTTTAAGGATTTCAGGTCTCGTGATTCATATATCTCGCGGCAAAACCTTTGAAAGGCACAAGTTCCTGTGTCCATCGGAGCTTTTTGTGGCAGTCGTGGCCTAGTGGATAGGGTGGTTGACTGGAGAACAAAAGGTCGCTGGTTCGATCCCCAGCCCCACTAGGAGTCGAAGATGGGATGAGTGTTGAAACTCTCTCCCTTCTGACACAACCATGACTGTGGTGACCTTGAGCAAGTCACCAGTTACCCACAGCTCCCCGGGCGCCGCAGCCATGGCTGCCCACTGCTCCCGGTGTGTGTTCACGGTGTGTTTATTCACTGCTGTGTGTGTGCACTTGGATGGGTTAAATGCACAAATTCCTTGTATGGGTCTCCCCATACTTGGTCGTAACGTCACTTTCACTTTCACTTTCACTTTCACTCTGTTGTCAAAGTCTCACAGAATTTCCTCAACTTAAAAAAAACAAACAATTTTTGTCACAAAAAAAGTATGTTTCAGGAGTTACTGGAACTGGCTTGAGATACCTCACGATTCATGTGGATTCACTACTGGTTTGCTAAAACCAGCACATCTATTGGTTCTGCAGGTGGAACCCAGCAATATGGCGTGTTCACAATTTTCAACTGCTTTGTCATTAAGTGTCACTTGCTTGATTGATTTGGTAAAAATTACACAAAAATTAAATTTTTGACTACATGGCACAGTAATTTTAATAAATAAAATTTATATTTCAAAACATGACGCATTCACAATGTACCAGTTTTATCCAAACCTTCATATTGTCATCCAAGCCATTTATCTGAGTAGATAATGAGACAAGTAGGACTCTAGAGTGAATAAATGTGAATTAAAAAATATTAATTATCATTAAATATTAGGATTATATTACACAATGTGGGTTTTTTTGTTCCCCTATCCATTGATTCTCCGTTAATATCTACTAATGGTACCCCCGTACAGTAACTGTATCATTTACCAAACAGCACACCATCAAAAAAATGTCTTCCCGTCAAATAATGTAGTTAACAGCTGTTTACGGTCTGAAGTAATTCAGTTGTGTAAGTTTGAGATGGAGAGGTGAAGCTAAATGAGAAAGAGTGATGCTGTTTTACCGTATGTGCTTTTAAATAATGACGAGCTCATGCACTATAACTGGATTCAAACGGAAACATTATCTACCCTTTTATCAGACGACCACTCAACATTGTTCAAAAACATTGTAATCAAAGCATTACAATGGTGTGAAGAAGTTATCAATCATGATGTTGTCAATATGTATATATGAACTGGTCAGAGAAAAAATAAAATGCTAGAGCTACTTAAAGCTGGTTAGCAAAACTCCATTATGGTTATTAGCAATCATAGATGGTGAAAATGTTACCTTTGGGTATTTGTCTTTTTATTTTCTAAGGTAAATCTAATGTTTAACTTCAAATCAAAGTGAAATAAATAATATTCTTCATTAGTTAGATGAATGCAGACTACAATGTTTATGTTACAGTCAATCATATAAAACACATTACATACATACTAATCACATAATTATATTCATTCATTGTCATTATCCAATAATGTTCATTTACAATATTTCACTCTTTTATTATTATTTTAGTTTTAGAGACATTATTTGTGAATGTACTTTTTTAAGCTATTATGATTTCTTATTCATAACCATTGTGAATTAATTTGATTTTTATTTATATTAAAACAGCAGAATTTCTCACATGAAATATTGCATATCTGTGCTTTTTTGTTTTATTTTGTTCGTGGAAAACAGCGATGAAGACCTAAATGATGTACTGTCATGATACGTCATGGTAAAGTATGATTGTAACATTCAGTGACAAGAAAAGTAAAAAAAAAAAAAACATTTTGAAATTTAATTTTTTTCTGAATAAATGACATGATACTTTGATACTATCCATGCTCGGACAGCTTGCCTTCATACTTGTACATTTTCCACCTCCACACCATTAGACTACAAGGCAAGCCCTGGAAATGAACTCGGGAAAGGCTAATTGGAGATTTTAGCATTGAGGTGTGGACTACACTTTTACCGATAAAACCCCTGCAGCATTTGGTGTTCTGCACAAGAATACATTATTATTCCGAAATTGATGCCTTTGTAAACTTAAGTATTCACTTACACTCAAAAAGTACTTTTTTATTTCTTTTGTAGCTACATAATATCTCAAGTATCCAGCCATAAAACTGGGACCCTCTCCAGAGTGACAGAGAATTGGTAACAGAATAACCTCTGTATGCATATATGTGTTTATATATCTCTCACTTTTTTACAAGTATATATTTGAATGCAGATGTGTGTTATGTGTGACTTAAACAGCTATTTTAATCTCCATACAGCAGCACATTCCTGACAGTCTGTTTTCCTTCCCAGACAGACACGCACACATGCACACACACATTGATGGCTGCTCTCTTGCCCCTGAAGCCACTGTCTACTCTGTTCTGTGTCTAAACCTGTAGAAAAAAAAAAACGGTCGATGTTCAGGGGTCACTGTCAACCGCTCTCTTTATTTCGCCATCCCACCCCTTTCAGTCTCTTGCTCACACTCCTGGCGAGGCACATTATAATAAAGTGTATACTGCCAATCAATTGTATAAGTGTACTCCACCAAACACAAGGAGAAATATTACATTCTAATAAATTACATTTTCCTGCATCTGGATTGTGTTAAGCAGAGTTACTATAAAGCTTTTTACTATATTCTGATTTAATTTCTTTAATATGATCATAAATGACATAGGATGAATTTCATTATACAGTTATGGCAAGCCGATTGGGCCAAAACGCACCAGTTCCAAACAGACGTTTTATGAAAAAGCTGCCCAAAATGGCATTTTAACTCAAAATTAGCATTAAAACCCCTTGCTGTTTCAGTCTGATCTCTGCCGAATGACGAATTTTATGAGTGAGTAAAAATAATATCAAATGAGAACATGTGGAGCTTGGATTTTCTCTCTAAAGTACAACTCTAAATAAATTACTTATTTACATTTATGTGCAATAAAATCATACTTACTTACAGGAATTAAGGCTAGAGGTCTATTACACTTATTTGAGTGCCTGTCAATAACAACAACAAACAAAAATGTTTATTTATCAGTTTCTTTCTGTCTACCAATGCTCATTGACATATATCAAAGTTCACTAAGTGTTTTAACCTCTCAGAGCAGAATGACTTTGTGTACTTGTACAAAACATGATTACTAGAAAAAAAAAATAATATAAAGTTCACGGGGGATTCCGTTCAGAAAGTATATCTCACAACCTCCACAAAGGCTATACTGAACAGAGCATGGAGACATGAGACAGACTAGTCTGCAGAGTTCAGATTTCGTTGCCAGGCAACAATGACAACTTTCAGAATTGAACAGCCATCACATTTGGACTGCAAGACAGTAGTTACAAGTGGTATCCTTGCATTCAAGGTCACTAAAATATTCTAGTTATGCTTGATTGTAAGGTCAAATGCTCGTTTCTACACCCAAAAAAGTTGTATTGCCTTTACTTGATCAAATATAAATATAAAATAATTAAGCAGTTAAGCAGGTAAATATAATACACTTCTAAAGAATCAGTCAGTTGCAGGAGAAAAATGAACGTGCACTTTGAGAACACTTTTGAAGGATGCTTTGAGTGAATTTAATCAGCATTCAAGGATTGTGATGATATAATCAGCTTTCAAATATGTCCTTCAAAGGGTCCTCTGAAGTGAGACAGCACATCTCTATCTGCTTCTCTGTGCAGCATGGTTCACTTTTACACCTTCAGCGGGACATTGTTCACAGGCAGACAGTGGGAACGGATGGATGGAGAGAAGTCTGGACACACTCCAAGCTCTGGGGAAAATGGGTCTCGGCCAGACAGTGGCGAGGTGACCGCTGCACACACACATGCACATATGCTTATTTGTCGGTGTGTATGATGAAGCACCTGGATGATGCTCTCTTCACATTTTGCTTTCCATCAGACAATCCTCTTCTTACACATGAACCAGGATATCAGAAGCAAAACTTGAACCCATCTATGTCAAAGTTGACCTTTCACTAAGCTCCAGCCTAAGAGGAGAGATTATTCAATTAAACTGGAGCAATCTGTGTCACACAAACATTGTTGAGATTCAATATTAGTTGAACTGTAGTTGATTAAATTTTCACCAATTTACCTGATGAAAATGGTAAAATTAAGTGCATTGATTTTTGTAAGTGAATACTTATGCCTGCTATTAATCTAGCAATGTTCACAATCTTATTTTCAGACTTTGTTGGTGCGATTAGGAGACTTGCTTGAAGTGTGTGAATCTCCAAAGTTGGAAAACATTGAAGTGTTCAAGCTAAACATCCATGCCGTTTCTCTGTGTCCATTCTGTCTATGTCCCACATCTGTTTGTGGTGTGTATATGAGAAATGTAATATGGCCTTATTGAAAGAAAAAAAAAATCAATAAATAAACTGTTTAAAGTTGTCCTAAGTAATTATTATAGGCTTTAAACAGTTTTCATTCATAATTCAAATTACATATTTACTAAACTTGCTAATTTCCAGAAATCAGAAATTAAAGATAATTCCCCCAAATCCAAATGAATCACTAATCCAATCCATCTCTCACTGTTAACATACTTCTCCATGCACCTACCCACTTTATGGAAGGCTGCTTTGAAGGAACTGCATAAAAGCGCCACGTTAACCCATTTGACTTCATAAAATCCAGAGCCACTTTACAGTTAGTCAACAATGCTTATAAATGAGCCAATGTGATGATTGTTATAAAAAAAAACTAACTTACAATTCAGCCAAATGGTATTTACCTTTCCCCCAAAAATCATTCAAACAAAAATTTTCAAACTTTTTCTTGGAAGGTTACCAGCACCTACCAATCTTACTCATGCCACTTTTCCACTGACTGGTGCTGGAACATTTCAGTTTGGTAGTGCCATTGGATTTGGTATTGATTTTGTGTTTTAACCAATCCGAGCCACTCCTGGCCATATGGGTGCCCTAAGTGAAAATGTACAATGGTGCCTCCCAAAATATGGCCGACACATTTTCACTCAATGCATTTTTTTTCCAAAATGCCAAGGTCAGAATGAAATTCTGACATTCAATAATTACTGTAATTATGTGGAGTGTTTTTGAAGGGGAAATGGAACTTCAAAATGGTCTCAGCACTTTTTGTGAGTACCCGACACTAAATGCATCCATAAGATAAAATGAGAAATGGAACCCCAAATGCATCTGGACCAGAAAGCTTCAATCAGAAGCTGGAATCAGCTTTATAAATACTTCCAAATATCATATGCATAACAGTACATAACTATTAACATTTATTTTTTATTATTAACTTTTTTTTTCTTGTGAACAAACGGGATAATGGTACCCCCCTCTGGCCTTGGTGCCCTACAAAAACTGCGTAGTTTGCATGTAGGGAGCGGCACTACTGTAGGCAAAAAAATATTTGTAATCATGAATGTTTTAGATATATTTGGTTTACCCTTGCTTTTCAAAGCTTATCGATATGCAGCGCTGTCTGTGATGAACACACTTATGTTTCATGTAATGAGAGGTGTGTCACACTCAGCCAAACCAGTGATCTACAGGTCTTAGGCCATTCAGAAAACAATCCCAATTCAACTCGATCTGTCTTGGTAGTTGAACCAAATGCAAGTGGATGTGGTTAGTTATAAAATAACAGAACGAAAAAGAACAAACAAAGGCATACCATATGGTTGCATGGAGTGGATGAGGACAATTGGAATCAGATGCAAGCCTTAATCAGCCATTATGATACATGCTTATGAAACATATTATTTCTTCCCAATTATTCCCAAATCAAGTATTTTGATTAGTGTTCCCACATGAACCATCACATATGCCTCATCATTGGCAGGTTTATTTTCCTCTGTGTGCTCTATGGCTGGGCTGTGCAGTGTCCTGATTAGTATTCTGCAGAGGAGCAGGCCACGCTCTAAATATAGCCAATGAAAACAAGAGCAGTCGCATCTCACCCACCGCAACACTCAACACCAGACACACATGCATGCATGCACTTCACCTTCAGCAGTAAATCCTGGGGCATTTCGTTGCAAACGTTGAACATTTTTAAAGTTCATTGTTAAAATGTTGCAATTTAATAAGCTGCTCTCTATCACATTGTTTGCAACTTTTGTGTGTTTAATTAATTTAATGTATGTTTAATACATGAAAGAACATGTTTATCTCAACTAATCTTTAAGTAATAACAATTGTCGGATTCATGACCCTTTATGCTAACTCTTTATAAAGTTGAAGTAGTCAAGTGCATTCATAAGTTTTAAATTTCATGGAGTGCAATAAGCCACATGCCAAAATGTGAGAATGAGAAACATAGAACCCTATTGTAATTAATATTCTTTTTTGTTATATTGGTTTGTGGCTTTCGGTGCATTTTTGAGGGTCTTAACATGCTCAGAAAGTCACTGATTTTTTGCACAAAAACTAGTCAAAACATTTACGGCTGATAGGGATAGAGCAAAATTGGCTATATAGCGCCACCTAACATATTGTCGTACTATAATGGACTCCTCCTAGAGATTTTTCAGTTTATCTCCAAACTCCATTAGTCTTATCTGAAGGTTTACGGGATCTTAAACAGTGAAGCTTTTTTGACTTTAAACTATAGCTGCCAAAATTTGAAATTTTGCTATAAACAGGAAGTTGTTAACTGTTAATAACTTCAAATTTGCCATGCATGTTATGAGTACATTTTAGAACTAATCCAAATAGTAGCCTAGGGCGTCATTTATAGCGCCACCTGGTGTCAACATGGCATATCACATTTCTTTCTGTTTTAAAATGTTATTAGAGACTGTGTTTGAACAACCTAAAAAAAGTCTATTGGAGTGAGTTTCGAAAACCAACAGGAAAAACCTACATTTTGAAAAACTTCTACAAAATGGTACTTTTGCTCATACTTTAACAAATGTCCCCTAGAGATTGTATCATCTCTAAACTCCATGACTCTTTCTTCAGTTAAATTGTGAAGCTGCAAACTGACCACAGAAAGGTGTTGGCACCAGAGGTATGAGAGCCCTTTGATCGCTGCTTGCAGCTTTAATTTCCAGAGAGTTTCATTTGTATTTACTGTACACCACCCCTCTGTTTTACACATGTTTTAACAACATCTTTAATTGAAGTCCTGTTAGAGTATGCGAAAAGCAGTTCAGCAGTCTTCAGCAAGAAGACTGATTCCTAGAAAGCATGCAAATCACAATCATGCCATATTTAATTTGCAAGAAATTTTTCACATTCGCCCCACGAGTTCCATGAAAAGCAAAGACAGGGAAACGGCAGCATTATCAATGAGATATATGTGGAGGAAGTGGGCAGCAGCATTAAACTAAGGCAATCTGTTACCTATTTGACAATAGAGCACATTCTGAATGAAATCAGCTGATGTGGCTTGGATTTTAGTTTAATTTCAGCTTATAGCAAGCTTAAGCATGATGGATGCATTGAACTAACGTTGACATTTGATTTAATTTTCAATGGGAGTCAGGTGACATTTTTACAGACGGCTCATGAATAGAGTTCTTGGACATAATATCCTGCAGCTTTCACGTGCAGGGTACATATTGGCAGTCACCACAGGAGGCACTTCTACATTGTCATGTTCCTCTGGGAGTCTATGTAAGCATCACAGTTCTCTTGCCTATAACACTCTGACATGTTGTTTCCCCTGAGAAAAGAGTAGTTTTTAAGTAGTAATTGGAAGAAGATCATTAACTCTTGCAAATAGTCACATTACCGTTTGAGTATCACATGCTACTTGTTAGTAACTTGGTAACTATAATAGTGTGAATAACTCTTTATAAACTGTAAGTGCTCAACAGTTAGTGTCATGACATGCAGATAAAAATAGAAATCTAAATCAATATTTGTCGTGACAATTTATTTTTATCTTCTAGGTATACTTGCAGACAGTTTTTGGAACTCTGCAACATCTCGGAGACCTAACCACAGATCTTCTGTGGATGTAGACTTTTTCCTCATCCTTCTGTCCCACTGGTCTCTGCCAGTTCCGAGATTATTGCACAGCTGGACGTCTTCCAGTTTCAAAGGCAAATAAGCTTGATGTGTCTTTTATTTGCTGCACTAAGTTTCCTTGGCAAACCATTGAGTCTACAATCCTTAATGTTGCCAGTTTCTCTGTACTTCTTCAAAACAGCACATCTTGAAACCCCAGTCTGCTTCAAAACTTTATCTGGGAGAGATCTTGTTGATATATAATAACAACCTTGCCGTGTCTTTCTACCATTACCAGAAACTCACAGAATCTGTTTTGTTTTGACCATAACCAGTCACACACATTTCGCCTGGTGACATCAGACAGTGGCAGAAGGAAGGAAGTAGATGTGATCAGCAGTGCCTTTAGTTGCTTTTAATTAGTGAGGTGTCATGCATGCTCTGTTCATTTCTTTACCAGATTTAAAAAATCACATTCAAGTCCACACTTGAGTGAAAGTGTAAACACTATCTTTATAAAAACCACTATCTGATGGTTCCCAGTTAGTTTCGTATAATTTGTTCATCAAAGAGTGTACCCTGGACCAATGAGCTGGAACACCAGCAGAACACCGTGACCCTGACAAGGAATAAACAGGAACAGTCAAATTGATGACTTTGGCTAGGTTAGGGAAATCATTAATATTCATTCGTTCATTCATTCATTTTCCAACCCGTTTGTTCTTATTTTGAGGTCACGGGGGTCTGCCGGTGGCTATCTCTAGCTCATCGGTCCAGGGTCCACTCTCACCCAGTCCAACACAAGCTGACAAAGATACATTGAGTATGAATTTGATGAACAAAACACAGGCCAGTGCAGCAATTTACAGTTTCCTCCACCATTCTTTCTTAAACTATTATTCAAAATATTAAACATTATATCCCTTTTTGAATGATCTTTTTGGCACATTCACAAGGTTACGTGTGGACATCTAGAAAAAACACTCCAAAAATATCCAATTGTTTCCCATTTTTACATTAGACAAAATAAAAATGATCAAATCTCACCAAAAAAGCAAAGACAAGGTCAAAACAATGTATTAAAAAAACACTCTTCCAAGCACTTTTTGGTCCATTGCGATTTTTTGTGCTTGAACTTTCAAGAATTCAAGCCATTTCACAGGTATTGTACTTCAAAGAGTTTTCCCTTTTTTTCATCACTAGTTGGCGCTGATGTTACCAATTTGGAGTCTGTAAAATGAAACTGAGGACGACTGCACATTTTTTCACATTTTAATTTGAAAATAATCTTGCAAATTATTTATCATGACTCTTGTAATGTTTGTTTCAATCCAAAAATATCCTACACATTATGTCAAAATTAAACAATTGGAGGGTTTTTATCACTTCTACTTGATTTAAAACACCTGGTGTAGTTGGCACACTCAACGGTGTATGCAGAGACTTCTAAGGGTTTCCAGAGAGTTTCCACAGCATTGATAACACTTCATAAAGGTTTACTAACATGCCTCCTTTTTTCACTGGTGGCTCTTCACCCTTTTTAAAGTAATACAAAAGTATTTATAGCTGCATCTCTCCCTTTGACTCATATTGGTTCGGTAAAGTCGGAGCTGTGTGTTTAGTGCATTACTACTGGGGGAGACCCAATGTCCTCATGGTCACTTCATTGCTGAAAAGTGTTCCCTTTCACTGACGCTTTGTTGTTCCACCAGTTCTTTTTGCTTCACGATTCAGCACTTTTGGGTTCATGTCCCCTTTAAAGTTTAATTAGACATGTTCTTCTTCAGTTTTAAAAGTCTCTCTGTCTTGGACCAACTGTCTGTAGCATACATAACTCCAGCATTGGTCTCCCCTTAATAGTTATCTCCCTCTTCGAGGGAAAATCTAATTTGAAAAATATTTTGATTTTAGATATGTAAAATTCCAATTTGAAAATGAGGCTAAACAATATAGAATAATAACTAGATGGCTGCACTTGACTAATTCTATTATACTTTAGCAGATATATCGTAATCTCTGGGGTCATCAGCACCCCCTAGCATGAGGCAGGAGAACTGCGTGCCTCATCTAGTACATTTTAGGATTGTGCTTTATGATTTCTGTGCACAAGGAACAGTTACATACATACAGTTGTTTATAAAAAAATCTGTAAAATTCGAATTACATAGAATAAGTGGTTGATTATTTTAATACATGCATACAAAGAGACAGCAATAATGTCTTATTTCACAGTAGATGTGCAATCAATAGTGAGGCTCGGTGGGCTACTGGCTGCCACATGTCTATTCCCAGTATCTAAACGCCTGTAAATGTGGAATTCAACGATTTTGAAAAAAAAATGAAAATGCAAAAATGCAAATTTAAATGGAAAATAACTGGTAACGTGGACACAGGCAAGCAAACACTTGCAGACACACTTCTCTATGATTTATAAGGTGACCTGAAACAGGATAAAATCTGTTTCTGAGCTAAATTCACTCCCCTCCCTCCTACACACGCATACAAACAAACACACTTAAATCCACGCACACTTGCAGAAGATGCATCGGTATCATGCTCACCTCTTCCTCACATACCAACTCTTTCTGCATGTGTGTGTGTAAATCACTGCTCTGAAACTCAATGTTCCCGGCAGCCGCTGCACAAACTAGGGCAGAGTTAATCTGCTGTGGAGACGGCGGAGGTGTCCTAGTTTATTTCACACTGCACACACACACACACACTTCAGAGGTGGAAGCTTTACAGAAAGAAGAGCATAGGAACCCAAACACCTCAACTTGATCTGAGCTTTGTTTACTGAATTAGAACCCTGAGGTTTACATGAGGATAAGGTTGACACAGTTTAAAGAACACACTCTCTTTCTCTCCATCTCTCAGAGAATTTAAAACCAACCAGATTTGGAGAACAGTTCCCTGAAACAATCAGAGTGGTAAAATTAAAGGCAGCTAGGTGATATTTCTAAATTGCTTGTGAAATCTCATCAGCAAGGAGGAGGCATGTGCTTTCATTGCTTCTAGAACAAAATTGGGTACAGAATAATAGACAGAGTTTCATAACCTTACATAAAGCACAGACTCTTACTTGCATTACTTCGAGCCTTTCTGCCAAGTCTTTGAATTCTAGGCATTGAATGTGTTGCATGTCAGTAACTTGTCATTAGTGATGCTTTTGGATAGGCCGAAAGACTGGGATTGTTTTGGATAATCCAAATTTGGGCTGGCAAGCGGTGTAGTAGTGGAGTTGATAGTCCTGTAACCAGTTGGCGATTTGATTGTCAGGTCTATTGTGCCGTTGTGGACGTGGGTAAGCCACTGCACCCGCATTGCCCTGTATGGATGTGTGTGACTGGTAGGGTGTGTTTTGGTGGTGGGCAGGAGGCTGCATGCACAAAATGGTAGCCACATTCTGTCAGACTGCCCCAGGGCAGCTGAGGGCAACTACGGTAGCTCATCACCAACAGTGTGTGAATGTGGAGTGAGTGACTAATGCTCTGAAACTTGTAAAGCACCCGTAAAGCATCTACCGGCAATTTGCACTGGAGATAGGCACCAGCAGACCCCTGTGACCCCGAAAAGGAAAAAGCGGGCTGGAAAACGAATGAATGCTGCTCATTGAAAATAAATGAGAAACAACAAAAATATCTACAAGGTGATTTATCATAGAGAATTGGGGACTTCTCTATGTTAATCATGGTAACAAATAAAAAAAACAAAAACTCAAGGCCAGCTCCCTAGCAACCAAACTTTACCCTAGCAACCAAATTTTCTGAGCTCTCATCTCAGCTTTGGTAAATGACAGACATTAAGGTTGATTATTTAACGTATAGTAATAATGGGAACATTATTTCACCGACGCCCCCATAGCAACCATACTGTTTACCATAGCAACCAATTTGACAAATCACTATCTCAGGAAAATAGTACAGACATGGGGGTTGGTTTAAATCACTCATATTGGCGTGGGGAACTATACATGATGTTACTGACTCCTCCATAGCAACCTAAACTTCTACCTTGGCAACAATTCCATTGTGTTTGTACTTTAAAATTACACTTTAACATGCCAACATAAAAGTTTGTGTACAAACTTTAACCCCTTTTATGGTCAAGGACTAAATTTAGAGTTTTTCAAGACAGTAAGGATGACGCAGGGTGGGAAAAAAATGTTGAATAAGTTTATAAATGCAGAGTCATGTTGTGTAGCCCAATGAAGCCACAGGTTTTTTCCAGTGCTTTCCCATCTGGCAAGTATCCTGGCAGTGTGTCAGTCATCTTACAGCAGGAGACGTTACACACTCACTGGTATCTTGACAGACTCTTAGAACGATGCCAAACAAATGCTTGGCTCATCCTCTTAGGCAACAGAGTGGTGTTTAGAGCCTTTCTCTGAAGCATTCTCTTGGTTTAATAGCATGATGCCTCGCACCGTGCTGGTGCCTGAGGCTTATGCACTTATTCTTTTAGATCTTCACCCTTTAAAATTATTCCACTCAATTTCTAAACAATATTTTGTTCTGTCTATCTAAGGAAGATCTTTGACTTCCCAGTAGCATTTAGGGGTGTATCCAGTGCATTTATTTTTTTATTCCCAAAAAAGAAAGGAAGTAGAAAATTTTTAATTAATCTTGTTATATTTACATAAACTTTGTGTTCTCTTGATGTTTTTTCATGCCATAAAGAGATTACAGTTATATATGTATTAATATACAAATAGCCTAACAAGGTCAGAGATGGAGGATTATTACAAATAATAATTAAATAGCTTGTTAAAATAAACATTTTCCTCTGCACTAACCAAGATCTGCCTGAAACAGGATGCTCTCTCTTGGACTAATATTCATCATCACACACACAAGAGTTTGCTTTGTATTCCCTAATGACTAGCTCTTGCATATGAATATGAATGCCTTTATTCATTGGACAAGAAAATAGTGCACGGGAAGTCTTGAGAGAGATTGAATCTGGACAAATATGTGCTTTGTGTTTGTGGTTCAACAATAATTTTATGAATACAATGAAATTGTATCTGTGGCAAGAAATCACAAGAGCTGCTCTATTTTGTGATTAAAGCTGAAGTAAAGCTGACAGATATAGACTTCAAGCACATTTGAAGGGATCCAATGTCTCATAAATCCAGTTTGAAGCACAGGAGTCATGTAACCACTTTGAGTGAATCACTTTGGTTTGTTTTTAAATGTTATTTGCAGAAAACTCAAGCTTAGAGATTGTGTTTGGATGAACTAAAACTTGGGATTTTTGCACTAGGTTTGCAAAACTTGCACTAGATGACCACAAGAGCACTGTCCAGAAGCACAGACAGAGTTAACCAGAGCATGGTCAGGAAACTGAGTTAACAAGAATGCGATAAGGACACACAGGCAGAGTTGTCAGAAAACCCAGACAGGGTTAAGATGAGCGAGCGGAGGAAACAGATGAAGTAGTTGTTCCTGAGCTTGTGTCAGGATCAGGATTGTTTAACTGTTCCTGTTACAATGATCCAGTTTTATTTCCTCAGACCATAATGCATACTGAACAGGGGTGTAATATCACAATACAAAAATGTAACAGTACGTATTGTGGGGCTACTGGGAAATATCGTCTAGGAGCTGAAGTGTATTTGCTTCTTGGGGTGATTGGGATTCTAGTCACTTCTGAAACTTCTTTAAAATTGTATTCTTGTTTTATTTATATTAACTAGGAGACAATTGTCCTTTACTCACATTTTACCTGAGAAAGGCTATAAAATTATCTCTGACATTTAAGAAAAAAGTAAAAAAAGATGACTTAATGCAACAAATAACACTGCCCCCTAGCGGATGGATGATCAAATGCTCTCATACAAATCAAAATAGACCTTAGCCTTCCTAGCTTTGTGGTCTCAAAACGTTGAGATTTGAAAAAAAATATTATGATGCTTATCGTATTGTGGATATCAATCATATCATGAGCAGAGTGTATCGTTACACTTTTAAAACTGAACGGAGAAAACAATCTGTGCTTGATAACAGGTTAACCTTCCTCTTGTGTTAAGGTCAGTGCCAACCCGTTTTAGATTTTAAACGCGTAAAAGAATCACACTAATTTGTTAATTGCATCAAGGTTTTGTGACATTGTCTGGAACCTATATTTCAACAAATAAATATATAACTGAATACAATTAAAATATTTTACACTTACACCTAATTATAAAATGCAGTATTCCTGGACAAAAAAAAAAAAAAAAAAAAAAAAACAAAACAAAGATGGGCATGTCCAGACATGTGGGGTTCAGTTAACATTTTTTTAACTAAAAAGACCTTGAACCCTACACCAACTATCCATCAACATAATCAACTTTAACAGAAAGCTAACACAAGAGGAAGTTTAAAAAGTTTCAAACCAGCTTTTTTGCAGTCAGTTTGTGAAAAGCTGGAAAGGTACAGGTCATTTTCCTCTGCCTAGCTACCCAAGGACCATAATCAATCTTTGAATTACCATTTCTTCTCATTATTGTAAGATACTTCTCATTATTTTCAGATACTGGTATTATATTGACAGATACTGGATAATAATGGCTCCAAATAGATCCTCAGGGCCAAGATACAAAAGTAATTCCATTCACCACCATCAATTAAATTGTGTTTGTAAAATCTGATTCAAACTTTGCTTAGAAGAGAGTGAACTATCTCTCTGTCACTGGCTGCAATGCCATTAAAAGAAGGCTAAAAAACGAAAACCACAGACAAGTCAGAGCAGTGTACGAGGTGTCTTTTTTTGACAAGAGAGAATTGCAAGTAACATTTGTCATCCTTAGAATCTTTGTGTTCCTTCTCATTGGTCAAAAGTATTTTACTTCAGTCAGGGATCAATAATCAGCTAGTCCAAGCTTTTTCAGAGAACAGCTTCTCAGGGCTCACATTGATTTAACTGGCTGATTGTATTTCTGCCTATAGAGTCTTTGGAGACAAGATCTGAAAATCTTTCATATATTTGTCCTGCGAATGAAATTAAATGTTGATCATTTCCACAAACCATGCATATTCATTAACTCTGCAGATGATTTATTTATAATAACCCTGTTTGAAGTCTTTTTTTGTGCCAGACCTTTGAAAAACACAAGCCATACCACAGCTTCTTCAAACCATATCATTTCTTTTCAACTCTAGATGGCATTGATTCTGTAAAATGAAACTGAACGACGATTGCGCATTTTCTCACATCATAACCCTTGTAATGTTCATTTAAAAAAAATTACCAAAGCTAATAAAGCTAATTTTGAAACCTACACATTATTTTTGAAATCGAAATTAACCATCAGATGGGTCACATCATAACTACTTATTTCAAAACACACCGGTGCATGCAAAGAACCCCCCCCAAAAAAACGAGTTTCATAAAGCAGATGCAGATTTTTTTTTTATTGATCCATTATTTTTCAAGAATTTAAATGCAAAGTAATTTAAAACTCAGGGCAAAATGTTTTTGAACATATGCGTGCACAGACTCTGTTTATGCAAAATCTTTCATTAAGTTCAATTAAAGAAAATAACTGTATATTATTAACTATACAGGTTATTTTTGCATTGGTAGTTCTTTTCTTATTGTAATTATAGTTATGTTTATAAGTACACCATGCAAATTGGGTAAAAAATACTTTGTTAACCCTAGAGCAGTTTAATTATAAGTAGCGTCTCTTTATTATAAGTTTTAAAAAGCATCATTTTTAGTTAAGTCCCTGATCCATCAATTTGTTGCCTAAAAAGTATGGTCTGATTTCCTTATGAAAAATTGTTCCATAAAAAGTCAAATTAAACAGCATACAATTAAATATGAAGAGTCATTTGTTCTTATAATTATTACTTGATTTATAATTGCTCCGAGTAAATTGGTTGAAATAATTTGATAAATCCTACAGCAGCTTTATTATCAGTAGGGTGTCTTTATTAGTAGTATTTTAAGGTATTATTTTAATTTAAATCACAGATTCATCATTATTTTGTCCAAAAAGTATGGTCTGATTTACTGTTTGTATTTTTTATTATTGTTTTGCGGTAAATAATGCATTAGCTGAGTTTGAATCAGTCTGTTTTCCATCGGTCAGCGTGAATCTGCACTGTCAGAAACACACAGGCACACGCAAACACACACTGAGTTTTCAGTTTCCCTCCGCCCAAGGCATCAATTAGTGCTGCAGCAGAAAAGCACCGGAGTATCATCTACACACTCAAAACAATGTCAAAGTCATGCTGGTGTTCACTGAGGCTTTAGCAGTATCACTGTACACATTTAAACAGCGTGATCCTGGATCAGCATCCCAATCAAGCAGAATAATCAGACATGAATTCAATTAAAGAAACCATCTATCAACTTTAATGAAAATTAAACCAATCAAACAATCATGTCTGAACATGAACATTCTAATAAAGAAAACTAATTTGAAAACACCCCATCATTTTAACATGATTCTTGTTCACTCAACTGATCACATTAGGAGAGCATTTTATTTATCCCCATTCACATTTGAGTGTTTATAAATCAACCAATCACATTTAAAAATCATTCAGTACCAATCAATTTTTTTTCTGAATTGTGTAAGAGTAAAAATGTTTTTAAACTTAAGTTCAGTTACTTGTTACTTCTGATCTAAAATGAAACACAAAATATGCAATTTAAACTACTCAGAAAATATTTTAAACTATTCAGAACTTTAAATCACCTCTTTGAGAGTTCTTTCTGTTAATGTAAGTTATACTGTGTGTTGAATTAAAGTCACCTCTCACCTGGGACTGCCACAATAACGATTTAAATCCATAATGTACAAAGAAAACTACGGTTTTTCATATTGTTTTTTTAGAAACTTATGAATCAGGATTCCTTAAAATACATTTGTTTAAATTATCTAGGAAATCTTTTTTAGACTTGGCTTTGTATTGTTATGGTGAGGCTGGACAGGGGTTCTTTTTACAGATATTAAGCTACAAAACAGTGTGTAAACAATGATTGGCAGGTCCAAAACAGTGATTATAAGCCTTTTCTGTTTATTAGGGCTGCAGGACAGCATCATCATGTTATGGAACTTCTCTTTTAACATCTGGAGTGAACTTGTGTCTCTAATAACTCCAGTAATTATCCTTAAGCTGCTTCAGCCATTGCTTTTCTATGAGTACCCTCTGCAGTGTTACCAATCCCTTTAAAACATTCTTTTTGAATTCACACTTTACATATTTCATATGTAAGCCAGGCACATTCATGGATGAAAGTATAAGTAATCATCGGCTCAAAGTTTTAACGGAGTATGAGTAAAAAATATATTCACTTTTATATTACTAGGTACCCAAAATGTAATAAATTACTAGCCATCTCTGGTTATTTTTCCCTGGTTAACTTCCAATTGTTCTTATTTTGTAGCTAGGGCCTCATATGATTACTATCATAAATCTAAAGCAAGGAACAAAGTTATATGATCTGAGTTGGTGGAACCCTGACTTCTTTCAGCAAAGGAGATGCTTTTGATTGCATTTGTTTCTCAATTACCATCCACCCCAGTGAAATATGAGAAAAAGATCAAATAAGGCTTTTTCAAGCTCAGAAAAACCCAAGATCAAAAGCACCAAAATACAGTCATCATGGTATGATCATATCTGGATCATCATAACTGGCTTCTTGTGCATCTCGCCCATCAATAAACCAGCAATCATGAGCCATAATGAGCCTGGAGATTTTGCCTAGTTCTTGAAAAAAGCTAATGTACAGAGCTTTCTAGTTCAAATTTGTTAGTTTCAATTGTTTTCAGAAAGTTTATGTTACATAGAAGGATGTGTGTCATTTGCACAGCAATCGAAGAGCTGTTGTGGCATATATCAGAGCTTATTAAAGCACAATTTAATTAATTGGTGTAAGCACGATGTTCACTGTTCACCCCACTAAAATCCTGTTTGAGAAGGAAACCTTGTCTCTGGAGAATCATATTGGTGCAAGATTTAGTTTGAATGACACATGTACTCACCAAAAGCTTCGGGACTAATTGAGATCATGTGAATTTCATGAACATTGAATCAAGCTTTGCTGCTTGCATGTTCGTCCATTAAGGAGCTATAAATTATTATATTTTTTTACATAGAAAACACATCAGACTTAACTTTTTACTCTTTGATATATCTGAAATGTCAGCAGGGTGTACAGTTTCCTACCAAAATGATAAGAGTGTGTTATATTAATGCATTTGGAAGATGATTTTATATGAAGTGACATGCCATGGCATCAAAGGTGACATTTGATCAGTCCTTGAGAACTGAAACTAGTTCTTTGGTGCACATTCAGCATTTTCTACTCTTAACTGTGACCTGTTTTCTGTTTCTGAAGATGATGCAATACCAACAGTCATGAGCTCTGGCGGATCAGAAACTGCGTGAGTGTGTGCCTGCTTGACTGTGTCCCATCACTCAATTACGGGCCTCACAGGACGATTCTCAGTCTCATTTCCAGCAAATGATCTTGTGTCAGAGAGTTTTATGATGAATCTAGAATATAAAACACTGTTCTTTGGTGCTCAACATGCAACCTTTTTTTCAAATGAGCTTTTTTCAACCGAGTAATAGTTCTTATCAAATATTGCAATAATGTTATTTGTTAACATTTGATATGTGCTGGTAACATGCATTTCAAATTTAGACCGTTAGCATGCACATTAGCATTTTTGCTTCAGGCTACCAAGCGAGTATTATTAACACTTCAGGAAGTAAACATATCCTATGATGCAATGCATGCATAGCAAGTTTTGGACGGACATACATTCTAATATAATTAGAAACTCTTCAAGAAAACAAAAACTAGCTGAAAGAAAAGATGTTAATGTGCCCAGAGCTGCCATCTCCAATTGCCATTTAGTTGGTGTCAATGTAGTTTTAAAGGGGCCATATTATGCCAAATCAACGTTTCTGATATTCCTAGCATCTTTTAGTCTTGTGTCCTCATCAAAAACATGCCTCAACATTTTATTCAGAAACTTTTGTGAAATCCTTAAATTCTCTTTTAAAAAACGTCAAGCAGTTCTATTTGACTTGCGACTGGCAGCCATTACGCACTACATTAACCATGATCCCTGAACTACAAGTTCCAAAAAGGATGTGGCATGAGTGCATGACTGTGGGAGGGATGGAGGTTAATGTTTTAGCAGAGGTAAAAAATACAAGGTGATTCAAAGAAGTTTTTACTATAAATATTGCATTGCAAAATTTAAAACTGCCCTAGGTGTTAAAACATAACTCAAGCTTTAACTTCTAAAATACAATATATTTAGAATATGCACAGTTAAAAATTACAGTGAGCCAGTACTATTATTATTTTGATTGTAAGTTGATTGATGCATTAAATTAGGATTATGTTGGTTTGTTCAGTCTTTTTCTTTCAAAGTGATTGAAATAAAACCTTAGTGGATTAATCACAAATATAACCCAGAAGCTTAGTTATAATCTGGACAGGTCATGATTAGGCAATTATGCAGGGTTTCCTTGATTAAAATGATACAGACTTGTGTGTAGTGTATATAGTATCCCACAGATGCAAGTACACCTCTCACAATTCTTTAACTCACTAACTTTTCATGTGAAAACAATACAGAAATGAAGCTTTGGGAATTGTCAAGTACTGAATTTACCTTGTGGATTTAATGTCCCAACAAAAACAAGATCTATGCACAGCGATTAATGTCTAAACCCCTACCCTCAGACTTGAGTAGACTTCTAGGAAAAAAAAAACAAATTTGGCCCATTTATCCTTCTAGGTGGCACTCTTTGTTGTCACAAGGTTTCAGCTGTGAATGGCAAGCAGGTATATTATATTTTTTGTTATGACTCTCACTCTCTGAAACAGGTCAAAGGAAGTTCAAAATGGTACCTCGAGGCAAAGAACTTTTTGAGGTAAAAAATGTTGCTCTGTGTAAAGATAGTCTAGGGTACGAGACGATTACCAAGACCCTGAGCTGCAACACAGTGGCCAAAACCATACAGCAGTTTAACAGGCCTTGCCATGGTTGACCAAAGAATTGCTCCAAGTTGAAGGGGAGGTGCAGGACAAGCACTATATTCTGTAAGTTTGATGAGTATATGACAAACGTGTTTGGTTCAGATGCTATGTGTGGCAGAAAGAGGTTATAAGTACAAGTGTGTCTTGCCTACAGTGTAGCATGGTTGTAGGTGTGACATGGTCTGGGGCTGCATGAGTGTTAAAAACACTGGGAAGTTACAGCTCATTCAAGGAACAATGAAAGCCAATGTGATCGCTGGTGGTCATACAAAAGGTGGTTACACAAGCCATATATTCACTTTTTTACATTATAGCAGATATTAAATTCTTAGTTTTATGCTAATTATCCTTCCTTAGAAATCAAATCAATTCATGGCTGGGGTTATGAATCAGTGCAAATGTATGAATTTGATAAAATTCCTTCAATATTCTACAGGCATTGAAATAATTGTGACCTAGCAAACTCTTTCCATGCTTCCATGCTACTACATCTTTCCAGAGCAAGGAACCTAGAATCCTAGAAAACTCTACAGTCAAAATCTTTTAAATAGGAGTTCGAGACCTCCAGCCCATTGCAATGCTCAACATTTGATGTAACTACTTTCAATAAAAGAGCCATTGGAGGATCATAACATTTTATTAATATACTTCTTCAAAAGCTGCTCAGTTTAAAACACTGATTTAAAGCTAACACAAGCTGCAGTGAACACACACTGGCCCTAAACAGTACATCAGATTAATCCGGATCGTCTCTCGATATCTGCACAGAGGTAATGACAGCATTGAGAGCAGCGAGGGGTTTTAAAGGATTTGAAGCTTGGCTGCTGCTGAAGCGCTGGTCACAAACCATCAGCAGAAACACTTGATCAGATCAGAGCTAAAATGACTCAAGCTGAAATACCACAGGGCCACGTTGCACTGAGAATTAATGATAGAGTATTTTAATGCTATTACTACAATTATCATCAGGGCTGTGTAGGGGTGGGGTACACAGAATTCCAGTTCGGCTGGATTCGGTTTTTGGCTTGGAATAGAACTGTATTTCTTTATCATGCAATTTTTTTTAAATAAGTTAGTCATGTCAAACATTGTAGATTTTCAGTTAAACTTGCCTTTTGTGGATGGATGGATATCTGCCAATGCAAATATATTAAAATGTGCATCTGAATCCTGATTAAACTCTGATGTTGGACTGACATTGAATCACTTTCAGCAGAATGTTTTATTAAATCACATTTTCTTTACTTGGTTATAGGTGCTGTTATTTTTGCTTATAGAAATGATAACTTCAGCTTTCAGCTTTGCTTCCATTATACAAGACCAATTGGTAAAGCCCAGAAAATTACACTTCAACATAAGTTTCACCAATCTAAAAACGTAGCTACGGATTGAGCCAAACAAGTCATGTCTGGGTCCAAAATACAATTACAAAAGTTACCCTATCTTCCACCATTTCATTTTATCCTGTTCCGACTATTAATATAAATGACTCAGATGAGCATGAATCTTAAAAGCAATGAGATATTTTCCAGAGTACGGTGAGGTTTTCTGTAACCAAGGCCAAGTTTATATATTGATTCAGTAAATTTAGTGTATGTGTGCATGTGCAAGTAAGTGTGTGTTACATTACACTACCCATTCACTTGTTATTTCCTTGCATCTTTGCATTAGAATTCAGGTTTTGGACTTATTAAGACGATTAGTAAACAAGTTGGAAAGTCAGAGTTGCATATCAGATCTTGTGCATGCTCATACTTCCATAATAGTTTCATGGGAACGAGTAAAGCTATAGATTTAGAAAGCACTCTGAAATTTGTTCTCAAGGATTGCAACAGATCCAAACATACCTTGGTATGAATTGAATACAAGAGGGTGATGTATTCCTCCAGGAAGAAACTCGGGCAGAAACCAAAATCAAAACTTAAACTCTTTTATCTCCATCGGTAGAAAACTATGCAAGCCTTCACAATGCCATAATTAGCCATGTCTCAAATATAGTTTGAGGATATGAGAAAAATAGCTAAAAATACATCTTTTGAAATTCTTAATAAAATCATTCCAAGGGCTGCACTGTGCTTTCTTTAAAGCATCATTTTAGATGCATTTGCTCAAATTTGTTCAGCAGTGCAAATCTGGGTAAAACATCAAAGCTCTCTAGTATTAGACAAACTGCTTTGAGTACGGTAATTATGTCACTTCCAGAACAAATTTGCAAAGAAAGACAGAATATAAACCTGCGTAAACATTATTATTGAATCATGAGTATAAACAACAAAAAAGAGAAAACTATACTGCATATTTCTCCTTAAAGTCAAAACGTGTACAATATTTACAAATATTATATATTTTAATTTTTAATATATTTACATTTTAATATTTTAATTCTGTGATGGACTGTGATGGACCCGCACTTTTTGCATAAATGAATATATGAATTTATTAATTATTCATCTTCTTACCCACTTGTTCACTTTCAGGATCACTGGGTTGGGGGGGGGGGTACATTCACTCACACATTCACACCAAAGGAGGATTTAGGTTATTCAATTAACCTAACCGCGTATTCATGGGATTATGGGGGAAACCAGAGTACCCAGAGGAAACCCACGCAAGCACAGGGAGGACATGCAAACTTTTTCCAGGAAGGTCACCGGTGACCCTCCAACGTGCAACCTTCTAACTAAAAGGCCAAACTGCTACCAACCATGCCGTCCATGAATGAATTAATGCATTTTTTTTTTTTACAAAAATACAAAACTTAATATTGAATATTTGTCAGATTTTCAGTGCAGGAACCGACCAGGACAGTAGAATCTTGATGAGAGATGTAGTTGATGCAGAGGTTTCTGAGAGACACAGCGAAGGGAACAGGAAGCAGAAGTGGAACCAGTCACTTGTAGTCATTCTGGTGAGTTAGTCAGTGTAAATGTATAAACTATGGGAGTAGCGAGGAGGTGTCTTTTAAGTGGTTAAAAGTGATTTAATGCTGGCTGCAATTCGATGGCTGCCTCTGTGATTGGAGTGGGAGTGTGTGTTGATGATCCCTGACGATATTGCAAAGATGGTGCAGCCTCTGAGAAGTTTACAAATGCATGATAGAATTAGTTAGATGCAATTAATGATCAATATAAAGCAAACCCCTAAGAATAAACAGAACAAGTTAGATGTTTAAGATTCTTCCAACAAAGGAAGAATGTTATATGTCATGTTCTGGAGATCTGGGCTTCTCTGTCTGAAGATCAACTGCAACCGAATCCCTTGCTCCTGAGGTGACACTTTTTTCATTTCAGAAATTAATTTGAGCAAAGGAAAAAGAGGTCAAGAGAAAATGGAAATGGGTTTGAGAGAGAGAGAGAGAGAGAGAGAGAGAGAGAGAGAGATGTTTTCTGAGCTTTGGTTTCGCAAGGCTGGTTTACAGACGAACAGTGAACAGGCCACAGGTTTTACAAAATCTCACTGTAATCCCCAGAAAATTGAGATGATGGAGGATGGCAGATCAAGGTCAAAAATAGAAGCCAAGTTGATGGAGAAAGAAACAAGGAAGAAAGAAAACTATGTCAGCTACATATTTTAGCTGGCTGGAAACCGCTAACGAGATGCATATAAAAGGTTTTGAGCATTTTTAAACATTACATTTATCTTTAACACCTGTACATTTCTTAACCTAATCTTAACTCATCCACACCACTCCCCAAGAACCTATCTTCATTTTGATACCAAGATTTGCAGTTTAGACCTTGTAAAAGCTGAGAAATGCCTTAAAAAGTAAAAGTATAGGATTTTCGGAAAATAGGCCTCAGGGCTTAAGAGGTTAAGTAGAAAATCCCTTATTGAAATTTGAATGCCACATGCCTATGATCTTTATTAACATATACTTTATTATTTGCTAATTTAACTATATTTACATTAATCTTCAACTGTAATCTGAAAAAAAAACCCACAAACTTCTGATTATTAATAGGTCCATTGGTATAATCACTAACATGAAGGTTCAGAACATTTAAATGTATATTTAACTTTTTCTTGTTAGTATTCTAACTTTCTGTGTGTTATCAGCAAATACACGGTAAGAAATCATTTTTGCTTAGTAATTTTTCTCCCCTTTGTTATGCCGAGATTTGTTCTTCATCAGTATGCAAAATGTTTGAAGTCAGCAAAAGTAAAACAGACTAGTTTCAGCAAATCTTTGTAAAAAAAATAAATATAAATCTTTCATCAAAAACCAAAAACTCCTGCTGTCTTCGAACTGCTCTCAGTTATCCTCCTTATTATGGAAACTTTCATAACCCGATAATCTCCAGATGGACCAGATCAAGTCCTGTCCTACATACAGACTCATTACATATTCTGTTTCATATTTAATGTCAGACTCAAACTGCATGCATTTCTTTCAGCGTCTGGTTCTGAATCCGTACTGTAACAGTAAGCTCCATTTGAGCTTTGTTTTCTACAGTACTGAAAAAGCTTTTACCCTCCAGCAGAGCTTTTATAACAAGACTGATGTTATTTGATCATAAAGATCATTAAATGACCCTTCCAGCCTTGCTTTCCATGTAGTTAAATAAAATTAGAAATACCTTTTTTTTTTATAAATGATGTATTTATTAATTACAATATTTACTTATTTCTCTGTATCCTAGCAGTGTGGTAGGCCAGTCCCCCAAAATAATTAGATACCTGCAGTTTAAGAGATGAAACTGCTGTAGTTTGAGAGATGAAACCATAAGACATTAAACATTATGTCACCGCTGAAAAGGAATGCAGAGGAGGCAATTCTGGGTTGTTAACAAGCAGTATCAATAGAAAAACAGAAAAACTATCCTGTTTAATCAGAAACAGTTCTAGCATAGATCCAGGAGTCCATCAGTTGCGACAGCTTGAGTATGGAAGTTATTTAAAAACAAAAAGAGTTGTACTTCTGGTACCCCTGCACCTTAACCCCAGTTATCCCAACCCCCATAAAAGATGTGGACCAAAACGACAAACTTGAATTTCAGGATCGCAAAGGAAATCTTAGGGCTGAGAGTGTAATCAAAACTCTCAGATGCGAAACTGAAGCTGAAAATGAAACCAACAAAAAAAATGGATTTAATGTGTTTAAAATCAATGTCAATTTGAATGGAAATCTATTTGTTTTTGTTTATTTTAGCTGAAATTGCATTTTACGATAAAAACTAGCCTTCCACTCTCTGCAAACTATATGTAGCCACGCCATGAGACCTGAATACACCTGCTAATATCAAAAGCCAAGCCAGTCAATCTCATCCATATTTTTCCAGATTTCTCCCTATTTCAAAAAAACATAAAAATCTTTTTTTTTCAGTGAATTGGAGAAAGTTGGATGAAATGTTGTGGACACTGGCAGCTGAATACCTCATTGGCCTTGGAGTCAACCTTAAGATGTTTGTTGTCGCAGTTCTTCCCTGGTCGCTGTGTGAATTTGATGAGGACCATGCAATCGTGTGGTTCTTTGACATAAAAAGTCTCTCTGTCAACTTGAGGGAATTCTAATTGTTCTTCTTCTGAAAAAGCATCATGCTCTAGGTTGTATTCCTCCTCATCGTCCTCTTCGGATATATTTTCATCGTCTTGTTGCTTTTGTTTTTGGTGTTTAAATGCTTTTAAAATTCTTGGGTCAAAAATGACCCATAAGACAATCTTTGTACCCTAGTGGTGTACAGTATCACTTTTTTTTTTTACTGATGGCATCCTTTTAGGAAAAGTCATAAAGCTTAAAGTAGTCAAAACGTAGATTAAGGTATTTTTTCTACAACAGAACATGGTTGTGGGTCACTTTTGACATGTAAGACAACACAAGGGTTAAAATACATGACCTGTCAAATGAATGTTCCATTACTCATGAATTAAACCATATGTTTAAACGCACAGACACACATTTTCTTTGAGCATCGTCTGCATTTTCCATAAAAACAAATCGGCAGTTGACAATTTTCTAGATCTCAACAACACAGTGTGGCTCCATGATCGCTGAGCATCAATTTTATTGTTCAGTCTCTTCATTATTAAACCGTGGAAAAGCACATTAAAACAGAATGCAGACTTTTCACTGAAATCTCCACGTACAGAGTCGAGAAGCTGGCTCTGAGTGTGTGTGATAAAGAAACGTCTCAACCACACACGCACACACATACACACAGAGGAGGAGAAGAGATAAGTGCTCTTTGTCCAAATGACACTCGTCCCTCTCATTACATGCTGTGAGACACAGTATTCTATCTTTCAGACTCCATCGACTTCCTCTCCCTCTTTCTCTCTATCTGCTCACTTCCCTTCTCTCTATCCCTCAAGTCTTTCTTCCTCCTTTGTCTTTTCTCTTCCTCTGTGCCCACCATCCCTTGGTCTCTCTCTTCAGCCTTTGACAGAACAGTGTGTTTCTCTCCCTCTGTTTGACACTTAATTTCTACAGTGACTGTTATATTTATTTTCGCTCCGGGGACAAGGTGCGGAAGACTTTATGTCATTGATATTTTGCATGCTGTAGACCCTCTCATAGAGAAGGCACAAATGTAAAGCTTTTCTGGGGGTTCATTTCTAATCAATTCTGAGGTATTGATCATCCTTTCAAACGCTAATGAAACTGCAGTTCACCAAAATGCTTGAATGTGTGCTCACCATTCCCCCTCCCCTACTGTATATGCTGATCGTTTGGTGGAAAATCATTCTCAGACAATATTTTTAATCATATAAAATTGCTTTAAGTGCACAAATGTTTAATCAAAAATGAATTCAAACTCACAGTGACTGGCCTCGAAGCGTTTGTGGGTTAAGTGGTTTGCTCGAGTGTGCAACGGTGCTAGAAATTGAATCATGGATCTACAGTTAATGGATGAAGATCAAACCTGCTGTTAAAGTAAAAGCAGAATAAACACAACTGCAGGCATAGGAATAACATAAATATTCCACAAATACATGTTCTATATGACACTTACAAATGTTTGTAAGAGAGGATCAATGGCTAGCCATGTTTGACCCTCACAATTGAGGCAGATAACCACCAGACGCTGGCAGGGGATTATACTTTTTATTAGTTATTAATAATATTTGTGGTGTAATACACAGCAAATGACAAAGGTGACAATGAGTTGATTTAAATAATAACAATAATGCCAATTTTTTACGTAAGAATCATTTCATGGAGGTTTTGCTTTGTCTGACAAACCTTTTCAGAGATTTTTACTTTGACGACCTTCAAATTTAAAGTGCATCTGACATATAAAGAGACCCGACCAGACATTAAAACATTAGTGTTTTTGAAAATGATTGTAGATTGCAAACAGATCTGATGGAAAATCTTGGGTACACCCCAAACTAATCTTATGTTCACTCGGGCAATCTGCAGGTTTAAATGAAAAGTATTTAATGAAAAAAACATTGAATTAAAACAAATAAAACAAAATAAAAAAAAACAAGAGCAAAGCCAAGATGCAACTTAATGTAAATGTAAATGATTTACATTTGGGTTGGAGGAAGATGAATCTCTATGCCCTGAGCTCTTGATGTCCAGATATTGGTCTAGAATCTGCTGCTACTGTAGCGGTCTTGTGTTTTCAGTCCAGCTGTGGAAGACAGACCAATAGCAGCACTCCACAACTTTGTTTTGTGAGTAATAAACGACGCTGTATGCATTTGAAAAGTCTAAAATAATCCAGTAATCTTAGTTCAACAAATCTGCAAAAGTTTACTTTTGCTTGTTACTATGGTTACCAACGAGCAGAAAAAAATAATAAAATAAGCTCAATCAGACTGCCTGTGTTATTATTATAAATAAAAGACATGCCAATTAATCAGAACTCAGTATAACCAAGATTCAAGAAGTTTATTGTCAAATGCACAGTTGAGGTTACACTGAGCAAAGCAATTCTTACTTCACATGACTTTGTATACAACTAAACTAAAAGTAAATAGACTTTATTTTATGCTTAGTAAGACTTAATAAAAATAAGTAAAAAATTAAATATGCAATTCTATGTACAGAGTGTTATCAGTATTTAAAGTGCATTATTGTGTAATAATTTATAATGGCATGATAGTAAAATAAATATAAAATATAATCTACCCCCACTTGGATGCAGAAAGTATTACGTTTTGCAAGGATGCATTGAGGCTATGTGAGCGCATGCTCTTTGTGTGTGGGGGTTTTAAGGGGTTAATTGTGTACATAGTTTACTCTGCCTACCATCAGCCAATATCCTGAGGGCTAGCAGTGACATGTAATTTATTCAGCTTCCAAAACAAAAACAAAACAGAGCCAAATGTCAGCTTTGACAACCGTGTAGTGGTCCACGCAGTCCATTTAATGTCCTTGAGCTCACCAAGAATGTAAAACACATTTGTCTTTTGTAATTTTTACACCAATGAATCATAAAATTGAAGAAATTTTAGTACTCTAAGATAAAATAAATCACCTTATTATGGGTGCATGAGTGTCAGAGCATTAAGTGGTGGGAACGATCGCACAAGGCGCAGATAGTATCAGGGTTCTACCCACCAGTGAGGAGGTTTAAGGAGGAAGGTGGTAGAAGAGTTAACAAGAACTAGGTTGGACTGACTTAAATTATTGTGTGAGCTTAATGGTTTGGTAGGAAACACTGGTGGCATGCCCTGACTCCTCCCCCCGAAACATGTTGTAAAAACATCACTTTTTAAAATACTAAAGTTGCTAAAGTAAATAAAATGGTGCCTGAAATGATACACAAAATGATAAACAACACAAATATATTATGACAACCTACTATTATACTAAAAAATATCTGTTGTTCTCAGAATTGTAAATTAAATCTTATAGTATCAATTGTGAAACTTCAAACTGACCCCACATGTGAAGATTACCAGTCTGCAAACATTTCAAGCACTGGTATTTGAACCCCAGACTCTAGAAGGGGTAAATATTTACCATTGACTCATAATGGCCATTGAAGAAAATCGCGAAACGGCTATGAAAATATCTTGACAGAAATGGTGAATTGTGTATGTTTATCAGTGGCATTTCAGCTTTGGTAAATGATAAATTGGGTTGGTTTATGTAACTTACATTGACAAAGAGAACATTTTATAATGTCACTAACCAATTTGCCAAACAACTCGCAGCTAATTATAGAGACATGGAAATTGGCTTATATTACTCATATTGGCATAGGGAACATGACGTCACTGACCCCTCTATAGCAACCAGAAATTCTACCTTCCTTCACAACCATTCCATTTCTCTTATAAAGTACTTTTAATCTGGACTTTTACAAGCCAACATCAAAGTTTGTGTACAAACTTTAGCCACCGAGTTGTAGTTATAAATGTTAAAAAACTTTATCTCAATATTTAATGAAATAAAAACAAATGCTTTTAGATGGTAATGCCTAGAGTTAACTTTTCTCAAATTTATGTTTTTTTTTTCAGTATGATCTCATCTCAATGATTGTGTAAGCAGTGTTCCTCATAAATTTGCTGAAGATAAAGGTTGTTTTGTATGTCCATCTAGATTAAGAGCATTTTTAATTTTAATTTACCTACTATGGAAATGTAATCACTGTATTTTTCTGTTTGCATGGAGTAGAAGAATGACAGCGCTTCTCTGGATGATCTTAGCCTGGGGATGTTAGCACTGATTAAAAGAACTGCAGGATTTGATCGTGAGAGGACGGGATGTGGTGCAGGAGAGATTTCAGACTCATGTGAGAAGCTAAACTCCTGCAGAATGACAGAGCTGATGAGTAATTCAGAGCTCTGCTTGTGTGAGCTGCTTTATGTAAGTTACTGCTGGGGTTATGCAAGTTTGGTCCTTCTCAGCACAAACTGGAACACTTTGGAGTCAAACAGGGTTACACGGATAAAAAAAATTAAAAACAACAACAACTAAAAAATCATTTTCTTTGTGATTTGACCATTCCTGCTAAATTAGAATCTGTTTCCAGAATATCACATTTAAACCAAAAAAGAGAGATTTTATGTTGGACCACAATTAATTTTCTTCTAAATTTTTATTGTTAACACGGAACTTAACAGCCATTATGCAAATGATCGTTATGCAAATTCTACATGCAGGTGTGTGCCCTTTCTTGCAGCTCGTGAAAATAAGTAAAGCACAGATTTGCTGTTCAGAAATGATGTTTGGAATTGTATGTTATTAGACTGCCTGCTCCCATCCAAATTACACCAATCACTGACCTCTGCCGCATTTTATTTGAACATTGTCTCCTGCAGAACAAAAAAAAATATGTCTAAAAGTAGAAAATATCTCATTAGCTTGGAATTTATTCATTTTACACACTTTAGAAATAGCTCTTTGTTTATCATTGTAAATCAGGACTAGAATTGGAAATATTTAATCATTGATAAGCTGCTCACTTTTTTTTTTACATACATGTGGAAAATGAATAGGCAATTGTACAAATAAACAAAGACTCACTCCTTTATTCAACTTCAATACCCGAATGTTCGCTTTCGGGGGCACAAGGATCTGCTGGTGTAAATCTCCAGTGCCCATAATCAATTTTTCAAAAAACACAATACTTGCCGTGTAATGCAGTCCTGATTTTTTCAGTTTTGTTCCAAATCACGATATCGGCCAGTTTAGTTTTTTTCACAAAACGCTATAAGGCCATTATTTAACCACTAAACCAGAGCTCCATGATGTCCTAAGGAGGTGGAAAAATGCCTTCTGTCAAAAGTTTTGAGTATTTTTATAATCATTCTACAGTGATGGAAAAGAATCAGGCAATTTTGTTCCTGATCACGGTAAATAAAGTCCAGCAGATACGTACAAAAGACACCGGGAGGTGAAAGGAGATAAATCTGCTTCGGAGCAGTGGGTCCAATATCTGTAGGTGGGTTGTACCGATGTTGGGTTGTATTGATGCCTTGGATTTATAGAGTTTTGTGAAAAAAAAAAAACGGACATGCAGTTACAGCATTTTGGGAAAAAAATACTTATTTTAAAATAAATCTTTGAATTTTAAAATCTGGATTTGACATGTATATGTTTGTATGACTTTGGAACAGAAATTTTAGATTTTCTTCAAATTTTGCTAAAGCTAAAGAAAATTTATTTAAAGTTTTAAACTTTAAAATTTAAAGTTTAAAGAAAATTTAAAAAGAGAATTTTTCTCAAATTCCTCAAAATGGCATTTTTGAAAAACACTCTTCATTTGTGAGGAAACTTATGCCAGTGCATCAAGAACATTGTCACTGGTGAGCCTTTAACTGGCAGCCTTCTCGCTGAAGGGCGACAGTGCTACCCATTTTGCCACTATGCTGCCTAATGACTCACATTTAACCGTTAAAACAAAAAGTAACCAAAAAACATAATAAAATAAACAAGAACAAATTTACAGACAACTGCATCAGAGCTTCATCTTTGCAGAGTAGTATTGTGTTACAGTCAGAGAAGGGTTTGACAGAAGTTAAAAATACCATTTTGTGGATACTGATCTAATTAATGAATAAAATACATAATAAAATATAGTATAATAATAAAAAATAAATTACTTAATAAACACAAGTATATCCCTTTTACCACCTTTTACCATAATCATACTGGTCTAAGAAGACGCTAAATCAATGATGATTTTCATCTTGGCAGTAGAAAAGCCAGTGTCTCTACAGTCAATGCAGCTTGCTGATGTATCAGTTTACACTCATGTATTGCACACTCGCACACCGTAAACACTTGTTTACTCCAACGCTTATGAGCATTTCTCTTCCTGCACAACCCTGGAACCCTTCCCACATTTCAATAGTTCAATTAAGGCTTTATTTTGTATGTTTACTGAGCCATTTTCCTCTTAAGTACCATCGACTAGCCACAAAATGTACCTGACTTCAGCTTTTACTGTCCTTATGGGAACATTCAGCACTCAAGACGCAGGCAAACCTCTTGCCCAACACATACACACACGCATACACACAACTAACTAAATCACACAGAATCTGCAGTTTCAATGTTTCATTAAGTCTGATGTGACCCCATTATAGTGCATCCCTGAAGTATCGTTCAGCATTGAGTGTCATCCATCACATAGTCCACTAAAACAGCCAGAAGAATTAAAGATTTTATCCCACATTCTCAAACTACACATCCTGCCTTCGACTGATCATCAATACTGCTTAACGTATTGCACTCCAGCCATCTCATATTCTCAAAGACATGCGCTCTGCATTTAAACATAGCCAGATGATTTAGCATACTTTTAAGGAAATTTATATATACATTTTTATTTCTCAGAATAAAGCCAGCTTTCATTATATGTTTACTATTTATCTGCACCAATCAAATGATCTGATTATTTGATTACTTTTTACATCTCAAATAGATAAAATAATCATGATTAATTACATTATTTTTCTCGACTAAATAGTTAAATGCAATCTCTGCCTCTACTGAGTTGCTGAAAAGCAGATTGTTTTACATGTTCTAAATGTGCCAGACATTGTCAGATCAAGATTGTGATTCACTAAAAGCTCCAATTTCAGAGCTGGTCCATTAGAACGTCTTGACACTGCAATATTTAAAAATGTTGCCCAGGGCCAGTTTAGTGCTCAGATTAGAGTTGCCACCTGTCTCATTTGGACAGGCTTTGTTCTGTCTTTCAGAGTCGCCCTGAGCCAATCATAGGGTGCTCCAACAAGTCCCCCCATCAGAAGTACAGCACTGGTTGAAGAAGGCTCCCATCTGAGTTAACTCAACAAGAAATGATGGAATCCTACCCTGCATCTCCACAAATCTAATCTGAATTTAGTATTTAAAAAAATGATTCTCAATAAAATGTAGAGTTTCAATCCAAACCATGCAGCAATTTTATCATTCAAATAAAAACAATACAGAAAACCCATAAAAGTGGTTATATTGAATCTATATTCAATGAATACATGCTAAAATTATATAAAATAAATGTTTTTCCTTACAATGAAAAATAAAGAACAACATTATCATCTAACCCATGCATTCACAAAGATTCCCAAGGATGCTCTGCACCAGAACCAGACTGCAAGCCTCTCACGGTGCCAAATAGGAAGTGGCTAATCCTGCAGTTCATCGACTGACCTCTAGAGGCTGAGCCTAGTAGTGAAAAGATCCCAGTTGACATATATTTGCCCAACTTTACAGCTAATGAAAAATATTTACACTTCTGTCTCCAGGTTTATTGTTTGATGTATTCTGCATGAAAAGTGGGATTTTTGCACTCGTTTACGTAAGTATTTGTTTCAGTTCTATTAAGACTTACATTTTTGCTAAATGAAAGGTGGGGTTTCTTGAGTAACAACTGTATCAGACTGTATCAAAACCTTGAGCCAATCAGGTATATTTAATACACATTTTTGATGTAATAAAATAATACATCCTGGCACAAAATGGCTGGGATGTATCCTCTAGGATTGGTTGTTAGTGATGGTGTTTCTAGTCACTTCTGAAACTTCTTTAAGTTGTATTTCTGTTTATATATATATTTATTATTTACTCCTACAAAACTATCCTTTACTGAGATTCTACTCACAAACTGGATAAACATTATACACTTACACTTAGGATAAAATGAGAGGACTTAATGCAAACATTAGCACTGCCCCCTAGTGGGTAGGTTATAATAAATTTTAAACAGGGCTCTTTAAATAGGACTCTATCCGTCTTACCTTTCAATTTTGCTGTTGATTATATAAATAGTTTCAATAGTTGGTTAAAAATGGTTTTGCAAAATATTCGTATTGTGAGCATCCTATTGTGAGCATTCGTAGTGTACATCCCTAGAAGTGGCGATGTATGCCAACATGTAATTTGTGAGGTAAAAACTTTCCATCAAAAAGTTTGTCACTGGAACTCCATGTTCTACACAGTCAATGACCAGGCCCGCCATATTTTACCCTAAAAAAACACAAATAGCATTAAACCTGAAAGCATTTATCATTAAACACATTTTCTCTGGAGCCTTTTTTGTGAGCCATCGTATATATTAATTAATGATCAAATGGTCTAGATTTAACTTGTGGCACTATGCAAATGAATCAAATGCTAATTATAATACTTATTTCTCTAAAATGTATTATGAATGGGTTCTATAAAATTTTAAATGATAATTATTAAGTTTAGTAACATACGTATGTATAGGTACTTTCAAGTCTGTGTACTTGTATTCTACTCGGTATGTGTATGTGAGCTGTATTGAATAAGAAGTACTCCGATTTTAAGAAGTGAGATAGGATAAATCTCAATCTCATGATGCAATATGACAGCAAGTGGTAACTGAGATGAGATTGAGACCGCTTGTTCATATAAAGCACACAGTTCGGTCAACAACTAAATTTTTACCACAAATCACTCACAATTTGGTGGAAGTAGCTTCTGTTTCTCCTCCCCTAAACCACAAATGGTTTCAATGGGTGTGGTGAACCATCACTAACAATGTGCATATGCTTACGTTGGTGAGCTCCAAACCTCACCGAGAACATCCTTGGTTATTATCTCATCATGCATAATTCTGAGCAATTGTTTCTAAAACATGTTCACTATTCTCCAGTCATTAATTCTTTTAAGCAGCAAATCCATCTCTAGTTACCTATAGAGAGAGCTTTTTTATTTATGTTTGAATGTACAAACTCTCTAAACCAATCAGAGCAACCATTCAAAAAGATGAACATTTGCTTGTGAGGTCTAAATCTAGTTCAAAACCTGTTTACTCAAAAAACAAATAACTTCAAAAGAATTGAAAAAAAAGCACATCATTATGGATCTAATCACAGTCTTATAGTTGGTATCTCATGGCTTTGGGTGTTATTTTTATCCCAATCCATATGCAGTGTGGGTGTAGTACAGTTTATTCAGTCCTGCTGGTTATAAATAGCCAGAGCAAGCTTTATTCCCAAATCATCAATCACATCGGGGAGCAAGATAGAGACTCCAGGGTGTAGTTCTGGGCTAAATCTACAAGATCTGGATGTTTTTGTTGGGAAAGAACTGATAAGGATTCATGGCAAGCTAGAAAAGATGATTCAAAATGGCAAATTTTAGCTAGAAAGAGATTAGCCTTGCATGGGTGTTAAAAAAAAACAAAAACATAATCTGTTGCAGGGAAAGAATGCAAAAGGAATGTAATTTTGTGCCCAAAATGTATTCCTAGAAAACTATTTCATCTCAGTCATTTTTTGCAACCTCACACACGTAGAAGACAGATGACAACGAAGCGCACTTGAAATTTTCTATGCCATCAGCTCAATCCTAAACATGGAGAGACAACTACACACAAGCACACACGCTGGAATCCTTTATCCTGTAACCATGGCAGTTGGTTGAATACAGTTGGAATCCAGCTGATAACAAAGCGCTTACATAACTATTACGTTGCCAGCCATGACTCTGTGTACACCTTTTCTCTACCTCTCACTTATGTCTTCCTTTCTATTTTTCCAACAGTCACTCAATGCTGATTCATACACATGTACCGCATCATTGTTACAGCCTACATGCCTCTACTACATCTTTGGTAAAACTGCTACATGATTTCCCCTTCTACAACCTTACATTCATGCAGTGCGGCTCCATTTAAGAGATATCTTACAAATGATCTTACTGAAGCGATTGAAAACGTTTATATTCACACACTGCTATATATTAAAATGGTTACTGGGCAAACAATATGTATTTTATTTGCATATTGAATATTTTTTTATCCAAGTTCTGTTTCAATTTTGTCTTGTTGTTCAATTCCATTGCTCCATACATATATGCATATATTGGCATAGCTATTGCAAATGCTGCAATAATAATACTATAAATAAATTAAAAAATTGCTATAAAACTCTAATCTGTGAAGACTTTACAGTATTGTTAGATGATCAAACTACAGACTATAAGAATGTGATATCAAAAAGAATGTGGAATACTAAACTTTTCGATTTTCGAGAAGTTTTTCGATTTTACTGAATTTGTAAAAGGTTTTACTAATGAAGCATATGAAGATGTTTCTTTTTTATGTGACACAAAACTTAAATTGATGTCCTTATAAAAGTATTGCTATGTTAAGTCAGCAGAGTTTATTTATTTGGCTAAATAATATTGAAGTCAATGTCTAGCAAAAACAACCCCAAAACTTTTAATAAAAACTCCATGACAGTAAAGTTTTTATTTATTAGGTGTGGTGAATTAAATATAGAGTTAGATTAAAACTGAACCATCAACACAAGACCAAATGTGGCATGGTCTTCACAAAAAAAGATAAAATGAATAATGTATAAAATTGCCAAATGTGTCCATTATAATCAGTCTATGGCAGAATGTAAATGTCCATGAGCTGGAAATCAGTTAGGATGGAATAGAGTGAGGTTAGTGCCGTCTAAATTTACAGCTTGATCGCAGACAGTGCATTTACATTTACATCTATATATATAATGATACTATTTGTTGTCAAAGCAAATCTGAATATTTTCATCAAACACAGAAAACCTTTCAAGATTTTTTTCCCTACCAGGAGCCCCATGCAATAAATGAGATTATCTTATGATGTATAGTTCAAATACCTCATAGGAAACATAGAGGTCCACATGAAACCAATAAATAGTGGCTTTTTCTTTTTTTCTATACTATGGTAATGCTCTTTTGGCACTTCAACCTACCAATCAACATGGTGACAGTGTTTCATGATGTTTTTCTTCCCTCCCATTCCTTTAAATACAATTAGAATTGGAGTCACTTTTACTAACATCTTATATCCATATGCCTCACACATCTTTGTCGTATTGAAAGGGGCGCTACTCTATCATCTAGGTCAAACAGTTGTAATCTTTATTGTATTTAATAACTATGTGTTTCTTATCCTAAAACACTTTCCGTGTGTTGTATTTGAGGCCTTTTGAAGATAGTTTAGAAATTCCAAAACATAGTGGAGCAGCAAATGTCTATTGAAGAATATATGGGCGAGTAAACAACTTTTTTATTGAGCCTACGTTTAAGATTCTAATCATTTTAGAGCCTAAACCATTAAACAAACTTATGCTGGGAAGAACTACGATATGAAGAGGATCAAAAGTAGTTTAGAAATTTAATCAGAAAGCCAAAAAGTTAATGAAAATGATGCCTACCTCTCGAAGTTCATGTGCCACATCTTTTAACTCTCGCAGGATTCCTTCTAGCTGCTCAATCACCATTTTCATGTGGCTGCGGATCTGCTCTCTTGGACTGGGGGTCTCAGAGGCTTCCCGGGCTCCTTGGCTCTGGGACATCCTTCACAGGCTGCTCACGGGCCGGGGTGTGGAGCCATCCATGTCTGGGCCCTCCCAGAGCCACAGTGCTACTGAACCGATCAGGGGCTCGGGCCTCAAGGGAAGGCTTCAACATTTTAAATATGCCTAGGCAGCCGAGAGACCTCACTGGGTCTGGGGTTAAGCCTCCTTGTGCTGTTTACAGCAGGGCATCTTGGGGCTCTGTGACTGGATGCAGGGGCAATGGAAGATGCTAGAATCATTGAAGGACTTGTGAGGTGATGAATCCAAAAATATACATTGAACTCCAGGAATAAAAAAGCAATATTTGCTTCAGTTCTCGGTGTTCAAAGAGCATGCATGGGTCATTTTTGAAACAGTGTATTATTTCATCTATGGCACAGAATCCCCCTCTTTTCGAAAGACATCATGTCAAATAAAATCCATAGGAATTTCCAAAAATGTCCTCGCTTCTGCAAATGTCCTATATCTTAGAAACTTCAAATTTTTAAATATGCGGATAGATCAAAAAATGGATAGATCAATCTTGTTCACTTTCTGTATATTTGTCTTTTCATTTCTGGGTTTGTCAAAAGTGATAAACCGAGGCACCTCCCTAATGCTGTCTGATTGGTTGAGGAACTCTTAGGATAAGTGTCGTTATGAACAGCTCACATGTAACCCTCCATGGGCTGCCAGACAAAACCCTTTGTGTTAGGTCAGAGAGACAGTGTAATAGCATTTCATTACATTTCCTTTCATGACGTGCAAAATCCAATCGTTCAACTTCCTAACCAAAGATGGGTTCTTCAAAAGTCTTCAGATGAGGTAAATTCTACATCTATTGCTCCATGGGATATTGGAAGAGAATAAATCGGGAGATCCTGGTACTTCATCCACCTATTAATATGAAGGCTGGAATATATCTGGAAAGACAGGAAGGACAAATTTCTTGTTTTTCAAGTAATCTTTCTTTTTTTCCATTTTCCGAGTTTCACCTGAAACGATTATTCAATTATCTCTTTTTACCTCATTCAAGCTTCTGTTTACCACAGTAGGTGCTGACTACACGAAGCGACAAAGAACCACATATATAAATGAACGTGCTCACCAAATTAATTTGCTCCGGCCCCCATGGAAACACACTTCAGGATGCAGAGCTCCACACACTCCTGCTCTCTCCAAGAATCAACGGGAATATACAGTTTCCGGCTCAGATCTTCCTCCCTGTTTTGCTGCCACACCAATCACCATCTATTGACAGATTGTCTCACACTCACACACTCTCCCTTCCCTTCAATCCCTGACTCCTCTCTATCCCTTTCCCACACACAATTACACTCTTTTCTGTCTTTCCTTTCAGTGTCCATGCCGTCACACTCGCCCACAGTCAGAAGGAGGGTTCATTTGGAGCTGTCCTTCACAGAGAAACTGAAGCTGATGAAGAGGAGGAAGAGAAAAGGGGAGGGGGTGATAGATCAAAGATTGGCCCCGTTCCCCTCTTCCTGCGCCCCAAGCAGCCTTGGCTTCACCAATGATCCTTCTTGGAATCCTGGAAATCCTCAGATGCTCTTGTTGCCGCGGAGACCACTGGCTTCTGATTCTTGCATTCAGTCTGATGTTGCCACAGAAAATATTTCTCCTGCCGCTACGACACCAATCTCTGACAGAGGAAGATGTGCAGTCCCTGAATGGAAACCCAGAGGATGGCCACATGCACAAGCACAGTCCGATCCCTCGCTCTCGTCTCTCTCACTGACAGATGGAAGGAAAAAGAGGCTGGAGTTTATGGCCAGGCTTTGGCTGCTTGTGGAGACTGTTCTCTCACTGCCTCTGAGGCGGGGGGAGGTCTTAAAGAGACAGTAGCAAGTTCAAGCTGTGATGCTATCTCTTTATCTTCCTTATAAAAAAAAACACCTTTTTTGATAACTATGCAATAATAATGTTTTGTCAAAAATTAAAAACATAAGTGATAATCTGAAAAGTCTGATTAATGAAATATTTAACTGATATAAATGGGTTATCTTTAACCAAGCTGAGTTATTATTGACCAGTCCACATATTGGGTAGTTTTTGATCCTGCTCGCTGGGTCTTCTGTAAACAATTGACCAGGTGATGAGCACTGCTTGGCTTCCGCCAAACACAATACCTGGTAGGCTTGCCAAAGAGTTCAATCTTTGTCTCATCAAACCACAAAAATTGGTTCTGGTGCCTTTTGGCAAACTCCAGGCAGGCTGGTGTGGCTTTTGGAATGGCTTCTTTCTGGCAACTCTACCATACAGATCTGACTGGTGGAGTGCTGCAGAGATGATTGTTGTTCTGGAAGGTTCTCCTTTCTCCACCAAGGAACATGGCTCTCTGAAAGAGTGACCACCGGGTTGTTACCTCTCTGACTAACTTTTTCCACAGTTGCCAGCCCTAGGAAGAGTCCTAGTGGTTCTAAACTTTTTCCCCCATTTACACTTAATTGAGACTTTCCAAGCAGCAGGGTATTTTCTGTACCTCAATGCAGATTTATGCCATAGATAGACACAGCACTAAAGAATTTGAAGCCCTAGACCTTTTCTATGAAACACACATGCACGCACACACACACACACGCACACATATATACACTACTTTACTATCACTAATATACTATTTAAATCTTAAAATCAATCAATTGGAATAAGTATTATTTTTATTACATAATATTCTAACTGCATTTATTTTAAGGAGGTCACACATTGCAGTTGATACTCTCATTGTGCTTTCTCTATCTTTCAGAGCTTGCAATCCTTTTTTCTGCAATAGCTAAACACACATGACTCCACTTACCAAAAAAAAAAACAGAAGCCCTGTGTCAGTCGTCAATGTTGTTACTAGCCTATGCTGCTTACCTGTGCTGCATTTGTTCTTCAGGTCATTTGGTACTGGAGTCCTAGTGATGGTCTAGTTATGGACAGCAACTTGAGACAGGCGCTGACTCAGAAACATCATTGAGCCTGTTCTGGAGCTCTGGTGATACATTGGTTCAGATCAGATGCATCACAACCAAATATTGGGTCTTTCAAACTCCTTTCTTTACCCATTCGCCTGCAAAACAATGTAATACGTGAAAAGCCAAAGTTTATGTAGAGTAATTCATTTTGTAAAGTAATGTAATAAATCTATTTTTGATTAAGAGCTACATTCAATCAAATCACTCGATTCTTTGCAGCTAAACTGTCAATTAAGATAAATGAGAAAAAACAGAGTTTAAGTGAAGTTAGGGAGTGAACTAGTAGTGACCTTCTAATAACCAGTCACTCTTTGTTCATTGTGTATTAGTTTAGCTGCATTTAGAATATGAAAGGTATAACATGTATAAATGCCCTCTCCTTAAAAGGAAGTGAGAAAAAAATATACATGCAGTAAATAATGCAAAACTTTCTGTAAATTAACCTCAAACTTGTTTTTGTAGTGTTGCCCCTTATATAAGTTTTAGTTTTAATGCTGTGTTCTTCCACCACTCACTGTCTCCAACTAATTGAAAAAATGATACAGAGAACAAAAACAAACCCCTTTGCGTATTTTTTTTTATCAATAAAACATTCACACTTATTAGCTTAGCATATACAATGAGTACAACTGCAGTGCTGCATAAATATGTTTACATATTAAATATTAGGGCACTTGTTTTTGCCTTTGTTTTATTTCATTCTTTTTTTTTCTTTTTTAATTCTGTGATTAATACTTTAATGATTATGAATTATGTTTTGTTGTTTCAGTCTTGTACCATTTTTTTTTTTAATAACAATGTATTTTAGAATTATATAAAAGACAGGTAAAAAGTAAACAATGTGTTTTTTATCTGGTTTAAAGGTGTAAAAATAAGACAAAAACATATACAATATTGTATTTAGCCCAACATATTTTTGAATAGATATTTAACTATAGGTATTGGTAACTTTAGGGATTGGCCCTAAAATTTGTCATTATCAATTTTTTATTGATTTTATTTTTTGGGGGAGACTAAAAAGTCAGAATTTGAAGTTTTCAAACTAGAAAGTGCACTGTAAGTGTACAGTATGTATATTTCTGTAATAACGATGAAGCACATAATGTATATATTGGTATTAATAAATATGGCTGAATATATTTTGATAAAACACTTTCTATCACATAGCCTAGTGGTAATATAGTTTCTATTTTATATTTTATCCACATATTGGCACTAAAATTGTACCTTGAGCAAACACATTTTTATTAGAGATTTACATAAATCATTCCATCCTTCAATAATTCCACGAAATTACACAGGAATGAAAGCTACCCACAAAATCGTAAAAAAAGAAATGGCTAGCAAGTACTGCTATTTTCTCAGGATGAAGATCTGGTTTTGACTGAAATACGCCTTGAGATGTGGGTTAATGAGAGGCCTATTGATCCGCAGCTGTGAAGAGTGTGATGGTTGATTTCTGCCTGTACAAAAGCAAATATGGCCCAGTTGCAGTGTGCTCAGCAAAACTGTGAAATAAGATTATCTATTATGCTTAAATTCGCTTATAAGTAAATTCAGTGTGTGTGTGTGCGTGTGTGTGCGTGCGTGTGTGTGTGTGCGCGTGCGCGTGGGTGTGTGTGCGTGCACATGCAGGGTCATGGTGCCTCCGTTGTAGGTGTGTGTAGGTGGAGGCTGATGTAGCATTATTCTCAAAGATCTATGCAGAACCATGAGGGTTTGTTGTAATGCTGAACGACAGAAATATGTCCTTGTGAACTGCTTTCAACAGTCTTCCAATATTTCAAATCAAGGTTATTTAGAGGTATGGGTGGCTTGAAGTTTCAAAGTCTTCTTCCACTTGAAAAAATATTCATTAGAATAAAAACAGGATTCTTTAGATCTATTTGGATAGTTTCATTTGGTGTTTGTGATAGTGAAAGTATTTTGCTGTTTGTATGTATATTTTTATTACATTATATGTTACTAACCATCTACTATCTATTTGGTTTACCAGCTTATTTCTGGTCAATGTGCCTAGCTCATTAAAGGTAGGATGAAAGGAAGTGTACACCGGAGACACTGGGTAGTCAATTGTAGAACCACAATTATGGGTCACGCTCTTTCCTGAGGGAAATTTAGATTCTTCCGTTCATCTGAAGCATGTGTTAGAGGCTGCAACTCCAATCACAACACAAATCAAGATCATCCTTCACCCCATCAGCCAACCCTCCATATAAAGGACTACAACTTCCAGCATCCCTTTTAAGTGTTCCCCCAGCTCACTTCCTGGACTCCCTCACTGGCTCTCTTCTCATTTTTTTCTATCTTGTTAAACTCCAGTCCAAACCCTCACAACACGTCTATGCAAAAACACCAAATCTCTTGCTCCTGTCAGACTTTGATCAAAGCTGCAATTTAGAAGAAATTCTCAATTCCACAAACGCACTAACAACTTTAAGTATCTAGTGGACTGGATTGGGTGAAGAAGACTGAGCATGGATGCTAAGAGATTCCATAACACCCACTCATGTGACGATCCGGAAGGGGAAGGGGGTAGCCTGCAACTCTCATCACAACACAAATCAAGATCTGTCCGCCTCATGTCAGTTCCTGGACTCCCTCGCGGACTTCCTTCTATGTATGCTTCGTGAGTGGATACGTCTGGTATTATTGTGGTTATCTCTGCATTGGTTCAATAAACCTTATTTATACTATGTCAATGATCAGCCTCATGTGTAGAGTCACTCTGGTAGGTGGCAGCATGTTGGTTGACTCTGAACTCCACTCTGGAAGGTCTCAAACTGGCACCCTTCTGAAAGATAGAAGCTTTTAATGATGAAACATATTTTGTTGGGTCCACTGAGAATCTTTTCAAAATATGAATCTTTTTTACCCCCTATAGTGTAATTAATACACTGTTTCTGCACTGCCCCTTCACAAGGTCACTTTAGTATAGTCACTGAAAATTGTTGACTATTTGCACTGTTTACCCCATCTTGCACTACTTTTACACTAGTACCACCTCTTTGACCTGCTTGTGATACTCTTACATCATTACACTGTTCCATCCATTCACATAAGGGTCTATGTTTACCATTACATCCGCCACTCATTTTATGTTCTGTTCATTGTGTGTCTGTTATGTCTTGTCTTTTATGACATATCAGTTTAGCCTTACTTTAGTTAATTTACCTTAAATTTACTCTAAATTATTATATGTTCTTTGTATGCACCAATCACTAAGGCAAATTCCCAGTAATGTGAATCCCCTTCACTTACATGACAATAAACACGATTCAGATTCTATGAAAAAATAAAATAGAGATGCAATAAATTAAATATTTCTATTATCATCTTTACTAAAAGTCCAAATGTTGTGTTAGAAGCTTTTTGCTAAAGGACTATTTTTGTATGCATCAGGTCAGGTGCTTTTATTTTTAGTAGAGTAAGCTCATTCTGATCACTGGATTTTACTTGCAGAGCTGGAGCGAGGCCAAAGAAATATCATCCACACTTAATATCTCCGACCTGGATTTACTGCACCTGCATGGCCCGATTATGGAGAAGTTATATGGAAGGCCGTATTTCTGCAGCAGGGCATTCTTTCTCAGGTGTTCCTCTAGAGGAAAACACCAGATAATGTGCTTGTACATAAAAAAAGAAAGCCAGAGAGTATGTGAGATGGAGGAAGCTGAAGCAGCTATCGTGCTTGTTGAAGACTTTGGTTTGAATGGCATTCGGCAATCATACCCCACTTATAACGTGAATGAATAAAAAACCGGTGAATTTTTATTGGAAAACCAGTGGGCTAACATGGTTGAGTGTGAGGTCAAGACATAACCTTGAAGGCTCTTCAAGGTAGACACGAAGATAATACCTCTCAACAGAGAATATCTCCATCAATTATGTATCTGTCAATTTAAAAAAAAAAAAAAAAAAAACTGAAATTTGCATAGTACAAACATTAGGTAACCACCGGGGAACCTAATACTTATTTGGGCTACTTAATTTAATAGTGGACCACCAAAAACTTAGTAGTCCCCACAAATTTACCCCTTGCATGCTTTTTAGACGTATTATGATTGCGTCAATGTATAATATTTTAAAATAAATAGTGCTTTGTTTGAGACTCGTTATTGTCATCCATAAAGAAGGATTTGTTTTCTCCCCACTGAAATGCAAACTGTGTACATTTCATGATGCTTTATCTCTTCTGTGTTTCTCCAGGAGACATTTATGGTGAATGTGCAATGAATGATAAATAAAACAACTGGTAAGACTGAAACTCTCAAGGTAAAGTGATCGATGTTGGGCAGAGGTCATAAATAAAATAAAGCAGAAAACTAAATAAATAAGACTGTTATATAAATAAATAAATATACATGAATAGTAAGGAACAGTTGACTTGTGTTTAACATTTCTTCATTTATTTAGACACCTAAACTGAATATGTACACACACTCCTTTTTATTTCGTATTCCTATATTTAAATAAGCACGTTGTTTGGGGACTGGATAAATGGAGATGCAAATATTAACATACCATAGGGATTTTCACCCTGAGTGAAAATGCTAACCCTGAGTAATCCTAAACCCCAGATAAACTGAATCCTGCTTATGCTAAACATTGGGTTAACGGTTAAACCTGAATATTCATTAACAAATGTTTCACGACGCACATTCCTAAACCCCAGGTTAATGTACCTTTTAGCATATTTGCTGTGTTACACTGCCGCACCACTTCCAGTTATGAGTTTTTTAAAAATTCTGCCGCATTGTTAATCAGTGTAATGTGATAGACAAATGAAATAACCAAGGACAAAAAATCTAATCTCGGAAACTATGGGTCATCCCAAGTGGTGGCTTTCTGCACATTTCCTATTTTTGACTACATAATTCTCACTGAATTCTGATTGGTTGTCTGTTGCCAAGTATTTTGAAGCACTTCTTAACTTCCAAGAACAATCTTAGCACCACAATACAAGGTTAACATTGTACTTGTGATGCAAACCCTTGTCAGAAGCAGGGCTTCAGAACGCAGGGTGAAATACATTGCCAGATACATTACTTTTACTTATTACACATGTGTATTTGTGTTCGATCATAAATATAATGTTTTCAGTAAAAATATACAATGAAAAATAGTCATTAAAATAAAGAGGAAAAAAAACATGTCTGACATACTTAACTGATGAGATAATTGGTAAATAGACAAAGTTTCTTGAGAAAACTAGCTGGCCTGGATCATCACTTAAGACTTCTGACAGCACCCACACACCACCCTCTACTCCCCCACAAACAGACTTAACTGATGAGATAATTGGGAAATCGTGGGGTTGTTCCATCTAATTACTTTGGAGGGTGGTGGTGAGGGGTTGACTTCTCGCTCCAAGGATTAAACTGTCGAAGACACTGGTTATTTGTGCAAAGCATGAAATCAATGGACTGATAACTGAAAAACGACTGCACTCTCCAGAGAAGCGCGAGTGAATCTTGCCTGCAGTTACACACCCACACACACACACATACCCCTATCGGAAATTCCTGGTCACATTTGCCTTCTGTTGGACCACAAAAAATGCCCCATTTGGATTTTTTTTTTATATTTATTTCAATCAATGTCAACTCAATTGATGCAGGAGATCTTAGGACTAAATTTATGTTGATTTGTAAATTTACTGTTTAAACTGCCCAGCTTTGGTCATGCAAGTTTCTTTTTACTGCCATTATCATGCGAGGTGTGATGCAAACGACCCTTGTTACAGTTACATCAAACAGCTATTTGTTATTATGGCACAAAACCAGTTTGTGGGCAGTTTATCTACTTCCACAGATCTGCGCTTTAGATACTTATGCATTTTGAATGTAAACCAACTCAACAATTGATGCAGCAAAAAAAGCTAGTTCTGGAAGCGCTACAAAATCTTGGCAAACACTGTTAAACATTAAAATAAACAAATGGTTTAAGGTAGCAAAGATAAACCTTCTGGCTGCTGTTTACTTCCATTTTTTTTGCATTTCGATTTTATAGTCATGCCATTTGGGTAAATAAATTCCTGAAAATCTGAAAATGAAAAGAACATTCATTCATTCATTTTTCAACTGGCTTATTGCCTTTTTGGGGTCATGGGGGTCAGCCGGTGCCTATCTCTAGCACACATTGGGCGAGAGGTGGGGGAACACCCTGGACAGGTCGCCAGTCCCATCGCAATTTAGATTACTAGAATTTAATGAACATGCGGTTATGTTACTTGAATAATCTAAAATGAGAGTGAATGTTGCCCTGCGACCCCTGCCACTCGCCCAATGTGCACTGGAGATAGCCAACGGCAGAACCCAGTGACCCCAAAAGGGAATAAGCGGGTGGGAATATTAATGAATGATTATTAATGACTTTATTGTTGTATATTTAAACCATTTAATTCAGAACATACAATCACAAAATTGTAATTGTCTTATGTTTCATGTTTAATTCTGAAGCATTGTAAAAATCAATCTTTCCAGAGCAGAAACTATTCTGGATCATGGTGTTTACTCAGTGTTCTTATATAGGTATCTGATGCACAGCTCTATACACCATGTCACCTTGAGGATAAATGAAGCCCCTCAGTGAGGAAAAGCTGAATCTATTATCTCTCCCAGGAGCAGACATGAACGGTTTCAGACTCCCGCTCTGTGTGATTATTGGAAAGCATGCAGGATGAGTGATGAAATCTAATTGTTCCCAATTGCTTTGATGGAAAAAACGAGGGTCAACATCTAATCTCCTTAATACTTGCACTGTCTCAGCTCACATGCGCTTTAAAGAGATAGGTGCTCTGCAAATGTACCTAGAAGTCAGGAATTTGTTTTAATTGCACTATCAAATAAATCTCCAGATATGTGTTTATATTCTATGCATCTTTTCCCAAAACGGAATTTTATATTCAATAGAGATGGTCTTATTCTAATGCTCATTTTTGGCTCAACACATTTGTTTTTACAAACTCAAAGCCAAGACATTCGTTTACAGTCCCTCGTTGAGCTCTTCATCTAGCCTTCTGTTGACTTTGAACTGGACAGGCGAAAGAAGTTATGGATTATTTTTTCCTTCCATCCGTTACTAATGGTGATTCCTTCTGGCCCTGCCGCTGCTCCACCGGATTAACTTGTCGGCAATGAACCTTCAACGACGCATCAACAGCACACATCAATACCCATACACACATGCGCACACACACACATGCATCAGTCCAAGGTGACAGTGAATCGAGGATAGAATTGAAAGGTAACGCAGGACGAGTGTAGCATCTTTTTGTGGAAAGTCAGAGACAGCTTCTGAAATACTAGATCGGTTTTTGCATTTGACAAACTCTTTGTGATGGCAGAAAGCTATTATAAAGAAAACTCTGTAGCTCTTTTCCTCTTCAGTAAACACTGGTTTTCCTGATGCTCTGTGTGTTTGTACTTGTCTGTTTCAGGAAAGAATCTTCAGTGAAAGCCGTAGATTGATGCTCTTCTGCAGATTGAACAAAAACAAAACGAGAAGCATGAGCAGTTTCTTTTATTCATACAAGTTAGCGCATATGAGTTGGTGTGTTCAATTTACATTGCACTCCCTTCAACGTTTGCACTTTTTTAAGATTATTTTTTTCAGCCTTTTCACTTTTATTTTGAACAGACGGGAAAGTAACATGACAGAAGATCGAGAGAGAGGTAGAGATAAGTAGGTAGAGAGAGGGGGGAGGCTGGAAAATGACAATGGTTCAGGATTCGAACACATGTTGACTGGTAACCATCCTCCACACCACGGGGCCAGTCATTTTTAACAAATCATTTGTTTTAATGGGTCATGAATTGATTTTTTTTTTTTACTTTTACCACTCATTGGTGTCCAATTATACCTCTATAGATATAAAAATTTTTAAATGTTGATTTGAATAATCAGATCTTTTTAATACAAAAAATGTCACTATAAAAAATACCAACCCAGATTCTTGAAGTGACCAGGACTTCTCACTTGGTTACCTTCGGCACTTCCATCTAATTGGACAATTTGTACCTCATTAAGGAAAACAAAGACAAACAGGCCTTTATAACAACACTCTTTTAGCGTTTCAAAAAGAAAACATTCCATTTACACAAAAAGACAGATCTTCAGTATGATCCTCTTTCCCAGCAAGCATGTACTGTTAGAGAGAAGATTGTTTGTTAAGAAGCCGCTAAAAATAGCATGTTAATAAAAGAAAATAACAACCAACATAGCATTAGAAAGCCACAGTAACATTACGGCTCAACATGCTTTCCACAAAATACAGTGTACATTTTCCCACTGTTTTATTTTTTTCAGTAAAATTGAGATGATACACAAATGCACTTTTTCATTCACTGGCTCGCTCCTCATTTAAAATAAATATTACCTGTTGTTTTATCAGAATAGGTTCTGCTGGTAGGTTGAACAGAGAATTCCTGTCGCACAGCGTCTGCTTTTAATCCCCATGCCAATATTAAGAAACGTCTAGGTTACTTGCGTAACCCCACGTTCCCTGAATAGGGAACGGAGACGTTAGTCGGGATTAGACCGACTGAATGGGAGCGAATCACCGTGAGAGCGACTGACGAACATATTAACGGGCAAATTAATTTGCAGGCGAAGGTGATTGATTAGCAATCAGCCGGGTATAAAGCCGGGCGTGCCTAAGCCTCAGTATGGAATTTTCCGAGGAGCTGGACCTACTTACCTCCCAGCTTACCTCAGATCCATGACTTCCAGGGCATGGCGAAGGGTAACGTCTCCGTTCCCTATTCAGGGAACGTGGGGTTACGCAAGTAACCTAAGACGTTCCCTTTCAGTCGGTCCCGGAGACGTTAGTCGGGATTAGACCGACTGAATGGGAGCCTCTGTAAAGGGCCATGCCCGAAGTCCATCCAGACAGGTCGGCACTAAACCCAAGAGAGGGGTTAGTAAGAGGCCGTTAGTACCGGAATGGGAACTCCTTCTGCCCCTGCCCGGAATACTCATTGACGGGGACGTCGTCCAACACTGAGAGCTTCTGCTGTACTTGGTTGATGCTGGCGACCAGAAGGAGGCACCCCTCGACCCGCAGGGAGGAGTGGCGGAGATCGCGTCGAGGCCCGAAGGGCTACCAGCGGGTCATCGTTCTGCAAAAGAGAGGAGGCAGAGACAGAAGTCATCGTTACGCGCCAAAGCAAGGGGAGTAACGGAACGGGTTCATACTAGCCACCTGAAGGGGGAGCTGTATAAGAACATAGAAAGGGAGCGCCAGAGAGGGACTCCCAGATCTGTACCCTAGTTCTGCGGGGACCAGCCGGAGCAAAGCCACCACACGGAACCTGGCAGCGCTGACTGCTCAGCTCAGTCAGATGCCGAAGGGGGGAGGATGGGAGAGCCGCCCGAAGGGGGAGCTCTTAGAAAGGTGTACTTCTCCTGATGACGAGGAGAGTGCTGCAAGCTTACACCTGCTCCGTCCCCTAAGGGTGACTGCCACCACTCAGGACCGCAGAGGGAACAGAGCCTACATCAAGGTTGTACAACCTGATGAGCGTGTTAGGTGTAGACCAGCCCGCAGCTCTACAAATGTCGGCGAGTGAGGCCCTTCTAGCCAACGCTCACGAGGCAGCGATGCCGCGAGTGGAGTGGGCCCTCAGATGGAGAGGGCAGGGAACCTCACCCGCCTCATAAGCTAGGTGGATAGCCGCACTAGCCAGTGGGCAAGCCTTTGCTTGGAGACAGCGGAACCCTTGCGCTGGCCTCCGAAACATATGAAGAGCTGCTGGGAGCGACGAAGCTCCCGGGTTCTGTCCAAGTAGATCCGAAGAGCTCGCACAGGACATAACGAACCCTGGGCTGGTTCTGCCTCATCCCGGGGCAGAGCTTGCAGGGTCACCACCTGGTCCCGGAAGGGGACGGATGGGACCTTGGGGATGAATCCGGGCCTGGGTCTGATGGTAAGCAGAGAATCACCAGGGCCGAATTCCAGGCAGGATTCGTCGGCGGACAGTGCCTGGAGATCTCCCAACCTATTAATTGAGGCCAAAGCAAGCAGGAGTGCGGTCTTCCGTGAGAGGACACGCTGCTCTGCCAAATGCCAGGGCTCAAAAGGTGACTTCCGCAGCCCCGAAGGGCGACGGAGAGGTCCTAAGAGGAATGGAGGGTGGTCTAGGAGGCCGGAGGCGCCTAGCCCCCTTGAGAAATCTCACCGTCAGTGCGTGGCTGCCCACCGATTTCCCTTCAACCCGGAGGTGGAAGGCAGAAATAGCGGCGGCGTAGACCTAGAGGGACGATGGGGACAGCCCCCGATCGAACCTCTCCTGGAGAAGGTCAACACGACTCAGATGGGGCATGTCCGGGGTCTTCCTGGCGGGAAGAGCACCATTCGACGAACCGACCCCACTTGCCAGCGTAGCACACTAAGTGGAGGGGGCTAACGCATGGTATAGGTAGTCACCGCGAGGGGTGGTAGAGGCTCGGGGTCCACCGCGGACAGATATGCCACACGAGTAGGGCCCAGAGGTCTGGCCGCGGGTGCCTGTATCCCCCCCCCTTGAGTCAGATCTGGACTCAGGGGGAATCGGCCAAGGGGGGGCTGTCACGAGCGCAGAGAGGTCTGGAGACCATACTCTGTTCGGCCAGAAGAGGGCGAAAGAGTAGCCCGCGCTCGTCCCCCCTGACCATGCAGAGAGGTTGTGCTAGGAGGCTTCACTGGGGAAAACGCACATAAGCGTTTGTTCCTGGGCCAGCAGTGAGCCGGGGCATCTGTCCCGAGAGGAGCCAGGGACAGGAATAGGAGCCGGCAATGGGTATTCACACGGGAGGCAGCAGGTGCCTGGGCCTCGCCGAAGATGTCCCAATCTGCTAAACAGCCCGAGGATGGAGTCGCCAATCTCCTGTCGAGGGGTGGAATCTGGACGGCGGAACCGCGATCCTGTTACACTCCGCATGGGATATGAAGGCTCGAGCGACGGAAGTCGCTCTAACTCCAGAGGAGCAGCTGTTGGGCGAGGTAGTGCAGGAAGCGGGGAGGGTACACCGCCCTGGTGGTTGATGTACGCTACTACCGCAGTGCTGTCGGTCCTGACCAGCATGTGCCGCCCCCGGAGGAGCGGGCAGAAGCGCCGTAGCGCTAGAATGACTGCAACTAGCTCGAGGCGGTTTATGTGCCAGCAAGAGCGTCTTCCGGTCCAGGCACCGGACTCTCGGTGGGAACCGCACATGGCTCCCCAACCAGTCTTGGAGGCATCGGTGGTGACCACCACACGGTTGGGGTGGCTCGAAAGAGGCACCCCAGACCTCAGAAAGCACTCCGTCTTCCAGACCTTCAGGTGAGGGAGCGCGTCTGCCGTAGGCAGACGTAAGGCTCCCCGACGCCATGCCCAACTCGGAACTCGTGAGAGAAGCCATAGCTGCAGTGGTCGCATCTGCAGGAGCCCGAGTCGGATGACTGGGGCTGCGGCTGCCATATGCCCCAGGAGCCTCTGAAATAACTTCAGTCTGACCACTGGTCGAGAAGACACCGCGAAAAGGGCCGTCAGCAAGGCCCTGGCGCGATCTACCGATAGTTGCGCCAGCATGCTCTCGGAGTTCAGCTCCATCCCGAGAAAAGAGATGGTCCTCACCGGAGTGAGGCGGCTCTTTTCCCAGTTGACCTTCAGACCCAAACGGTTTAAGTGCGAAAGCACCTTGCCCTGGTGTCGGATCAACTGGTCTCTGGACGAGGCTATGAGAAGCCAGTCGTCGAGGTAATCCAGGATCCGAATGCCTGCCCGGCGGAGCGGGGCTAGCGCGGCCCTGACAACCTTCGTGAAGGTGCGAGGGGATAGGGCAAGACCGAAGGGTAGGACCTTGTACTGGTAAGCATGGCCCTCGAAACAGAACCTTAGAAAGGGTCTGTGTCTCGGTACCACTTCTACCTGAAAGTACGCGTCCTTCAGGTCGATTGTTGCGAACCAATCTCCAGGACGGATGCACGGTAGAATGCAGCGGACCGTCAGCATCTTGAACCGGTACTTGGCCAGGTGCCGGTTTAGACGCCTCAGATCCAAGATTGGTCGCAGCCCGCCTGAAAGTATGGGCCCACCAGGAAGTATGGGCTGTAAAACCCTCGTTCCATATCGGCTGGGGGTACCGGCTCGATCGCACCTTTTGTTAAAAGGGCATCGATCTCCTCTCGCAGGAGTGAGGCGCCGGTTCGTGGAACAGGAGTGTGAAACACACCTCGAAACCTGGGGGCGGACACGAACTGAATCGTGTAGCCCTGCCGGATTGTCCGGACCACCCACTGTGAGACCCCGGGAAGCTTCCGCCAGGCTCCCAGGTAAGCTGACAGGGGTCGTGGTCGGGACGTGCCGATGGTCCCCATGGCGGGGCCGCCCGGAGGCGGACTTGTGGGCGGAATCACCAGGGGAGGACCCTGGGAGATGGTCAGATGAGGGCAGGGGTGGTGTGCCCCCGCGCTCTCTGCCATGGCCAGCGGGGCTCGGGCCCATGTCGGGGTCTTCGTCGGAGACCGAGGAAGAGGAACCCCAGACCGTCGGGCATGCGAGACCGCTATTCTCGGGCAGGAAGTGAGTTCTATCTTTGACACAATAGGTGCCGCCGTCCCGGAGGACGGCAGCGAGGAGTGGGTGGTGGACTCCCCCCCCCCTGGGGGAGCTGGGTCGATGACCAGACCCAAAGACGAGCTCATTTCCTCCCAAGTCGCCAACCTCAGGGGCGCTTCTTCGTGGAAGCCCTCGTCTGCCGTCGAGAACCCTCTGAGGTTGACTGTGACTTTCGTCGTGTGGGGGTCTTCCTCGGACCAGAGGTCGAAGGATGAGACCGTGACGAGAGTCGCTCTCTTTGGCGTCGCACAGGCGGAGAGGGGTCCGTCACAGAAGCGGCAGGAGCCCGCCGCTTCCGACGCGGGACCATGAGCTCACCCAGACCCTCCGCCTGTTTCCTGATCGTGGAGACCTTTGACGAAAAATCATCCACGGCGATGCCAAAGAGGCCATCTTGGGAGACAGGTGCATCCAGAAACCGGTTTCGGTCATCGGGAAGCATAGAGGCCTGCCCCAACCAAAGATGGCGCTCCTGTACCACAAGTGTGGCCATCGTGCGACCGATGTTCAGCGCTGCTGATTTCGTAGCACGAAGCGCAAAATCAGTGGCTGAACGGAAGTCCATTATGGACTGTTGGTCGCCACCACCCTGGTGCATGTCACGGAGGACCTTGGCCTGAAAGACCTGTAAGGTCGCCATGGCACGCAGCGATGCAGCAGCTTGACCCGCAGCCGAATAAGCTTTCGCCATCAGGGCAGACGAAACTTTTCCGGCTTTGGAGGGCACACTCGGACGAGATCGCCAAGCGGCAGCACTGCCCGGGCACAGGTGCACCGCGACAGCCTGCTCCACCTGGGGAATCGAGGAGTATCCCCTAGCTGCCGCACCATCCAGAGCGGTGAAGGGGGAGGAGCTAGAAGCCCTGGCAGACAGGGGAGCCCGCCAGAATTTTGTAAGTTCCTCGTGCACCTCCCGGAAGAAAGGCACCGCTGGAGCGCTGGGGACGGAGCCCCGGCGCTTACCCAGGAACCAGTCATCCAGCCGCGACGGCGCTGAGCTAGAGGGCGTAGGCACCTCAAGCCCAATTGCGGCCGCGGCTTTGGAGAGCACCGTGTGAGCATCGAGCTCCGGCTCGGCCGAGACCCCGGAGGGTGGCAGCGCTGAGCCGGAAGAACTCGAAGATCGCGCCCCTTCCGATGCTGCGATGGATAGCAGATCGCCATCAGGATCACACGAGGGGCCGGGTAACGCCGAAGCGCTCTCCGACTCATTCGCGGACCAGACGGGGAGCACGCTCGGCATTTGGGGGTGGTGCGAGGAGTCACCTGACACCGTTCGACCCAAAACATCCGGGGAGAAAACAGCCGGCTCACTCCGGTTCGTAGGAGCGCCAAGAGCCGAAGCTCCGGCTTCCTCTTCCTCGAAGAAAGACCGTCTGTATCTCAGCGTGCGGCCCGGCAGAGCGTTGCAGTGCACACACTCTCGCCTCACAAACGCTGCGCAGGCGTGTTTGAAGCCCAAACACTCCACACAGCGCTCATGACCGTCTTTCGACGAGATAAATCCACCGCAGTTAGGAGTAATGCACGCTTTGCTCATCGTGTCGTGAAAAACGGACAGGATTTATGAGAAAACGGCTGAAACACTGGACAGGCTTGCCTGATAGATCTTCGAGGTGCTGGCGTTTTGGTGGCGTGCTATTCTGGGCTAGCAGAGGTCAACACCAAGTACTGCCGAGAGGTAAGCAACCTACTGATCTTTCAAGCGAAAAAGAGCGTCAAAGTTCAGGAGAGAGAGTCTCACTCAGTCAGCTCCGAAGGAAAATTGCATACTGAGGCTTAGGCACGCCCGGCTTTATACCCTGCTGATTGCTAATCAATCACCTTCGCCTGCAAATTAATTTGCCCGTTAATATGTTCGTCAGTCGCTCTCACTGTGATTCGCTCCCATTCAGTCGGTCTAATCCCGACTAACGTCTCCGGGACCGACTGAAAGGGAACTCTTGATTAGGTTGCAGTGTGTGGAAGCAATAGGAATACATAGACAATGATCCCAATGATACAGTTTAAAGACACAACATCTGGGGAATAATTATAACTAAATAGGAAGCCAATGGGGAGACCAAGACTTAAAGATCATGTGTCTGAAACCTAATCACATGATCAAGTTGGAAAGAAAACACAAAAAAAAAGAAACAGGAGATTGAAAATAGAGACAGGAAAGGACTAGACTATAACAGCAAGATGTGGTGGAACATCTATCATGACATAACTCTCTGAGGAATGTTTCCAGTACTTTCCTGTATCTAGAACATGTAGGATTAAGGCAGTTCTGAAAGCAAAAGGAGTTCCAACTCAGTACTAGCAGGTGTACCTAAAAAAGTGGCCAATCAGTTTAGATGTTAATACTTTACATTTTTTTTTCATTTCAACATAAGCATGCTGCTCAAAAAAAAGAGAAAAAGGCTTTGTCATCTCCTAATACTTACAGATATTACTTACAAATAGTTCCCTTTGTGTTTGGCTTTTAGTATTAGCATGCCTAGCATGCACCCAGTGCCCTTCTAAACACATAGCCAGAGAGCAGATTTTTCTTGAGTCTACAAGCTTACAGAAATGCCATGGGCGGTTTGAATCCCTCTCAGCCACGCATTTCTATGCTTGCAGTCAGAGCGTGGCTTGGCTGGAGTGAGCAGCCATGTTAATGCTTTCTCCCCTGCATGTTCTTCTTTAATATTTAACACAGGTTATTAGACAGAGCGAGCTTGCGACCCCCTAAGCATCTCCGCGATGCGCATGAATAACTAATGCATAACTGATTATGTTAATCAGCGATCGCGGGGGCCTAGTGCTGATGACCAGAAGTGTTGCCGTGGTGCAGGATAAGAGCCTAATAATCCAAAGAGAGCTGCAATACCGTTTATATACAAACACAGCCATATTCAAACAGGAACCCTTTATCCAAAAACATGTTTCTTTTGAGTGTTTGTATAATATACACATTGTTTCTGAGGCTTATGGTTTTATCTTGAAGAAAACACATTTTCCCATTTTTTGGGCAGAATTTGGTTTCTGTTTTGATGGATCTGCCGTGCTATAATAACATATGTCCTGAATATTTCCACAAAGCTTCTCGTACTGCAAAGTCATGTGAAGTCTCCTATGAATACAAAGGCTGCTGCGCAGTCAGAGATGCTCTCAAGTTGACTTTCCTACAATAATCCTAAGATCACTTTTT